>JAHMML010000073.1:71046-516075 GCA_020341155.1 Eciton burchellii
GAGAGAGAGAGAGAGAGAGAGAGAGAGAGAGAGAGAGAGAGAGAGAGAGAGAGAGAGAGAGAGAGAGAGAGAGAGGGGGGGGGAGGGGGGTGGACTACACGCAATGCAGACGATGAACATCCAGTCGATCGGAATGCCAGAAAACCCGGATGTGCAGGATGCGAGTCCGAGGCTGTGGATCCATAGCCGCGTCGTCCGAATAGTCGGATCCGAGTACTTGATCGTTCAAAGTACTTCAAACCAGACATGTTCTATGCGGTCGAATCTCGATTCGAATCTCTGTCCGAGATCTCGGCCCGGATTCTTGAGTGGTGGAATGCTGAGCCAATTATCGTTAGAAATGAAATGGACAATCCGTTGTTACGTAAATTATTGTTAGCCGAATTCTCAGCTAATCTTGTATCGGAGACACGAGTGATCCGATTGTGGAAAGGTAGATGGGGATAGATAGATAGGGAGGAGGTAAACGCGAGAGGAGACGTTGGATTATTTAGCGTTCCAAATAATCGGGAGATTGTAATTACGATTCCAGAAAGAAAATGTCCGCTCTCTGTTCTTCGCTTTCTCATCTGCGATCGCTTCCCGACACGCTCGTGTCCGTCTAACCGCGTCTATTCATAAAGCCTGTCATTCCGCGCAATTAGGACAAACAGATACCTGACGGTTTTGTTTGCGCTAACGTTAGAAACCCTTTCCTCAGGCATATTAACTCCGGCCCTTTGTGCAGGCACTGCCATCGGGCGTGTCAACATGCTGTTCGCGGTGTTATTAACGTATCGGCTTTGTGCACACTTGGATTTGTTATTCAAAGTAGACCTCCATGAATTTTTATGGCTGTAAGAGGAGAACGCAACAGCGTTTTCTCCTCGCGTCCTTCTGCTGCTTTTACGGAAATATGTGTCTCCAGGAAGGAACACGCTAGAAACCGTTAACCATTAGCTGTTACCATTGAGCTATGATTTAATTGTGCATGTATCGATCTACGGGGGAGACCACATTTTCTTTCACGAGTCCCCGAGTAGAGGCTGCTCACAGTGGAGGCGTTGCTTCACAATTCCCCTTGAAAATCACGGTAGAATCGCGCCTGCGAGAAAAATACCTCATCTTAGATAAAGAGACTAACGAGGGGAGGGGGAGAGAGGTGGCGCGCGGGGATTATCAGGGGGAAACAAGAAGGTCGAGCGTTTTTCTATGGCGAAGCAACGCGCCGCTGCCTTTCGATTCTAATCAGACCGCCGCGAGAAATCGGTGCGCGATAATACGCGACCGTCGCTTCATTTTTATCAAGGTGACGGTATTCCTGTTGACACACTTCGCCGCCACCGGGATGACAAGAGAATTCTTCATCGATAATGGTGGCCTCACTGACCATTATTCCCCACGTCGCTCGGTTCACCGGTCCGACTTCTAGTGACAATTTCTAGTGCCGTCCCGTGCGGATGGGATACAAGGAGACGCATAGGAGCGGGGATCTGCGTCCTCGCTGTTATCGACGTCGAGTTTGCGTCTCTTGCTCCGACACGATCTTCTAATTACCACGGAAATAAAGGTCGACCGTATCTCGCGCTCGCATCACGCACGAGGACGCGTGTCACTCGCAATCGCGTCCTGTTCTCGCGGCGGCGAGCTGCTGTCCACTTTGATACCGTAGGGACGCCGATACGCGGGGAAACAGTAAAAAAAGTAAAAATCGGCTGTACAAAACGATCAAGTTATCGATCATAATTGCGGGGCAAGGCAACTTGTTTCTGCCCGTCCTTGACGAGGATCCACTTCGGCGATCGTCCACCTCGATGCATTATGCAAATTGCTCGAGCCGGTCGTGGGTTGCCACGTATCTTTTTATTTTTTTCGCTTTTCTCTTTCTTTCTTTTCCTTTTTTTCTTCCCTCTCCTTTCCTCTCTCTCTCTCTCTCTCTCTCTCTCTCTCCCCTTCTTTTTCTCTCCGTTCGCTCTTGGACGCTCGGGAGTCCCCCTTAAAGGCACGTTCACACCGAGACGACCCCTCCCGTCGTCGTAGACACTTTCGCGCCGTTCGTACCTTTCGCGGTATCACGCAGTATCTTTATAGTACCAGTTGAGTTCTGCGAAATCGGTCTTGCATAACGAGCTCATTTCTCTTTTCGAGTACGTCTCGAGCGATGGCCTTCATTAAGAAAAATAAAGATAAGATGAGACGATAATTTATCTAAATCATGTTGCCGTCCGATTTCATAACTACTTTGATATTTGATATTTTCATTCGACATTTTCAGGATATTCATGCGCGTACGTTAACGTCAAACGCTGAAGACGTATTCTCCGTTTCCTTTATATGACCCCCGCATTGTTTCGTCGTTTCAATTCGAGTTCACGCATTTGACACTTGACAAAAATGGCTCTCGGCTCGAAGAAGGAAAGAACTAATCTCCTTTAAACGTCGCGTACATCAGCAAAAGGCAAATATCTATTTGGGGAAAGCTATTAGTTTGCCATCGGCAAACGCTGAAGTAGCGAGCGTGGATACAAACGAAAATTTGTAAAACGACTGACAGCCGCTCATTGTCCGGCCCAATGGCTGAGGAGCGGGACTTGAGTGGCCGATGATGCGATGCAGCGACAGACCGGGCCACGAAGCGAGGAACTAAGAATTTACATCTCTCGTGAGAGAGCGCGTGCTCCTCTCTCTCTTCACCTTCCATGTCTGTTACTCGAAAGGCCGTCGCGGGTTTTTCTTGGCGTTTCGCTGAATCCGCCGGATGGACGTACAATTTCCTCGCGACATTCAGCCGGTGAAGAAAGTTGCAAATGACACGAGGAAGGAAGATCTCACGATTAGTCCGAAATCGGGAGGGCCGAGATCGAAGAATTTAGCAGGAGTTATCAGGACCCTTCGGAGAAAACGGACGAGATCCCTATTTCTGTCCCACGTTCCCTCGTTGTTGAACCGATGGGGGGGGGGGGTACGTTCTCTCGGAAGGCGCGTTCCAAAAAGGAAGCGTCCATTGCGGCAACCTTGATCGATAGGGAAAAACGCGCGGCGTATTCTTACGCGGTATAATGCCGTTGCGAAACTTGTCAGCCGGTTGCCCGATCAATGAAATCCCGTCGTTCTTTTCCCCGCCATGCGACACACTCTCTGGTCCACTCTTGCTGCTTTCGAGCCACCAGTCCCCCTCGGGTTCCCTTAATATCTCCATATGTCGAGTCGATTCACGTGCCACGCTTTTCAACCTACGCGTAGCCTAGCAGGGGCGGCCTACGCTCCGGGAACCCGTTCACCCACCTTCGACCTCGCCCCTTCGCCGTCGTCAACGTGGTTTCACCGAGCCCGCGTTGCGCCTGCGTCCGCCTAAGCCGCAGTTTCCGACAGTGTGTCCTATTTGGTGCTGTCACCGCTTTGGTCCTGCGAGACCGGAGCTGAAAGAGCTCGAATACGTTACTTCCTTTGCTCTCGATCTGGAGGATAAACGTCGACGTCGAGCTGCTGTTTCGCGCGAGATCGTCTAGATAACAGTTTAGTTTTTGCCGGGTTACAGCTTTCCATTCGGTGTGTTTATCGAGTCCGCTGCAGTGATCGATTTAGCCGGGACACTTGATCAAGGAGCCAATGAATCGCCTTTGAGATCCATTTCAGTGATCGTGCCACGATGCGAGCGACGGTGGTGGAGAAATATCGATCAAGTCGGTCTTCCTCGGAGGGCAAAGCACGTCACGTACGTCACGTTGTGGCGATTCGCAGCGAAACGAATCGAAACGATAATTGAATGAATCGGGGCACGATTTGTCACGAGTGACGAGTGTCGAGAAGCAATCTTCCGAGATTTCTAATCTGACTCGTTCGCGATCTGGACAGTCGTTTGGACGTCGTTGGTCTCGCCAGTCTCGAGAAGTCGCGGATATGATTTTGGATTTCGACTAGTCAAGTTGACAAGCATCACGAGTCGTGATAATGGACTCGCAGACACGATCCCGCCGACTGCCAATGGCGCTTCGCGCGAGATGAGAATCAGTCGAAACATCCACGTATACCAAGCGTGTTCGTATATCTAATGTCCGCAGCATCAGCCCGGATAGTTTGCCCAGCGCAGGCCCGCCCGATGTGTACCCAAACGGCTGATTCAGTCGCAGATGTGCCTGAAATGATAGACGATTCGTTGATAAGCACACGTTGATAACGTGCATAACTGCAGAGACATGTAAGCAGAAGCAACTGCGTCCGAGTCACGATAACTCGACGATCGAATGCAGGCAGACAAAGAGGAGATTGAAACGGACTCGTAACAGTCGAAATAAATGGCGATCACCATCGTGAGCAACTGCTTGGGCCCACCGCCCTTGCCACCTGGCAAACGTTTCCTGCAGAGGTCTTCCAGGAAGTTGTCATCCACCTACAGGAGCTTCCGCGACCCTGCCGTGGAAGTCTGGCTGCCGCATGATGGCCTGGAAGACCCGACCAAGTCGCGCTGCGGCGAGACGGTCACCGCTAAGCGGAGTCTGTTCAGGAGCTGTTCCGAGGACAATCTGTGCACGCGCAAAACGACGGTGCTAGGAAGCGGTACACCCCTTGACAAGTGCATCAAGGCGATTTACGGCAGCTGGAAAAATCTCCTGCATCGTAAGTGCACCGATCCGCGTCATCGATCGGCTAGATGAAGGGAATCCAGCGCGTCAGAATCGAATCAGTCGAGCAAGCCGGGCTCTCGATCCTCCAGGACGTTTCTGAAATCTGGAGATCCGGCGAGTCCCCGGAGTCCTTGTTAAGCGAGACCACGACGATCAGTCAGTCTCGCGCTGGTATCTCTGGTCTGCTCCGAGCTAGTCTCGTCTTCCTGGTCGCATCGGCGTCGAAAAATCAGCGCTGCCCGACGTTTAATTCCAGCCTCGCTGGTGAATTACGTCCCCGGTTGTCACCCGAGCGCTCGCAGCTTTCACACAGTAAGCGCATTGTGAGCTCCGCGTGCGCAGCCGACCTTCGTAGAAGCGATCTGGAAACTGGCACGCGCTCGCGCTGATGTGTACCGCGAAACGGCTCGATATGGTAGCTCGATGTGGCTATTACGGAATTGGAGCGCAGTTTCGTTTCTCTGGAGGCGGAGCTGGAATCAGATGAATTTCTATCATTCGGTTGATCGTACGGATACAATTTTCTCTTCGCTCAACGTTTCTCGTTGCTCTTTGACTTACGTCATCGGCGTTCCGATGCGCCTTCTGCTTCTGTGAGTCGTATTCATTGATGCATAATGTATCAAATCAAGCGGGAACATTGGAAATGTCTATTCCATCTTTCTTTTTTCCACTTGCCTTGGACTTGTCTTTAAATCGCGCGCGCGCGCGCGCGAGATAAATAGCCGAACGAGCGAGACGTTGAAGACATGATGAAGGATTCCTTTCCGAGAAGAGGAATGAGATTTTTTCGGTGTTTGCGCAATGAATTGACAGACTTTGACCTCCTCTGGCGACTCTCTTCTTTTGCTCCGCTTCCTTTTCCTCTCCTGTCGCTCTCGTGTATACGCGCGATCGGTACTTTTAATACCTACACGCAAACCTTCCTGTCCACCTACGAGCGTGGAATGTTGAGAAAGAACGACGTTAATCACTGAGCTAAACAATCCTGTTCTTCGCAGCTACCATCAGTGATGCGCGTCGTAATTTTATCACGATCGGCTTGTTCCAGTCTGCGTTGGAATAAATTTGAGATGCAATGGGAAATTTATCGATCTAGGAGAAGAATTTACTTTTACTTGACGATGAATAAATACGATTCGATGATTAATCGCCTCGGTAACCTGGCTAATTAACACATGAGAAGAATAATTTTATCACCGATGTGATAAAAAGAAATGAAACTGTGATTAAAATCACAAATGCAATCCGCGTTAATATTCTTTCCGTACAGAGAAATTATAAAGTGCGTAATTATAAAGCGCGTAATTATAAAATAATTTATGAAACGAGAGTTGCGCGCCTACGTATCTCGTGGATTTCTATCCGCATTGCAATTCCGATAAATCGCTGCGTATTATTAATATTCCGTTGATTAAAAGTTACTCTAAAGTTACACTCTACCTGTGTGTTACAGTTGGCGGTATGAGCCGGCCGTCCAAAGCCGTGACCCAAGCGAAGAAAGTAGCACCACCGGCTGTGCCAGACGTGTTTCGACACTCTGGTTCCTCTTTTGGCTCGGCTGGATATGCTAGCAGCGAGGATAGCTGCTTCCTTTCCGGAAGCGGCCCCGGAGGTACGACGGATGATGGTTCCTACGGGATGCCATCTGGAAAAAGTCCGGGACCTATTTTTACCCATCCTGGCTTTGCCTTCCCGCCGGTCGTCGGCAAGTACGCCCACGCCGAAGATCAAGGTGCGAGTTACTGATGGACGTATATGGATCGTGAATATTAATAGGCGAACGCTCTCTTATCGCGGAAGGCACAAAGAATTGTTTTTCTATATAACGCTATATGAATTGTAATTAATTTTGTTTTTTGTCATGTCCATGTTAGCTCGATCAGTATCAGTATTTTACAATTATAATTATAATTTTTATGTTAATTGATATACAGAAATACATTTTTTTAAATAATTGAATCAATTACACATATCGAACCACATGTCGAATTAATCGAAGACGCGAGGAACGTGTTCATAGTGGCTTCTTTTGCTTGAGATATATTTTAATGCCACGTTTCGAGAATCGGCAGCCGAGCTTTCGGGGAGCCAATATCCTCAGATACCATATTCTTAAATATCTTTCTCGTGTTAATGGAAAATTAAAACTTGAAAATATTATAGATAATGTAATCGCGAAATAAATTTCTTGATTTTTCACAGGTATCGACATGACCCAGAGTCCCGGCAGGGACAGTCCTGGTAGTTCGGGATCAGGTTCTGGTTCCAGGCATTCAACGGCGTCGCTGGATTCGGGAAGAGCATCTGGATATCATCTGGGACCTAGAGGACCCGGTGCTCTCGCCTCTTCTCCCAGGTGTTCCATCAGCTCTCTAGGGAGTCATCCCGACCGGCCGGCGGATCTGGATGTTGTTCATGCCTGGTTAACCGAGCTCCAGTTTGAAGAATACTTCCCTTTGTTCGCTTCCGCGGGTTACGATCTCGCCACTATAACGCGTATGACGCCGGAGGATCTCACGGCAATAGGTGAGAGCCGAATTTCGTGGCAGCAAATGTAATAAAAGAGAAAATATAAAAAGGGATTACTGCGAATATTATGTATGCATATTTTGTACGACAGGTATCAAAAAACCTAACCACAGAAAGCGACTGAAAGCGGAAATAGATAATCTAAATATAGGAGACGGATTACCGGAACACGTGCCCGGCTCGCTGGAAGAATGGCTCAGGCTTCTCAGGCTCGAGGAATACCTCAGCGCGCTCCATCAACAAGGTATGCGTTCCGTTGAAGACGTGACGACCCTCACTTGGGAGGATCTCGAGGACATTGGCATCGTACGCTTGGGGCATCAAAAAAAACTATTGCTGGCAATTAAACGAGTTAAGGATATCCGTGCTGGCAAGCGTATACAGCCACTTGATCTCGCGCGTTTACCGCCGCATCCTGGACACACGCAGGTAAGTCCTTAATTTTCGTTAATGTGAAATTCATTAAAGATGCCTGATCGATTTGAATAATATGAATCTTAAAAGAAACCAGTTCTGTCCTGTCATCTTCTATTCCCGTTGTAACTTTTTAAACATTGAAACATTGATATTGAAACATTTTTTTGACATCAGCGTAATTTTATATTCTTTCTTGTGTACAATTGTGTACAAAGTTTGAGCAGTGAAATGATACATTTTTCAGGATGTTGTTATTCAACGAGGTGGGCCTGATCTGCCATCGCCCGACGAGGATTGCTCTTCGCCTGTACTGAGATCTTTTCAAAGAGGTGGGAGCGACGCCACTTCCGGTGCTACTTGGAGAAGTATGTATGCCGCGCTTCCAACCGACTATAATACAGTCGGTCGTACTGGTTCCCGGGGGAAATCCTTAGAGAGCTTAGAGGATGCGCCTCTCGGTTATCCTCCGTCACCGGCACCGGCGTCGCATCCACAACCTCTCGACTGGCGTCCGCGCAGCTTCGAGGACGGCGACCTCACGCCTACGAACGACGCTTCTGTCGTAGACGCCGGTGGCGGCACTTTACCGCGACCAAGACATTGCCTCGTTCGTCCGCGGCCTGTAGCCAAGGTACACTTAAATCAAATTTAATTTAATGTACAGTCAGACGACCGAAACATAAAATTATGCTGATATGCATGATGCATCGTACAGTGTATGATAGAGAAATTCATAATTTTTAGGTCACCGCGACGCCGGGGCAATACAAGTCCTTGCCAAGGGATTTTGACAACAAGTATCAGTTAACGTACGGGCTCGAAAGCAGCCCGCATCTTCCAAAACGATGTCCTCCATCGCCCCCGAGACGACAGAGTTCCAGAGACGCAAGCAATTCTTCCGTGGTAGGCGTGGGTGGCGCGGCAGTTGGCGACGTCGTGATAGATTGCAGTGGGCCAGTACCAACAGCCACGTGCGATGATCATCACCTTCATCAACATCATCATCAACATCATCATTTACTTCATCACGCATCGCCACCGCCGCCGGCACCTACACCGGTACCTTCCACGCCACCGCAATTAAATCGACCGCCTCCCTCCATGTCGCGCTCGTGGGGTAGCGTTAGCGTTAACGTCAACGAAGAGCACGAGCTGATTGCCTCGCTCGCTCTGCAGCATCGCAATGGGTCAGATGCTAGTTTCAAGGTACAGATTTTTAATCTATTAATTGAATAATTTCTCGTTTAAGAGCGTATGCTTTCATCTTTTAAATTTAATATATTCACAAATAAGGACTCGATATGATCTTTTGCGACGGGATAATGCATCTTCCCCCAATTAAAACACATTTCTAATCATCATATTCGTTTTGTTTTTACAGTCGAGTTCCAGTACTGAATCAGACTCGTTGCCGTTTGCCAATGAGAATGCCGGCACGATTAAACAAAGAGCCGGTCGTGCGCAAGACTACGTACCAAGTGGACCGAACAATATCGTCGCTCATGTGGTCAATCATCATTCCGGTGGTGGTGAACCAGCGGACGTTTTGAACGACATTGGAAATATGCTTGCCAATCTCACGGACGAGCTCGACGCGATGCTCGAGGAGGAGAAACGCCAAGGCCTGAATTCATAATCGTCACTGCCTTTGTTTGCATTTATTCTAATCGATCAGAATTGCCATATTCGTAGCGCGATTTCGAGCGAGTCTCGTCGCTGTGCGAGATGAAAAAGCTCGAACAATGCGACGTATGCAAAATCGGACACGAGTGAATGCGATACGAGGAGAACAAGCTGGCCCGAATCACGTCGAAACTTTAACGTCTCGAATTCTAAGGATCTTAAAGACAGAAATACACCTGTCGACATGTAAACTCATTCCTTCATCGTGTTTCGTGAATGAAACACGCCGTCGCTCTATATGAATGATAATATTCCGTTTCGTACTGTACAGATCAACGCATACGTAGAACGTGATTTATACTTTATTTTTTACATGGGGACACACGTCGGATGATGTTCTATGGGCTTTTCAGAACTTGCTGTCTCGCAATAGTATTGCACAATTTTTAAGTCTTCTACTTCTTTTGAAGTATAGCCATAGTATTACGTTCTTTTTGTTATCTTTTCATATATATTTTTTTTTTTACTATTGACAATAGTAGAAATGAGTGGTAATATAATGAGTCTATCACTCTATATAATAGACTAGCGTGATCGAGGATCTTCATGTGAACGACATGAGATACCAACGTATCTGGCAAGGAGGGGAAACATTTTTTAATAAATAGAGATATATATTGGACGTATACGTATGATTTATATTTGTAGGGCGTGTGTTGCAAATGATTCGGGAAAGAGCATATGCATCTTCCGTATAAAACCATCTTGTGCTATTTGCTTCTGCCAACACATGAAATCAGATTCCTCTTCTCGAAAAGTTTACGTTTCCCATTAACATACATACATTCCAGTTGACATTTTTCCATTTCCGTCCTTCGTTGAATCGATAGCTAGAGATTGGGAATTATTTTCTATTCACAGTTGAGTCTTTTGTGTAAAAGCGAAATGCGCGGATAATCATTTGTCTCATCTGAATAGAACAACATCCTCGAAAACGTCAGAGAGAGAGGGAGAGAGAGAGGAAGAGAGAGAGAATATATGTTCATCGATTATTATAATAATAGAAGATAATTATTATTTTTCGCTACGTATATTGTGGTGGTATGATTTTAAAAAGATTACACACACACAAAAGATAGACAGTGCTTTCCCTTGTGACAGAAGTTTCGTAAGAAAATGTTATCGATTACAAATATCGATTTCAAGGTAATACAATTTAGCGCAGATATGTAAGTGAATTATGCCAATTAACACTTTTGTATTTATTACTTGTACTAATGAAGCATAGAGAAACGTACATAACTTACTATTGTTGTATGATACATTCAGATGTGCGAAGCACTTAGAGAGTATTCATACGTATTAAATCAAAGTAATGGTAGCTATAGCGAGGCATGCCTGCGAGATAGGCGCCCGGGAATGGTCTTCGCTGAAAATGTATTAACGGTATAGTGGTCTCGAGATCTGGATGTATAGCGTTTTGCAAGGAATTTTTATAAGATACTTTGTACAATATACGATATACGGATGGACGACGTTTTTCATCTTGCCTTCCAAGATGTCGCGAATAGCGGTACATTCGAGCTAAGAACCTTTTCGAACAATGTCGCGTCGCATTTAAATATTTCAACGTATTGAGATAAGAGAAGTGGAGAACGAAAATTCTTTTATACTTTATAATTTGCAAGGGAATCGCATCAAGAAATATATATATATATATTTATTAATTAAATTTTTTGTATATATTAATCCACTACGCGTTATCAATATAATGATGCTAAAAGCTTTACCTGCCAGTTTCAACGGCTGAAAATGCAAAGCGCATAATTTACAGTAAAAAAATATACGATTATTACATTATTATACTCCTATGACACGCTACTTTTCTTTTTCTTCTTTTTTTTCCTCCCCTGAACGGGGGCGCTCGGATCCAATTGCGTTCTACAGATAAGAAGAAACATATAAGTAGAACATATACAGAGATACACTTAAACTTAGGGTTAATTAATTGAAAAATAAAGGCTGCTCGGTGCAGATTGGAGGTTTGTCTTGTTAATTACTGGTAGGTATTATAGTTCTATATATGTGTGTATATATATATATATATATATATATATATATACACACATATATATATATATATATATATATATATATATAAAATATATATATATATATATATATATATATATATATATATATATATATACACACATATATATATATATATATCTATATATATATATATAATATATATATATATATATATATATATATATATATATATATATATATATGTATACTGCATACGTACATACGAATATACAGATCGTCGCAAATCTCGATGATATTCTTCTAACGATGGACTTTGACCAAACCGAACGACTTGAATATTGCGATTAGCTATTAGTAAACTTTATCGAGTCGTTTACGATTCGTGCGAGTAGTTTGTAACTGAAACCCTCTTGACCTCTCGATGTCTTCTTTTCTAATTTTTCAGCAACGCGGAGAGATATATCCTAAATTAATAAAGTATCTGTGAAAGAGGTAAAAGGAAGTATTCGAGTTCTTGGCATGTCCTGCATGTGTATGTATATATGTATTGTGTGTATTGTATGTATGTATGTATATATGTATGTATGTATGTATGTATGTATGTACATCATCGAGAAGCGGTGAATTTAGGAGGGCGTGTTCCGCGACGAGTCGCCGAGAGATACGTTGTCTTTACGCGTGAACAAATCGATTGCATTACTGATGCGCGATTTGGCACGAGCGAGCCAGACGCACAAGGATTTCTACTGATTTCTACTGCAATTTGATACGTACACGATGCTGCGCTAATAATACGGTAATTCAGACGTCGCCGTGTGAAGGTCGACTTTGCGCTGTAAGGGTTCGTATTCTGGTATACACATTCTGATTGTTGTTTGTACAGATCTTATTGATCTTTAGCGGCGGATTATTGTGTGTTTCGATTAATTTATGTACTTTATACCGATAAGTATTCGAGCTCTGCTTATAACGAAACTTATATCATAGGATATATATATATATATATATATATATATATATATATATATATATGCGTGTGTATATGTACATGTATATGTATACACACAAGTTACATGCGCGTATGTAGATATGTATGCACACAAGTATGCATATAAAAGATCAGTAAAAGAATTATTGCGTGAAGGATCATTGCGTGTAACGATAGCAGAGTCGCTTGTTACGCATAGAAACTGATTACTTTGAAAGCGGTGCGAATTAAGCTTCGAAATTGTTTTCGGGAGGAACAAAGTACACAGTATTTCGTAATATTTTATATTTAGTCTTCGATGATACACCGCTGTCTCTCGAGCGATCTACATGGATTTACATGGTACATTCGTATAAGCACTTTCCAGCCTCCTCTATTAGTAATGTTAATGTTCTCAAGATAACGATGCGTGCGTTTTTCTCAGCTACCCTGTTAGTTTCGATACACTCGATACGGTTGAGTTGGCTGATGGGAAACCGTGCAGACTTTTAATGTTATTGCGCGCGCGCCATGAGACACGAGTTGTAACGAGACATCGTAACACGAGTTATTCGCAGTTTGCTAAATAAACGGTAAAATCCATTGTTTTCAAACTTATTGCGTTCCAACTCTAGATCAACGTGTACCCGTCGCGCGACGCGATAATGCGCGAGGGAGTATCGCGCGAAGCGCGCCGTTTGAAAATTGCCGCACAAATTCGAAGCGCGGCGAGCTTGCGCGATCTTGAATCGAAGCGCGAGAGATCGCGCGGCAACGCGCTGCTCAGCCAGCTTCTGTCTATGTTCTTCCGCGCGAATCGATTATCGCTTCTGCAGGGACGACGAGCGCTTCTCTTTTCGTTAATCTTCTCGGCTTCAAGATAAATCTGCTATTTATTCATTCCATGAGCCATCCCGGCGATCGATGGGCGATCGATCGACCACGATTCTCTGAATACATCGCTTCTACACCGAGTGTAGAAGCGCACACGTGCATGCATGTGATATGACAAATAACACGGGATAACTACAAATTTTATATATGATTTTTATACAAACATAACGTGTCGCTGATAGTCCCGCCTGTCTCGAGGCGAGTCCAAACCGTTGCCCAGAATGCATTGTATCCCTATTTCTGCACGTTGATTTAAATGCGCGTATTATTTGATTTATTCATCGAGGGAGAAAGAACAGAAAGAAAAACAGTGACAAGAAATGATATCTTTAAAAATAAAATCGATGGATTCACGCATTTCATGGTCACGCTTCTCGTTGCTCAAATCATTCGCCTTGTGGCGCGGCTATAAGGGTCCGTTTTGAAATTTCGAAAAGTCACGGTGCGTGCACATATCGTACGGGATATCGCGATTGCCAAAGATTCTTTCACGCTACACTGCCGGCTGTGGTGTCGATTTATGTGCGAGAATATCGTGAAGTAGTCATAAACAAGATTTCAAGAGAGAATTTATGAATTTCACAAATTATCTTTTGAGGCAGAGCTTTCGGATCGGCCTTGAATATCCGAAACGGACGTGGAGAATTCTCTAGTTGATTGGAGCCACCGTTTGGGTTCGATAATCCCATTGCGAATTACACCTTTTGCGTGTAATTGAAATATGCAAGACTAAAAATCGCTCTCGATCGCGAGCGATTTTTAAGGCTGTTATCTATTCCCCTAGGATAAGCGACTTTGTACCGCGCACACGTCGGTGCGCTAATTTTCAGCTCTATGCTTCTTTGTCCCGCTCGCAGAAGTGAATTTGGTGAGTGGATCGTTTTTGGGGATCATTTTCATGGGCATGAGATCCGCGGACGGAAGAGCCACGGCTCAAACTATACCGGTTTAATCCTCGATTCCCGATGCGAAGCACGCGGAATGTGCTCGATGCCGCGCATCGCGGCGCGAAAGAAAGAAGATAACGCGTGTCTCTCACGCGTACGCTAGTCTGTTGTTCCATGTTCCCGATACCGGGGAACATCCGCCGCGTCGACCGCGACAAAGACACGTCAGAGGAATCGGAAAAATTCGAGAGAACTCGCCCATGGACGAGTCCACTTGTTAGTTAAACGCGTCTTCTATTCCGTCTTTCTCTATGTCTTTCTGTCCGTCTCTTTCCGTCGTTCTTTATACATTCGCCTCTCTCTTTGTGTCCTCTCCCTCTCTCTCTCTCTCTCTTTCTCTTATGTGTGGCTACCTCTCTCTCGCGCATAGTGTCATGCAATGGCGCCGAGATCGTTAAAATTTTAATTTCCGAGAGGACGTTTTTAGAAAGTATTCAAGTATGCTTTACAAATCTGGAATAATTGAATGATAAGACATTTTTAGGCATGTATCCCTATATGCCTGAAGAGAATTTAAATATCCAAAAAGATATGTCCGTCTTGTTAATCTACTTCGTAGTGATTAATTGTTTTACAACTATTTATAATAATAAGCTATAATAATAACATTCGAATGAAAATCCGAAGACGATGTTCGGTTCATCTCCCGCTTCGTATCGTTTATACATTAATATTCGCCCCCCGATTCCGGCACCGTTGCGTATTGCTAGTTCCATTCTCGTCACACGCTCGCCGTGCCAACTAGCGCTATCCTCATCATCGGGCATGCGACGTGATTGGTGCGTCGATCGGATCGGTGAGTTCGATGCGCGATTGTGTACGTTCGCCGTGGCCCAAGAGCCCTCGTATATGTACCGTGCTACGTGTTGGTGCAGCAACGGGGAGTCAGTCGGAGCCGCTATCCTGCTATGGATTGTCGCGTTCTCGCGACCGCGCGTTTACACCTTCGTGCCCGAATCCCAGTGGCGAGTGACATTGTCGCGACGCGATCGCGAATCGATCGCGGTGCGTTCTCGCGTCGCTCCTCGCTCGAATCGATCTCGAGCGATCGAACAATCGCCGTCGCGATCGCGTCGTGTTGCGTCGCAATTGCGCCGTGATTCGCGAGAAAGGTGCTTCCCGCGGCTCGGAGAGATCTTCCTTTTTTCCCGTTCCTCCAGCGGATGCGGTCGTGGTCCGCCGCGACCCCAATCAGGTTAGGGACTCTCTCGCCCGATTTACCGTTCGCTGTGTGTGAATGAAGTGCGCGACGCCTATGTAATAGTGTCGCGATCGTCACTCGGCGTATTGGTTTGTCCGTCACTCTGCCACAGACACCTGTCAATAGCTCCGTATGTATATCCAAGAGAGGAGCCTCTCTTTCTCTCTCTTTGTTCCGTCTTGTATGTCACGTCCACGCAGTTGCGCTCTTTGCGCTCCTGCTATGTTAAAAGCGCAGCTGGAAGGACGCCTCTCGATTCTCCCGGGACATTTCGTCAGGGAGAGTATTGTAAATGTCAGATAAGCGTGGGAGAAGGGAGAGGGGGTAATGCGTGACTACGCGAGCGGGCTTTTTTTAATTTCCTCCGTCGCGCTAATGACGGTTTTTTTTTTCGATGAATAGAGAGGGGGATTCAGGACGAGGAGTTGATTAAATTAAAGAGAGTTTTGTTGAATTTAAGACAAGAGTCTTTCGGAGTATCAGGATTCGTCGAAGTAACGTCGCGTATGATAATCGGAGAACTTCACGCGGTCACGTGATCGAAAGAGAAGAAAAGAATTCGCGTTTGTCGGAGCGCTTGTACTTTTGTATTCCCCGGCAGAGATCGCCGATCGATCTCGAATCGATAGAGATATAGATCGGATAGTCTCTATGAAATTTGAATTCGCTCTCCCTTTTTTCGCGCCTTTTTTTCCATCTACGTAAAAGATCTCCGAGCTACCTCGAGCACATTAGCTACCGTGTGAACTCGTTTCCGACTTGATGACTGCGACTCGATTATTCAATTCGATTTCTAATCCTGTCGAGTTTTACGACGAAATTAACGACTCTCCATTTCCTCCATTTCTATTGATTCGTCTTGGTGCGATTGAAATCGGAAAAGTTATAATGGTTTAGTCACGAGATTTCTAAATTGGTACATAAAGCCGCCGCCACTGCTGCTGCTGCTGGTATTACGATCGAAACTGCGCGAAAGATATTACGCGAAAAAGAAAAAGGAAAAAAGAAGAAACAAATTACGGAATACGGAATACGGAATACGGTTTCTGTGCGTCGTTATTTTATTCACCCGGTAAATACATTTGAAAATTCGTCATGAACGTACGATAACGCAAGCCCGAATGGATGAGAAAGATAGAGAAGATCAGCGAGATAAAGATAAACCCGAGCTTACGAGATACCATAAAGAAAAAAAAGGTAGATAGACAGATACTGCAGGTACATATCGGTAGAATCGGTAGATTCCCCGCGAAAGTGTCATTGTCATTTTTATCCTGAGAATCTCTTCTCATCTCTTCGTCTCTCTCTCGCTTTGTTTCCGGTATCGCGATGCTTCCACGCGAGAACATATGAGAATTCGAGACGAATAACGTGCCGCGACGACGCAGCGCAATTTTAAAGAAGGAAAGAAAAAACAGAAGGAAATCGCAATCCGGACGTAGAAAGGTACAAATCAATGAAGGAGTAATTGAAGAAAGGCCTGCTCGGAGTCGGGCGCCTCCGCGTCCACTTTCCCCCACGTGTGCTCTCAGGCGAGTCGAGTGGACGTAAACGCCGTTTAGAACCAGCCCGAGTGGCGTTTCGTTTCGCGGGCTCCTTTCTTTTCTTTTTTTTTTCTTTTTTTCTTTTTCTTTTTCTTTTTCAAACCCGCGCTAGAATCACCAGGGCAAATTACCAGGGCCGGGCGGCGCGTTTCCAGCCGGAAACTGTCTCCTCGAGCGTGCGGTTTTCATTTTCAGGTGCTCGTGAGCGCGCGAATCAGCCGCGAATCCGCAGGAAGAGAGAGGGAGCGACACTCCCGGGGAGGGGAGATTCGCGATCCCCAGCTGAGCCGCAGCTCTCGCGATGGCATGGACTAACTCATCGTCCACGTCCTCGCGACGCCGCTTCCGCGCGGCGAGTCGACGGGACGTCGCGGCGTCTGCGGAAGCTGCTGCGAGGAGGCTGCGTTAACGCGGGCAGCGGGCAAGAAGCGGTCGCGGAGAAAGGATCTAGTTTCGTGACGGAGCGAGTACGGGCGCAGCGCGCGGTTCAATAGACGATAACGGTGCTGAAAAACGTGTCGCAATGTGTTGGCGTTTGTCCGCCGATCGCCGCGTTTGACTGCGCCGCGTGTGTGCCTGCCGATCTCGCGCGTCTGGATCGCGTGTGCATCCCGCCTGAGGACCCGCGGACGACGAGGGGGCGGGGGGAGGGGGAGGGAGAGAGAGAGAAGGGGCGAGGGAGAAGGAGGAGGAGGAGGAGCAGCGGAAGCGGAATATTGTGAAGGAGCGTCGCGAGGTATCCACGACGACGACGAGTCCCACATACGAGCGTGAACGATTACGTCGCCGCTAGCGGAAAGGGGGCGAAATCGTGGAGCCGGAGAGTGAAAGAGAAACGTGCACGATCGTCGAGCCGCAGCGCGAACACCAGCGAAGCGGGGACAAAAGGGGACGGGAACGTCATCTTGTTATTAAAAGAAACGGCGGGGCGGACGGTGGAAACGAGGGAGAAAGCGAAAGAGTGGACGGATACAGGTATAATCGAAGGGGAACGAACACGTGACCAGGGGAAGTAGACGAGGAACATCGACATCGTCGTCGTCGTCGTCGTCGTTTGCGGAGGACCGCAGGAGAACGGCAGGATCGCGCGCGGGAACGGAGACCTGGCCTCGCACCGCGGAGAGCGCGGGACCAATGCTCAGGATCGTACGACGATGGCCGAGGCCCTGTCCGAGAATGTCCCGAGACCCGTGAGCGTCATCGCCGTTGACGGTGCTGCCGTGGACAACGCCAGGACCGACGCGAACCGGGTACAGGTACCGTTTCGTTTCGGGCATGCTCAACTGGCCACCGAAATCACCGTTTTCATGGCGGCTGCGATGCTTGCCGGATCGTCGGCTGGATCGCGGCTATAATTGCGTCCATTGTATTCGATTAGAGAGATCGTATCGGCCTATCCGTGTCGCGCTACCTTTTTCATTGCTGCTTCAGAGTCGTTCGTGTTTTTCCTTTATTCGAATGTGCTGCAGATGAATCAGCAGGCTGGACTTTTTTGATAAGAAAAAAAAAAAAAAAAAAAACACGTGCAGCGTCTTCTATGGAGACCTGTAAAACGTCCCGATGTCTGTAAGGGCTGTTAAAACGGCTGTTGATTGCAGAACGATATTATCAAGATGGAATACCAATTGTTCTCTTTTCCTTTTAACGGAGGATCAAAAAAAAAAAAAAAAAAAACACGTGCAGCGTCTTCTATGGAGACCTGTAAAACGTCCCGATGTCTGTAAGGGCTGTTAAAACGGCTGTTGATTGCAGAACGATATTATCAAGATGGAATACCAATTGTTCTCTTTTCCTTTTAACGGAGGATCAGCGAATGCTTTGATCAGCGCACAGATTTTCTTGCTCACAATCGGTTCGGTTCGGTAGTATTAAGCTTGAATTGATGAATCTTGATGGTTAACTTTGATCAATTTTGTATGAAGAAAGAGGAGGAAGCGAAATGTCGAAATGTTTAATTTGTGCGCAGAGCAAGGTATGCGGAGAGAGCAGTTGATATCTTTCGTTATTGTTTAAATACGTGTCATTGTACCTTTTGCATTTCGTGTTCTCTTCCGTCATGGATGAAATTCAGCGATCTGTGACATAATGTAGTTGAAAGTGATGTAGTAGAGCAGGATAGTAAATAGAAACGGTAACACGATCGCGAAATACGCACGCGATACAAGAGGGAGATCTTCGGTCAACGACGATTTCTAAAAGAAATCTGAAAGAAAGGAAAAGACCCGTACGCTTTTTACTTCACTTTTTCACGCGGAATTGTTGTCTCCCGATCGCGCGTGCTACTTTCCGTGCTATCATCCTCGTTCACGTAACATGTACATATGATAATCCTAGAAAGAGGAAAGGAAGAGTAAAGGAAGAGGCGCAGCCTCGAAACGGATCGATTCGCTCGATTCATCAACTCGTTTGCGTTCCAGGAAACGCGAGACAATGCACGGTCCTTCACCTCGACGGAGGCGCAAACGGAGGGTCTGGCACTTCATGGTGGGCCGCCGGGCCAGGTCGAGGAGGTTTCCGATGGTATGCGAGACGCGCGTAGGCGAGAACGACGAATACGCAGACAGCATCGTCGCGCCCTGAGATCCTGTTCCATACCGCCGACATACCCCGCGCCAGGCTGCCAGACGGCTTCGACCGCACCGGGGGTGCCGCTGGTACCACCGGCTAGGGGTTTCCTTCACCCACCGCCTCCGCATTTGGGTCTTCGAGGTCTCAGTCTCGGTCTACCCTTTCCCGTACCTGCGAGCGTCTTTGGAAGGTGATTCTCTTTTGGGATTCTTCGCGGAAGCTCTTCTTCTTTTAATTTTCGATGAACGATACAGATGGATATCGCCGTCGTGGGACGATGATGAAGGATCTGAAGCAGGATTGGCAACGAATTAAATTACCGATGCGATTAGTAGATGCAGAGCTAAAAAGTTGCTGCTGTGAAGCGTCTTTGATTTTACCTTGTAAATCCTTCCATATTGGAATTAGCATATCGAATCCGCATCCTTTTGCTTCTTTTGCGGTCGATGTTACATGATGTACGGCGGCTGTTGAGACACGTCTCTCTTTCGAGAGCTACATCGTTTGCAGCTTCACTCTGCTGCACTCTACTGTAACAGTATAGTGCGTGCGCGCGCGCACGTCACATGGTCGTCGCGAGACGAGTGTATGTCAGTGGGTCAACTCGACGATCGTTTCTTATGTCGCAGGGACGCAGTGCCGAAACAGTGTTGCGGTTTAGGTTCGCCACCGGTACGTTGGTCCATACTGGGTGTCGGCTTCGTAGGTCTTGTCTGCGCGGGTGCCGGCACTCTTCTTGGCGCCCTCAAGGCTTCCGGACGTGATCACTTCGTGGGAATATTTATGTCCGGTGAGCGAGTAATTCTTTCTTCGGATCATGCCGATAGACGATATTAACAAGGACACGTGTGATCTCATGATGAAGTAACAGCATCGATCTTGTTCAAACAAGGAGAAACAGATCATAATGACTAGTGTGAGATCATAATTCTCTTTTACCCAAGATTCGATCCTTCAATTTGCAATGGAGTAATGCAACAACCGAATAATGCTGTCAATTAACGATCAAGTCAATTAACAATCAAGACAATTGGGAATCCTTTTTTGATATTCGTGCTTCACTTTGGATTTTTCGTAGATTTTTCTGCCATAAATTTCTCTTGCGAAAGAAATTTTAGCGATCTCGATATCTAGCTGGAAAATATATTTCTCGAGATGTGGCTACCTCCTGTTTCCAAAAGATTAGAGATTTCTCCCTATAAAACAGGCAATAAAAATTAAAAGGCAGAAATAAATAAAGGAAAGAAACGTCGATGCTGCGGTGTGTAACTTTTAATGAGACGAGCAATAATAAGGCCAATTCCCCAAAATTCAGCCAAAAGCGTGCAAAAGTAGCTAAGCGCGACATGTAAAACGCCACGGCAGTCAACCGCACGTGGCAGCGAGGAGCAGGGAGGGAACAGAGGGAAGTCGAGCTCGCAACAGTTACTTTCTAAACGTGGGCATGTAACCTGCGACCCGCTCAGAATGCCTCTCACAATGGGGGAATGCTCTAACCCACAGAGATCGATGTCGTACACCTACACACGCAAGGAGGCCGTGAGATCGGGGGAACGAATGCTCGCGGATGAGAAACGGAGAAAAAAGAAAAAACAAACGAATGAGCGAACGATGCCGCAATCTGCTGGTGAAGTTGTTGAATAAAGGCTGAAACATATTTGCCGTTAGTTTTATCTTTCTCTTTTTTTTTGTTTTGGTTTTTTTCCTGCAAAGTTTTCCAATGTTCCTCCAATCGTCATACGTGCAGCACAATTTATACGTTGATGGAGAAAAATTACAGTAGGATAGATCGTTTTATGCGAATGCATCGTAATCAACGAGAATTGTTATTCACGTGACGTTATGACGTGATGGAATTACAGTTTCCTATTTTCTATTATAGGTATAGGAGTGCTGCTGGTATTGGTGAGCGCAGTGGCATGGCGATTAACCAACCAAAACTACTGCGGCAGCTTCTTGGGTTTCACAGGCATCTCCAGTAGAATACCGCCCGCGAGACCGATACATCCGTACGCCGCTATGATCTATCCGGAATTCCAGTTTAGAACGCCGCCACCGAGTTACCAAGTAATGCATTTAACAGCAGTCGAAAGTTCAACTGATCGTATTGCATTACATAGTGTGATTGTGATTGCGTTTCCTGTGCATGCGTCAAACGAGATAATTGGAGCATCGAGATAATACTAATCAAATAGCGTAATAAAGATCGTTATCGCTTGTTCATAAAAATGGTCATAAAATTTGTAAAAATAAGACTTGCATCTCTTGCGTAGAGAGACGAGACGTAACAAGCAATTAACTAATCGATATAAGAAGCAAGTAATTCGCATATTTTATATATTTATTTATATATATCCATACCGTATTATTTACATATATCATATACTCTTTATAGGCTAGTATGCAGGAATACAGGCTTCGGTTGTTATTGTTGGATCGACTGCAACCTGCTTCATCGCCGCCGCCCACTTACAGATCGAATGCGGGAAGTATCGTGGCACCTGGTACAGCGAGAGAGAGTCAGCCGCCAAGTTATTGCGCCGAATCTAATGTTACGCCGAACGTTGCACTGGTACCCTCGAAAAAGGATGCGAATCTTGTAAGGATCGTCCAGACCGAATCCGAGCCAGTCATTCTCAGCGGCGATCAAACGCCGCCCGTAGCTGTCGAAGTACTGGCGCATCTTTAAATTTAAGCGTTCTTTCGTGCTTGGCCATTTCTTTTTCTTTCGAGATTTTAAAGCAATTGTGATCATGTACCTTAAAAAGCGGATGTTAATCGCGTAACTTAATTGCGAATAATGAAGAAGGATGAAGATCGAGTACACTAGACGCCATGTATGCCTTCACGCTAGATATGCATTCCAGGTCGAACGCATCGTGTGTAGATATATTCGTGCATCGTGACATGAAACGAGTGTACACACGAGTTGTACATGTATATATAGGCCTACACAACAGAAGAAATCTAATTTACAATCTTTAGTTGAGGAGAATTATATTTTATATTTATTTTATAATATTATAAATATAAAATATATTTCTCTGTGAGAGCCTTCGTATTTAACGTTGGATTGATTAAAAAATTCCTTCGTTTCCCATATCTTTGCGAGAATCGATAAATGTTAACTCTATTCCGAATCTAACATAGTTTTGCAAGTTGGTTCATTGCATCCTTCAAGTATAAATTTATTAAGATTGCCTAATATAGGATTTAACTCTAAAACTGGAAGACTATATTTATAAAATATATTTCCGCTATATTATATTATTTTATTTCCTACAAAGGCAGCTAACAGCTATCCAAAAAGCTAATTTAATATGATTGTCGTAATTATCTTAGTTCCTTCGGTATAGATCGAGTAGAAGAAAATCTGAAAAATTTCAAATTTCTTCAGAAAATGAAGTAAAATGTAATTCGAAAAATAAAGATCTTTATGTCATTTTATTTATAATAAAACAATGATTATAATTAAACTATGAATATATTTTATATTTATTACAAACATTGTAACAAAAGTTAGTTTATTACAAAAATTTAAGTTTTTTAAGTTAAAAATTCATCTCTTTTTTTATAAATCTATTTTTTGATCAATCCAATCATATTTTGTCAACAAAAAATTAGATATTAGGTATATTTACTTTTTATTTCTGTTTATTGCAATAATTCATCATTGCATTCCGTTAATCACATTCCGTTTTCAACGGAAAGGTAACATCCGGCTGAATTTGCGTAGAATTTCTTTTTGTCTTTTTTTTAACCATCTTATTCGTTTTTGTTCTAACGCCACGTTTCCGTTTTCGTGGAAGCGATGTTGGATCTGTAATAAAAGTATGATTTTATCCTCGATGCGCAATGTATTCTTTAATGAACTGAATTCAAGAGTACGTACGATCTTCAGGAATGTTCATTCTTTTTCGTAGTACAGCGCGTACTTGTTTATTTATGATTTCTCTGCATTGTACATCGAAATCATTTGGCAGCCATCCCCTTTTCTCATGGCACTTTGTTCCAGGCATCGGGTCAGGCAGCTTTGCCAACATGTCTTGTATTTCTCCGACCAAAATATCACAATACTAGCCAAAGGGCAATAGTTGGATAAATAATAGATAATTTATAACATCGTACAAAATTTTCATGATTGTGACCGCGTCACAGAGAAAGGATTAACAAACCTGATAAAACATTTGTCGAGAAGGAGGTACTATGCCTTCACGATATATGTACACGTTCTCGAGTAAATGCCGTTTTTTCTTTGGATTTTGTTCCTGACTCAAATTGGCAGTAAGTATCGCGGGTTTCTGTTTAGAGACCGGCGTTGACTTATACGGTAGCGTGTAATGCGCGTAATTCCTTTTGCATCGGACAGTCGAACCTAGTCCATCTATAAATCATACAGATTGATCGATTATTATACGGAGAGAATCTGCAGAGAGAATCATTTTCAACTTTCAACAATCGGAAATTGCCTAACTTACGCATTGCTTTCAATCTGTAGTCCAGTGTCTGATACTTTCTCGCATTGACGTCCTTTCTCGGATCGTAGCCCAATTTCACCCACATAATTCTCCATGGTCCAGTCATAAAATAATACGCTACGGAAGGTAGCAGTATCTTTAATTGTTCGTACGTAAATTGCGTCTTGTGCATGATAGCGTTTTTCGACCAGATTGGCCGTTCCATGAAAAGTCGTCTTACTTGCTCCAGATGCAGCTTATGGAGGAATTTCACTCTCATAGCCGCTTCGATGCCTTTCGGTGCCGTAGTGGGTACATTCAAAGTGGAAAAATATATATAGTTGGGAAAGCCCCCTTGGCACTTTTTGCTTTTACCGATTATATTCTCCGCATTGGAATCTGTTGCCATTTTTGGTACATATTGTTGCACTGTGTCCATCCTGCTGAATGTGGCTGGTGGTAGAAAGTAAGGGACATCATTTTTTAACCACGAGTAAGACGGAATGCCAGTTGGATAGATCATGCTGTAAATACATTCCAACTGTTTTGGATCTGATTTGCTCTGTGTCATGGGCACGTATTGAAAGTCGCACAAATCTAAAAAGAAGGATGTAAATTGGCATTAGACGTATGATACAAAAATTTGAGACAAACGATAAATTCCATACTAGTAATAGTGATTCATACTAGTAAATTTGAATTCAGTCTCCACTCTTCCCAGTATTTTCAAACGTGGTTCAAACTCTGCATCCTGAGATAAATTTTCATTATCTACATTATTTTTACTACATTTTTCCTCTGAGATAGTATCAGCGCTACAATGCGCAAGATCGCTATCATAATCTTTAATCTGAGACGTGGTAGCTTTCTCAGGACTTGTTGGTTTTACTGTCTTTGTGATGACATCTTCCGTTTGCTTCACCCTATTCTTCTTTACTCTAACTCTCAGTAAAAAACCGACCGTATTGTGTCTATCTCCACAAGTAGGTTTGCAATAACCATCATCAGGTCTGAATCGTAATTCCAATCTTCTATTAGGAGCATCTACAGTCTTTCAAGATCATATGTACGATTGAAAATTTGAGCACATAAAGTAAGTATATAGACTAGCTAAATTATATTTTACCATAGAAATAGCGCTAATACCGCCTAGCGTTTCGATAGCTTTGTCAACATTAACTACATTTCCTGGATACTTGACACATATCAATTTCTTATCGAATCTGTGTCCAGAGATCACCGGGCCTGTGTCTCTATTGTTCGATGAATTATCCTTCTCTATCTAAAAACCATATGATTCAGATAAAAGCATGTGTTACATCCTGAAACATAGCTTTTACAACATTTTACAACAAAATCGCAAAAATTGAAGAAAGTTATTTTTGATATATGAAAATAAAATTAATACATGTAAATATAATTATGTAAATCGATTATATTTTTAATATAAAGCGTTTATAATACTGGGCTTACATTGTTAATATTATTCTCTGGAAATTCATTGGAGGAATCATCGCTGTCAATCTCGTGACGATAATCGTCCATGTTAAAGTCGGCATCCTTATCGTCTTGTTTATCAGAAGTTGCGATATCACTCAATTCACTCGTTTCACTCATCGTATTTTTTTTTACTATTGAAATCGTTTTTTCTTTACTACTGAAATCGTTACGAGTTTAAGGTTAGGTAATCACTCACTGATCATAACTCAAACACGAATGCACTTCGTTGACCATTCAGAAATTCGTATCTGAGCCTTGCATTTTTCTATTGGGGGCGCTTACTCTTCACGCTTCACTTTTTAATTTTTTTGGAAATCAAACATAGATGTCGCGCAAGATGATGCAATCGTTAAGTAGTAAAGAGTATCTGAAATAAAAATTCATTCAAAATCGTCGAAAATCGGCGCCCACGGCTAATAGCCAATCAATTCAAGATATCTTTACATGCCTTTTCTCTCCGCAGGCGCTCGATTTCAAATAACAGATTACCATTCCACGAATCCGAATTGAATAATCTGAGAAATTAGCATTGCAACGCTAGCATAATCAATTAGATCCAGTACAGGTACTCTATATCTTTATGTTCTTCTATAAACTTTTACTTATAGCTTGTTATTTATCAACAATTTTAAACTTTCGTAAAAGCATACGGCGAGGCATGCACATCCTTGGACATTTCCCCGATTCTGGAAAATTCACTCGAAGTCAATTTCATCAGGCGTAATGAATTATTTTATCCTTCGGTATTCGGTCCGAGAACGCTTACGAAATATATTATGAGCCTGACGCATCACATATTCGCGTATTATCTAATAATCATCTAATTCAATTGTTATCGATCACGCTGACCGTGAAATGGTGAAACTTTTCGGCGTGTTTCTCGCTCGTTTCTTAATATCTGCGATGTTTTAACGAAAAATAGGCGAGGGAAAAGAAAATATCTAGGAATTGTTTTGCTCCGAGCTATTCGGTATTTTGGCAAAATGCATCGTACGAAGATTCTCGATATATATATTATCGAAACATGAAAGAATGTACGAAAATGCGAGAAATATATGAAAGTACGTTCCTGTCGTCTCGATAAAATAGAATTATGCAATAATGAGACCAGACTGGCTAAGATAATTCAAAACCCGCAAGGATTGTCTCGTCATTAATATCCGCGATCATTCCCGTCGTCATCGTAATGGAAGACAGAAAGAAATAAATAGCCGAAACAGTAAACTTATTTACGTAAAAGGAAGAAATAGGCGAATGGAAGAAATGCAGCGCGTATGATCATCATAAAAAACACGTGTACGATTAATTACGAGTTTACTGTATAAAATATGATATTTCTCATTTTGCGGAACTTATTCCAGATATCTGGATCTAATATTTCTGGCATTCATCATCCGATGACCCGCAGTCTTCTTCTTGAGCATTCTTGCGACTCTGCCTATTGTCTCGCGTACACCAGATCCAAAATTAGATAATTGCAAGTTACACAACGGGTGTAATCGCGTGATCATTATGATGTACGAACGTGTATGGCGAGTAGCTTGAAATTTTTAAAGGAAATACCTTTGTAACAGCCGCACATCCGGAGCACATCAATCTCTCGTTAAATCCTCGTTAAATTAAATCGGCCCACAGGTGTATACCATCAGCCGTAGTAAAGTAGGTCGGACAGCTTTATATAATTCCTCAAAAGAACCGATAACAATTATACATTAAGTCTTCATCGTATAATCGATCGGTTGTACAATAATCGTCTCACGGTTCTCGCGCTAAGGCGATACCTCGAGAACACAATCCGCATGTCTCTGAAATAATTAATATTCATGTTTTCATCATGCTACCATATACTTTGGAGAACGATTAGGAGCGAGAGGCTATCTCGCATGATAGCTTGCAAATTTACAGGGAAGATGTAAGTTTTCGTTGAAAAATGTGAAATTATTATCGAATGAGCCAACAATCCTGTTTCGCGGACTCGACAACATCCGAGATGCATTGCATATAAAATTCCTGGATTGCCAGAACGCGGGAAGAAAGGAACTGCATCGTGAGATCAGATCTGATGCTCCTGAACTCTC
The DNA here is from genome assembly GCA_020341155.1 of Eciton burchellii. Lineage (NCBI taxonomy): Eukaryota > Metazoa > Arthropoda > Insecta > Hymenoptera > Formicidae > Eciton > Eciton burchellii. The sequence continues at coordinate 98,434 of JAHMML010000073.1, forward strand.
CTCTGCAGAAATAAGTGGCGAAGGATGCTGCCTAAAGAAAAGAAAGAATACTAAATACGTAAAAAGTAGGATCGGACGTGATAGCGAATGATTTCATCAACGAACCGCGGAATCGTAAAATCGTGACTGAATCAAGACGAGAACACCGCGTCTCGTGTCGATGCCGCTGAGCCTTCTTGAAACTCCGTTCCGCAAACGTTCCCTTGGCGTTCTATCGGCGAAATTTTTTAATTTACGGGTGTAATCGGTGCAACCTTGGCAAATAGAATTAAAATTTAAGTTGTGACCTTATTAAGAAGGGATCGTCTTGTTAAAAAGTAATACGTGTACCAACCCGCGAGGCTCATCAATCGAGAAAGCGGATTATGGCATCTACGAAAGGTGGAATGACGAATATCGAATGATGAATGATGAATGTGTGGCATGTGTCATTTTATGTGTCAGCCTTCGATCGGCCAGCCGAATATTCGAGCTACCGAAACATGAGTATCGTGGAAAATATTAATAGCTCTCTCTCTCTCTCTYTCTCTCTCTCTCTCTCTCTCTCTCTCTCTCTCTCTCTCTCTCTCTCTCTTTCTATCTGTCTCTATATTGTACGCATTAAATTTGCACGCGCTAGATCAGGAAAGAATTCAGGAAAATATTAACATAAAATAAAACTAGGAACTGAGACTGAGATTAAACTGCTACTTCGGTCTGGAGCGTTGACTCTTTGTATTAATATCATCATTATCGCGATATCGACATTAAGATTGAGCATTGAGTGTGACATGAATATAAAATCTCTTATCGATTATTCAGTTTGCCTCAGTAATAGTTTTACCTCAGTAATCTCATTTCATGAGCGAGTGAAATAACGAAAATCGCAGTTGAAAAGCACCTTGAGCAGTTTCGTCGAAGAGCAAATATCGATTAAGGGAAACGATTTTTATTTGATTTCGGCGCACAATTAACTCATATCGAAGATAATCATGCGATCACATTCAGCTATCAAAATAACCGCTTGCATTATTTAACGCCATTATTTAATTCGGATTCAAAGATCGATAGGAAAAGAGTTATGTCAGAGCAACTGCCGAACTAGAAACACTGCGAATATTTGCTGAGCTCTCTCTTTCTCTCTCAATTAATTTAAAGTCAGCATTAACGCGTGAAGGCGAAACGCTGAGGAGAGCGTGTAACGCCACGACGTGCAGGCCTAAATAAATTACGGAGCAGTTAACAAAGTTAGCAAATAGTTAAGTCCTTTAAATTATAGTAAAAAGAAATGCTGGCCGATGAATTTTTACAGAAGTGACATCGATTAACGATACGGTTGTGGCAGTCGGATATTTCATGCACGACCATAACCGGCGCTTTAGCTAAAGCGTAGATGCAGGTAAAAGCATACAAAATTTACCAATTCTTAAGCTGGCTTTATTAATACCTTCTTGTTATGATTCTCATATATACTTTCTAGATCGATTGCAAGACGAGAACGTAAATTTCACATCGGTCTTATGCGTTAAATGCCCCGACACGTTCTCGTTCCTACGTAATACGTTAAGGAAGCGTTGCAGCTGTCGTCACCCACGTGACAAATCCCACGTGAACGTAAATGCACTTCGGTAACGCTATCGCGAGAGGATGTTCGCTGTTCCTGAAAGTTCCCCGCTAATGGAAAAGTGATGTTCAGCCTTTCGGATCGACTGATCCCCCATAATTGTTCTATCTGCAATTCGGAACTCGTATCATGCGTGCATTATTGGAGTTACTCTCATTATTGGAGAGAATGTAACAGACGCGAAGGGAATGGGAATCGAGAAGGCAAGAGCAAAAATCAGAGAGAGTAAGAAGGGAGCTTATCGAAACGAGACTCAACGATTCTGTAGGATCTGGTGATACGCGCTCTTAATAATGCGCGTGCAATATTACGGACGCCGTTATACGGTGAGACTTGAGACTTGATTTGATAAAAATCAAGAGAAGATGCGAGAGACGAGATGAAGTTTCAATTGAATCGCCGCGATTTATGCATTGAGTCGTTTCGTTCCACTTTTATCTGCTTAGGCTTTCGCGGACTGTTGTTTAATCTTTTTACATTACTATATCATGATCATCTCGCGTCGCATAGCCAATGGAACGTCCGCAGATGATATCAGCGTGCGGACGCACGCATTATCCGCCCTTCGCGTCGTCACCCTCGGCTGACTCAATCGCTCATCGAGCCCCCTGCTTCGAGAACAGTCGCGCCGGCTTGGAACTTGACATTGAACCCCTCTATTGCACCCTGTGCGACACACGCACAGCCACAGGCTATAGTACACCTGTCCGCGCGCGCGGGGGTGGCCGTAACTTCGCGGAATGCAAAGTACTTGCACAAGTAAGGAACGGGCGCTTGCGCGGTATCCATGGCAGCAAGTGGTTCTTGCCACGACCTCTATTCGTTCCTGACAAATCATTATAGCATTGTCGCGTTCAGGAAGAAGCGTAAAAGCTGCGTGGTGAAAGCATCGCGTCTCATAGCCATTCACGTCGTCGCGCGACGCGTACTTTCGAGGTGCTTTCTTCCTCGTCAGTGGATTCGTTCTCGTCGTACTTTCGAGGGTTCTTCAGGTACTTGGAACCGTCTCGGTGCCTTCGAATGGAATTGAATCGCTCCGCTCGATAGACAACGTGGGAAACGTGCAAATCGCTCATCGATTACTGTTGATTGTGCCACGCGAGAAGCTGCGCGTTAATCCCCGTAAATTCTGTTCCGTTATCAGCCTCCGCGTTGCATCTGCAAGGTATTTTTTTTCTCAATTAATCCGCTCTCTGGGAAAACTTGAAGATAATCTTCGATAAAAGATTAACTATATCTCGATTGTCTGTCGATGTCTGTAATTAAATTAAAATTATAAGGATATCACGAGCACGAATATTTCGTCCGTTCTTCGCATTGGTAAATGTGCGATGCAACGGTACAGTCGCGACAATATTAAGGTTCCGAAGGCTATAGATAAAATTAGAATCCAATATGAAACTTTAAAAAGCTGAAACCTCTTCAACTCGATGACGTATCGTTTTCAGGACGCCTAGACTAGTCTGTATCGCTAAGCATTACGTGTCACCGCGATAATATGACACCCCGCATGAAACTGATCGCGATGATTTCTCACGGTTTCGTCGGATAATACTCACGGAGGTCCAAGCAACGTCGATGTGGACATTGATCTTACTTGGTTTCATTCTCAAGTGCCTGTTGAAGAAGCTGCGTCGGATAGATCCAAGCCGATTCAACACGTGGCAGGTGCACACGCCTCCCTCGTTGGGACGTCGCTTCGTTGGGGAGAAAATCAAGTTCCACGGATAAACTGAAAGCTAGTTCGAACAGTCTTGACCTTGTCGAGGCCGTCTGCGAAGAATCACGAAAAGTCAAGCCCGGAAATCATCAAGACGCGGCAGAGAGACGCTTCTCTGATGTGATCTCGTATAACGCGTATGATCTTTCAAGACCTGCATATCGAAGCGGGGATGAGTGCGTCTATCAGAAGAGCATGTGAGTAAATGGCCGTGGAGGGATCAGTCTTCAAACTACCTACTATGGGCATCTGCCTGGACACTGGTTAGTACTGTCGATCATTGGACTTGTTGTCGTATCTTCAAATAAATCCCAATTGCAAGCCTTTCCTGTCTTTCCTGTGGCCTGACTGGAATGGTCAAGTAATCCTTATGCTACGATGTTTGCCTTGTACCTTTAATGGCTCTTCGATTACTGGATTCTCAAAAATTGTGCTGCGCGATTGTGTCTTGTTGTGCAATCCTACTGACTCTGTCAATTCTGCGAGCTCTTCAGATTTCTGCGAGAAAGAAAATCTTGCGATTGTTAAATTCTGTAAAATTTAGTACGTGACATGATGCGCGACATCTCTTGCCTCGTTATATTTGCCTGGCATTTTGTCAGTCTATAAATCCGTTCAAATTAATCTTATCCGCTTTAATGAAGTAACTTTTTAATTATCATCGTCCTGAAATTTACGTTTCCCCGAAGTTAACTCGTGTCTGATTATATTCTCTTGATAGGTCTATTTCGACCAGCATTCCTCTCTGAAAGATAAATATTTCGTTATTATTTTTGTCAATCCTGCTTGACTTCTACGCTTGGTAATTGTTGAATTCTCTATGGGGAAACCTGACGTACGATGCAAGACGTATATAATGAGATATTTATGATTAACGCGAATATGCATTGCGATCGATACGTTGCAGAAATGACATTATCATACGGCGGAAAGTCTTTCTTCACATCGAAGTAAATTTACGCTCGCAAAATGTGCGCAGCTCGAACTTACAGTAAACACATGTCGAGTTCGTACAATTCGCACAGTCCATCACGCGACTTAGCAATAACGTTGTCAGGAAGTAAACGGCATTATGTGGCGCTTCATCTTATCTGTTGCAACGGTTGTTGGCCTAGATTCAAACAATTTCCAATTTTTCTAATCCAGAAAATATGCGTTGAAAGCAACACTGGAGGTAATCGAATAAATCGATGGGATACTTCGGTATTCAAGTTGCAGCAGGATGAACATGAAAATCCGTTTAGCTCGTCTAGTTTCACGTAGTTTGCTAGATTTCAGTAAATTTGATAAATGCAACTACAAATCAAACTCGATACCAAGCACCGAGTAGACTATAACGCTCTGCGTGAGAGCAGATCGAGGAAAGAGATCGAGCCGAAAGACATGATCTCCGTGCATCACGTCCTGGATTTCATGTCCTTTCATCGCTCAGAGTATTTCATCCCCGCTGCTCAATTGCTGTTGAAACGCAGCTGTCGCGCTCGCCCTTACGTTTCTTGCGCTTACAGCGCTTACAGCGACAGCATGAGCTGCGTCAGCTACGTAAATATCGATGCTTGATTCAAATCAAAGCGATCGCTTGATTGCATGGTAATGTAATGTGCAGTAATGTGCAGTAATGCCTTTTTTTGCATATATGCCGTCCGCTCTGGCGTCGAGACTTCGACTTTGTCACGCAATATGACGAGTAGAGTGGGAATTCGATGTGTAAACAGGATATTCCACAGATAAAAGTACAACTTTAAAGATAACGATACAATAAACGAAATAATATGCGAATAATGTAACGCACGGCGTAATCACACGAAGCAATCGAAGCGGCATTGTTATCGCACGCATCGCTAATCTAATATACTTTTCCTTTCTAGTGGAATTCCTCTTCTTCCTTTTCTAATTCTTTTTCCTCTTTCGTGGAATCTTATTAATTAACGCTGCTCGATGAGCTATTTAACGCAGTCTCGACTACAGTCGCGACTTCATCGTTCACGCATGCGATTGCGCGCGCTTGTATTCGCTGCTGTATCGATGTATCGAATAGATTCGATCAGTTATGTTGATCTCGAGCGGGAAGGCAAATTATCGCAAGTTGAATAGCTTGTGTTTCCGGATATATAATAACCCTGGCCATAACTTTTAGGCTTTTTAACAGCAGCTAGCACGCGCGGTGCGTTAATGTCATCTCGAATCGCCTTCCTCGAATGACGAAAGTATCCTCGTATCCGAGAATATCGTGCAGACGTTGTATTCCAGAAACCAACGCGATATGATTCCAGATCAGCAAAATGGATCGCAGGTGTTCGAGGAAAGCGATGCTCGGGCTACAGGAAGGTGGCGAGGCGAGGCTGGTCTTCTGGCGACTCCACCAGACGGACACTTCCCGAAGCAGAATGTTGGTCCGGTTAAATTTGAGATACCAGAGATTCCCGTTATATTTGTACTCGGTCAGTCGATTAATCATTATCAATAATCGAGACTGTAATTTAAACTTGTAACTGACACAAGATTGTCTCTACTAATTCATCATTCTGTTAGATTAGACAATTTAAGATAATTTAATTATCAAGAATTCTTGAATCATGTTTTATGCTTGCCGAGTAATGCCTTCCATCGTCTTACAGGCGGCCCCGGTAGCGGCAAGGTGACATATTGCGATAATTTAATACAAGAGAAGAAGCAGATAACACACATTAACATGATGGATCTTCTTCAGCAATACGCACTGGGAAATGGTTCATATCTTGTTTTAATATCTAATAATATTATAAACGAAACATATATAAAATTATTTTACATATATAGAGCACTTGTCTCTCAATTTTTGCGATTCGAGTAATGAGTATTTATCAAATACAGTATTTTATAGTAAAAATCCTCGTTTCATCTTTCAATTGAATTACTGTTTTGCTGTAGATATGCAAGATTTCGGACAACTCAGTAGTAAGACTGTCACAGAAGTACTCATGCTCGAGATGAAAATGTCTCCAGGAGCTAAAGTCTTTCTCGTGAGCGGATATCCGCGAAATATGCGCGACGTAGTGGAATATGCTGAAAAGGTAAGTAAATAATGAGTTTATCTTTGTATCGAATGAATGTTGATCCGCAGATGCAACGATGACATGATTACATGTAACATCATTTGCAGATAAAAATCGTTAATGGTGTGATTCTTGTCTCGTGGAGGCAGGAAGTGCTGGAGCGGCAAATCAACTTTGGCGCTCAACTCGGACACGTTATCATCGGATTAGCTAGGATGGAGCTGCATAATTTTTATAGGAATGTCATGCCAGTTGCGGAGTATTTTGATCAAAGCGGAATGTTAGTCGAGGTAAGAAACAGTCAGCGATGCGTTTCTTAAAATTGTTTCTCGATTATGGTTGATATTACTTGTATCCTGCGATGATGTCCAAGTTCCCGTTTATAAATTTCGCGAGTCGCATTGCATATTACATATAAATAAATAAATTCATATAAATACGGAAATTTTCTGCGTAGGTAAATGGAGAACGTAATCCGAGCGAGGTGTACGTCAGCTTCCGGGATGCCGTCTTCAGGATTCTTGGTATATCAAGCAGCGAGAATCAGAATATACCCCAATCTCTGGAAGCTGAGGTATGTACAGCGTAATAAATCAAATCTTTATGATTCCTTCATGACACATCTCTTCTGCGTTTCAGGTCGAAGTAGAAAGGAGAAAAGAATCAATTACAGGCTCACCGCTATTGAAACAAGCTATGACTGAGGCAATGCCACCTGCAATATCGATAAATCTATCTACGAAAACTGCTGATAAGCCTCGCAAAGGACTACCAGCATTTATCTGGGTCATAGGTATGTTCATGGAAAATTATTTCATAGAAAAATTTAAACGACAGGCTTGAATTTGTTCAGACTCTATGGTTAATAGAGTCGCAATGTGCATAATGTACACATGTTGTATATCAGGTGGACCAGGAAGTAACAAGGCGAATCTTTGCGCCCAAGCCATCCGCAACATGCCGGGCTGGCTGCACGTGAGCATCGGAGGATTGCTAAGAACAATGGCATCGTCGAACACGGTCGTGAATGATGCTATTGTCGCGGGTGAAATGGTACCACACGATGTCGTGATGCAACTGCTAGAACAGCAGATCCTTCTGAATCGGGACACGGACGGTATCGTCATGGACGGATATCCGAGAGATCTGAATCAAGTACAAGAGTTTCAGAGCAAGGTAAATGCATCTACCTTGTGTCTCAATTATTCATAAGTCAATAATTACATTTGTTGATTTCCTATCTTTTTAATGAAGATTCTAATATACCATCATCTCAATCCGTAATGCAAAAATCAATTACAAATATGTAAATGTTCTCTCAATCTTCTAATCATTGCATATATATATATATATATATATATATATATATATATCTTTTAAGAAGAGCAAATTATTAATAATGATCGATAATTATTAATTCTATATATTAGTTTGGACAAGAACCACCGTTGGTGCTCCTCGACTGTTCCAAACTGCAACTCGGAAGAGGAAGACTGGATGATAGCGTTTCAGCGTTCAGAAAAAGATTGGAGCTCTTTCGCGAAGTGTCTCTTCCTATGCTAAAAACGTTGGACAGTGACAGTCGATTGATAATCGTACGTATGAATATATACGGTATATATACTTAATTGTTACGTGTTTTATCGTAACGACGCCCGCCGCTATGGTAGGCCGAGTCGTGTCCATCGGACCGCTAAAGATCTCCTATGTGGAGTGAATGAGCAAATTGCATAATCCTCTTGATGATCTAAAAATGCGCGTTGTTGTATGTGATATATGTGTACGGGGTATGATTCGCTTCAGTTTTAATGATTTTATAATTTACCTATTCCTTCGTGAATCGTAATTATTTCTGAATAGATCGATGGTGATACAGACGTATCTAGTGTGCAACAAGATTTCGCCACTGCGTTGTATCAACTGATGCATCTAGCATCCCGCAAAGAAGAAGACAATTCGCATGGTCTTAATTCGCCGACAAATAAAGGACCCCCAAACGGGGTGCACGCCACGAATGAGCACCAAACTGGTATATCTAACGGTATACCTAAACAAATTAATAATGTATCCAATCACATTGGGAAGGTAGCTGACGCTACCAAGAATATAAACGGAATTGCTCAAGGTAATTATTTGATTTGTAAGAAAATTTGAAATGTCATTTTGATGATGCAATAGTTTTAGGTAAACGCAAAATATACGCAATATTAAATTAAATATATATTTACAATCGAATTATGATAGATTACAGGAACATATCTAGTAACTTTTAATATGTAAATTACTTTTAACAATGATCTTTCCAATGTTTCATCTTACCAACACACGCGATTCGCTTTTCATTATTAATATTAATATTAATAAATATTTACATATTTATCTTGCCCTTTCAGGAGTGGCTGTTATCTCTAATGGTGTGTTAAACAATATGAAGCATGTTCAACAGAACGGTCATATTTACCAAAACGGCATCGCGAATGGTGCGGCGCATATGCTGCAGAATGGCGTGGCACATTTAGCCAATGGTGTTGTGTCCAATAATATTAATCAGCAAAAATCAGTCGCACCTACGATGAACAGTTACTTGCCAAAGGATCCTGTTAGAAAAATGTACAACGAAGTCGAAGGTTATCAGCAAAGTCTTCATATGTAAAAATACGATGTAATCTGTTGACGATTAATCCTTTCTAATATCATCAAAGGCTTCTTTTTACTCGTTAACGTCTTGCGAAAAGATAATCTCAGATTACGTGAGAGTTTTTGATCATGTCGAGAGCCTCGATAATGAATTTGATGCCTTTGAAAACACGGTGCCTTCTTTAGGATAAATATGAAATTTAAAACGAATGGTAGAGAATAAATAAATAAATAAATAAATAAATATATATATATATATGCATTAGAAAAAGAAGCCAAAAACGAAGCTATGATAGAAAACTTTTCACCACACGGGTGAAAACTACGGAAATACTTAAAATGGCGAAAGTGCGGACTGTCCCGTATATTTTTGTTTAACTAAATTTCTTCTATTTATTAAGAAACGATGTTGCATTTCGTCCTTTTTGGATTTGTTACTTTAATTGCGCACGGTTGTAGTCTCTAATTTCTAAGAAAATAGCTAATAGCCGTTTATTTCTAAATTATTTAGATTTTACTTCGCGCGAATAGTTTATAATGTCAGTAATTAAACTTATGTATGATATAATGCACTATGAAATCATTGTGAACAATTATTGTGAAAGAACCGTTCAATATGCCCAAAGATAACAAATATATCTGAAATAGATCGAACTTCATTACTTCATAGGGACATTTGACAGCAGATACACACTCCGCGTTGTAATTTACTTAAAGTTTAAGTGGTAAAAGAAAGAACTATAACAGGCATTACTGAACATTGATTACGGCTGAAAAAGAATTAATCGCGAAAGGTGAATCAATTTCAAATGAAGTGAAGTATTCATCCTCGTCATACCTTGAAAATGACTCCAATCACTGCAAAGACTGTCATACGGTCATAAAATAACTTGAAGTTTTACAAGTTCTACCTAAACCATTATTTTCTTACATACATCATGATAAAATGATAAATTAATATGTACAACAATAGAGACGGGAGCTTGTTGAGCTAAAAGCAACATTGTCCGAAACATTAAGTGCAGGAAGAAAATGTACCTGATAAGAGTGTCGAGGTGGCAATGAGCTTGATCTGTTTTATAATTCAATCCGCTGGCGGATTCGTTGATCGTTATATGACAGATTTAAAATTTACAAAAATATTTTCAGACTATTACTGCTGAACTGTTATATGTATTTCATCGTAGACATATGTAGACATATCATACATATATATAGCGAAGAGAATCGATCGCTATACAAGAATTGTCTTTACATTTCCTTCTGTGGCAGTTCATATTTATCGATTTTTCTGTCTACATTCATGTACATCCGGATTAACTTAACGTAGATTAGGGAATTTCACGAGAAGAACACCTGTAATTTTGCAATTAATATTTTATATATTATATTAATACACAAATGTACGACTACAAGAGAACGAGAGAATTGATTTAATTGAAATCATCGAAGACTTTATAACGAATGATAATCTAAAGTATGAAAGTTTGCATTACAGTATTCGGTTACTGTGTTAGTAACTTATTCGTCATTATTTATTGAATAAAATATTTACGCATATATATATGTATACAAAGAGAGAAAGAGAGAGAGAGAGAGAGAGAAAGAGAGAGAGAGATTTTTAGATTTTATACAAATATGCGAGTTGCGTATGCATCAATAACGTAACATATAGAAAGAAACATAATGTAACATAGTATTGTAAAATTCCTTAAATTGTTTTATTTATTTAGTTGAGAGCTGAAATTATAAAATATTGAATCGCGTTAGCATGGTAATAAAAAGTAATATTTGTTACACCCGGATGCACTTAGGATTTATTTATCTGGAACACTGGAGATCATCCAGAATGTGACGAAAAGTTTAAACTTTTATATTACTTTTAAAATTCCATTTTATTAATTAACTCAATTTCGTCAAACTTAATTTTGAATTCATATTACTCTGCTATCGTGAAATCATATTCGATAGTGCAACCTGTTTATTTCTGCGTCTGCTTTATATTACGTCAAATATATTTAGGAACTGAAATTTAAAATTTTACGTATTTACGTTTAGTGTTGTATGTATTTCTATGAATTTGAACGCAATAAAGATATAGAAACACCGATTATACGTTTTTCCGTATTGTCTTTGTTCTTCATTTAAATCCCTCAAGTCCTCGAAGAGATTAATTGTTAATAGGAATAGGGAAGATATGAAGAAGATACGTCCATCTCATAAAGAGATAGACAAACGAGAAATAATCTGGTATATCTGGCAATAGAAGAACATCATTGGTATCTCTGAAATGGTAATAATTATTGAAATCAAAAGTACATTTAAAAGTACATCATAAGTACATTTATTTATTAATTAACAGATCATACGCCAAGTGCAAACCTGCTCGGAACTCTAGAATAGCATTATCAATATCTTCTCGATATACCACTAGCCATGATGTATAGATATGATGAAGATACCAGTCTTCAAAGATATCAGTTTTACGATAGATGAGACCCATTCATTATGCTGAATATGTATAACCCACATATAATCGAATTAACGTCACGTAATCGTCCATTATATCGGTTTTTACTTACATCTCCTAAACAATATTATCTTTAATATTACATGAGCTATATTTACTCGGGGAAGGTAATCATTGACTATTCATGGCGAACGCAACAATCGCGCAAACAATGAGTGCACCCTTGATTTCGAGCGTTCAACCGTTGCATTCGTTAATTGCAAGTGTTGTTCCGTACATACTAATATGTTGCTTAATCTTACAAGTTAAAAATACTCAGCAAATGTGCCCGCCACTTCATTTTTATCGGATCAATCCGTTAATAACGGAAGCTTTGCTGAAACCCTTAATATAAAACTTTTTTATCATCCAAACTTCGACTTTATTATCCAAACAGATATTACATTAAGATTCCAAAATTTAATTTTCAATTCTTCAAATCTTTTTACAGTTACTTGCAACTTAAAAATTATTAAGTCATATTGATATTTTTTGTCACCAATTTGCTTTTTAAGCCTGCCAGCTGATCCTATACAAATGAAGTATGAATGGAATATTTCGTATAATCGTATAAAATGAAAGAAGCATTGTCGCTTTTAACATGCTGATATTTCCCTAAAGCAGTGTACTACATGCGTCTGCTATTCGCTCGTGTGTACGTGTATGCACGCAGTATTGACAATATTAATCAAAAAGAATTTATTTTATTATGAACAATCACACACGCTTATAAATATGAAATAAATCACAATTCAAAAGTTTATAATATAAGATGATTAACTACCTCTCTCTCTCTCTCTCTCTCTCTCTCTCTCTCTCTCTCTCTCTCTATATATATATATATATATATATATATATATATATATATATATAAAACTGTATCAACAATGGCTCTATTTAATAATCATGACATAGATACGTTTCACGACAATCACACAAGAGCCGAATGATAATAGATATCTTATATACCTTATATGCAGTTTTGTCTTTCTCAAATAAATTAAATGAGATATAGGAATGTAGGGAAGAAAACGATTTGGAGCATAGATTTAAATCTAGGGCACAGAAGAAATATTTACACGACACTCGCGATATAAATGTCATAAAAGAAAATGTAGCTGTTGTAAGATAACGATGATAAAGAGCATTTTTGGCACATCCAATATTGAAAACAATGTAAACGGGCCAATTTTGAGTTAATAAGCAGAGCTACATAGGCCGTATTTTGTTCACAGTCTAATATTTAAATACACTCAAAAATTCTTCAAGCCTATGTTTCCTAATCGTTATTTATTGTGACATTTAATTGCAAAGAGTTTTGTATATATAAAAATGTGCCAGTTGCAAATGTCATTGAATCTCTCTGCCTTGTCATGTGACAGCCAATTTACTAAGTCGCACAAACGCACATAAATGCCATTTTAAAACATATTTAAATATTATGCGTGTACATTTTATTTGGCAGAGAAAAATTTGCTTACATTATTTATTTGCTTACATGATATGAAATACGATGCGAAACATGAGGAATAAATATAACGCGTTGAAAGGAACTTCTTTTATGACGATTTGTCTGAGAATTAGTATGCAAATAATCGCGGAAGTATTATTGGATTCGTGTTTTTTCGCGATATTTACTTAACTAATTTGTAATGAAATCATGATCTCCAAAAGCAAGCTGAAATTTTAAGATTCGCATTAAAATAAATAAAATGATCGATTCTTCTGCTGTTTCGCTTGCTAATAATATCTTATAACGCATAATGAACGAATGAGTCTATGCATAAGTCCATGAACAACATCGTTTTCTATGACAGTCTTCGACTTTGGCATTATTTTAAATAAAACAACAAATCTTTTAATACTCAGTCCTCATAATATCTCATTCCATTTTACGCATATTTGACATAAAATATAACAGATGAATACAATTCTTGTCAATCAATTTCAATATGTGGAAGCAAAAACTAGAGTAAGCTTATTAGGATTCTTTGCTGCATTCATGAATGTAATGTCAGCAATAAAATCACATAAATCTTTTTCTTGCATACACGAAGATTCTATCGATTTTCTTGACGATATTTATGTTAACCTAAGCAATAGGTTATTAAAGCAATGATACATGAAAAAATTAATTTATTTCTCTAGGAATAACGACGTAGGAAAAAGATTTACATGATTTTTTTCCCTAATGATAGTATAATTTTATCGTTAAATCGTTGCAGTGAAGAATTCGACAATTAAAATTCAAGAATTTCTTTCTACATTGTAATACATTTAAATCTATCTATATAATTGTTCCAAAAATTTTGCTCGTATCCTGTAAAATTCCTATTTGAATATTCAAGTTGATATGCATCAATGCCATAATTAAAATTAAACATATTAGTGGGCTTAGCTATTGATCACTTGAACGGATTATCACTCTTACAATTATTTATACGAGATATCAATTTGTTAATACGATTAATGTCTAATTATCAAACAATACTACTTGGGGTATTGCTGAGACCAATTGGCTGAGTATTTTCAACTAGTGTGGACCGCATGTTTGATGACGGAGCTTGAACATTCACTGCTGTGGTTCGCATTTCACCAAAAGGTGCCCTAAAATATGGATAACATTTCAATATCTTCTCGGAGATGACACTTGTTTTCTTCTATCAATAACATCGTCCACAAATATATTTTTACTATTTATAATAACATTTATTATTTATATTTACTATTTATAATATTTTCGCAAATAATCTTTTGTAAAATCCTGATACTGATCATAAAAAATTATATATCAAAGAAAAGATACTAATGTCTGTATCATACAGATATATTTGTATCATATATGTAAGCATGCAAACTCATAAGATATATTATTCAATATTGTTCGGATATTACAACAAGATGACAAACATAGATGTCAAATAATGATGAGAATGATAATATTAGTGCGCTTAACATTGAGAACACAGGCAACAGGTAATTATTGATGGGACATAGTTAACAAATGTTAAAATTGAATTTTCGATATTTGTCTAGAAATCAATCGGTGTAATCATGAAAAATTAATTGTTAAGTATGATTAAACATAAAATATATGCAGTGCGATATTTGCAATATACATGCAATATTTCAAATAATAATGTGCTCATGAAAGTTAGAAATTAGATGGATGTAACATGCTGACTAACAAATGTAACAAATATTGTTTCTATTCAATGTTAAGAAAATATGCAATCTAAATGTGTAATCTAAAATATCTGAAAGAATAACAATGTGCAGTCGCTGAAAATTAAATGAAGCGAAGATTTAGGTGCAATAACATTAAATGTATATTATTGCCTGATTAGTGAAGTGGTGCAATGAATGTTTGATGATTTATGTAGGCTTCCAGACGTCAGGATCCTCCATAAGAGTAGTATGGTGATCTGTAGTAGGAGGCACTGTACCCTGTGGGGAACCCACACCCGACGGCGTTATTCCTGCCGGATCGGGCCTGGATCCTCTGTTATTATGTTATAAATTAGTACACACGTAGATCATATAAAAAAAAAACAGTCACCATACATAACAGTTATAAATAGTTATAACAGTTAAACTTGAAATAAGCAGTCTTGGTTTCACACCATGCGTGTCCTCCATTTAACATAAAATTTCTTTCGCACGTTTTTAACACTCAAAACCTCTTTTGTTGTTCCATACAATCGTGTAAAAGCAAAATTTTGAAAAATCATATTTTAATGAAATACTCCTCCACAAAGCAAAGCAAGGTAGCCAAATTGAAACATAGAGACAAACACAATATAGAACTCTACCTCGAAACAAAAAAGATATATTAAAAGATATGAAAAAGCATATTATGTGATTTTTTGTAAATTAAATGAATGTGTACTTGATATTTTTATGTTAATTATCCATATTCTGCAATATATATATTGCAAAAAATGTCAAAATAATGGAAAATAGAGCAATTATCAAGACTGTCCAGAAATTGTGAAATATATGTAAAATAGATTGCAAGATTTTTATCTATAACAACATATCGATAAAAGAAGAAAAAAATTGTTAATGAATATTATAAATCTATTTATTTAATGTATACTTTTATATGAAGAATGAATTTCATTTTTTTTCTGATGGTATGGTAATCAGCAATAATTTAGATGCTTTTTCATTAAGTTTAGTTTCACATGTGAGATCTTTATATGTAGAATATCAAAATTCAAGAAAAATTCCATGACTTACTTTTTGCCAAGAGCCATCAATCCATATATTATACCTGTCGTAAATATTAAACCACTGCCAAATATGCTACTTATTGCTGGGCACACAAAGATTGGTGGCAATGCTAATCTAAAATAAACATTGCAGAGACACGGCTTAATTTGTTGCTTAATAATATAGAAATAAAACACAAAATTTTACTGCTGCACATTATAAAAAAGGAAAGAAGTACTTACAGACAATAAGCAAGTGCTCTATTCCAATATGGTTTCTTCTCTACCCAATCACTTAGATTCTGTACAAAATCAATGAACAAGCAGCAACAAGGCGCTTCGATCATTATAACTATAAAACCAGCTATCATCTGCCACATACCGCCAATTAAGCACTCAACCTCAATCCAAAGTATGGACACGCAATTCCAAGCACCGAGGAAGATCGCAACTATAAAAAAGAACAGCATCTTTATAAATTCCTTCATTCACTCAAGAATAATTTGGTAGAGAAAGCTGATTTCTATATCTGATATGGTAAAACTGTACAAACCTATATACACTCAATCAAAAATATAACAAAGTCAAAAGATGAGCAGTATGCTTGCCAAAAATAAATCAGGCTAAAAATATATCCTTTGTCCTGAATTAAATATTTAAACAAATTAGAAGAGTATATGCCACAATATACATGGAAATATTTTGTACAATTAGAAAAAGGAAGCCACTGATATAAAAATATATGCCACATCTCGATGCGTGAACCTACTTATACTGCCTACAGTGCCAAGTCCGCGACCCGCATATTTCATCCACCAAGGCACATCATCCTTGGTAACAGGATTCTGTCCAGGCCTTTCCATAATGGATGCTATTTTCTCGCCGAATGACTGAAAAATATGTACGGTACGATTAGAAACGCGCATAATGTGGTGTATGCTACTTTTAAAAATACACATTACCATGTTTGATGTCGTGCTATTATCCTTTTGTTTGTCAGCTGAGAATGCTGACAGCACCGCTCCGATATCTGTTGATGTGCAGAAAATCGACCCGCTAGTTTCGCCTCTACGATCGTGGGGGCGCGCTGTACATCCGTAGCAGATATCCTTTGCGCGCATATTTTAAAACTTTTCTCACGCCACGCGCGTCCTTATTTGAAATATTAAACATAATTACGTAACGATATATTACGTATTGATATAAGAAAGACTACTGACACATGCTTGCGACGTGAAATTCGGAACATGTTATTTCGCATTCGCAAAGATTTTCGTGGGCATAATCTTAAACATTTAATACCATGCAACGAAAAAACAGAATTCTCTCTCTTTTACATTTAATGTATATATTATTTAGGTATATTATTTAGGATAACTATGTGTATGTATATATATATATATATATATATATATATACATAAAATAATGTTTATTATTTCAGTAGTTTATTATTTAAAAAAATTTTATTTACATTCTAGAAAAGAGATTCGTACGAGAGTGCAAAATAGATCTTATCATTAAAAATAGGATATCAGAGACTACTTCTATAGATTGTATTGGAATGGAATTTCTAATTAATATGAAAATAACAGCGCTAAATGTAATAACTATAGAATTATTTTTCAAAATGTATAAAATATAGATATATCTCATGTGTATGTATGCGTGTGCGTATGCGTGTGTGTATATAAAATAATATTTCAATGTCATGTATGTTTAAAATATACAATGCGTGATACGATGTTAAAAAAGGAAAGAAATCAATAAGTCTTTTTAGAAGAGCACGTAATCAATACATTAGTACATACTTTCTTATTGATTTAATTCAATATCACAGAAGACTCGTTTCGCGCCTCTATTTCATTTGTACTCCATTTTCATTAACTCTTATCAGAACTTATCAAACATATACAAGATTACAACGTGTGTTTATATTTCATTCATTTCCTTCGAGTCCTTAGACTTCGGGTGGGCATAGATGCCGCAGGTTTTTCATTTTCGGGTTCAATATCCGCGAACGAGTCATCGGCAATGAAGAGTTTCTTTCTGCGAGTAGTGCGCTTGATCTCTGTCGACGATTCGAGAGGTAGATTTCGCGAAGCGTTGCGTCTGGTATTGCGTTTCTCGGATCCAGACAATTCAATAATCGGTATGTCTTCCTGCTTAGCCGTTAAGACGGTCTTCTTGCCACGTCGTTTCGGTTGACGTGCCAAATTTTCATCATCTGACGTACTGTCGTTATCATCTCTAGCTTTCGTATTAGTCTCGTATTTCTGCAGTCTGTCCTTAAGTGTCTCTATGCGATTCTGTAACTTCTTATAATCATCTTTGTTCGGTGTAGGTGTAAGTTGTCTACGGAACAATTCTTGGTACCTCATCACCTCCCTCTTCTCTCTGTCCAATTCTTCCTGCTGATTTTTTACTAAGGTTTCGTATTTGGTCACTGTTTCGTCTCTGTTCTTCATAAACGCATCCATTTCATGTTCCTTCTGCATCAGAGTGGTTCTCAGTTCGTCGTTAACATTCCGTAGTCGTTCATTCTCGATCTGCCGTTCCTTTGCATTTGTCTCGAGCAACGTAAATATTTTCGCACTTCTCTCAAAATTGTCCAAATGGATTTTCAATTCCTTTATGTATTGCTCCTTTTGGAAAAGCGTTTGTTTCGTGTGCGTCAGGTCGTTGATGGTAGTTTTTAGTTCCGCTTCCATATTGTCGATCTTCTCGGTATTCTCATTTTTCTGTATCATGTTCTTCAATTCTTTCTGCAGAGTCACGATCTCCTTATCTTTTTCTTGTTCCTTAGTAATCGCTATTTGCAATCGGCTCTCCAATTGCAACAGTTTCTTATCGTTCTTGTCGAGCATCTTTTGTATGTAATCTTTTTCCATTTGACACGTTTCTAAGGTCTCGTTTAATTGGACGATATTATCCTTTAACTTTATTATAGTTTCCAGACTTTTCTCCAATTCCAATAACCTTTCTGCTTGTTTATCAATTTGTTTCTGACTTTCGTCGTCAATTTTTTCTTCTACTAAAACAATCTCGTTTAATTTGGATGCTTCTTTCTCTTCTTTCTGCTCTTCGCACTTTAACATATAATTATTCAATTCTTTCTGACTTGCTTCCAGATTCTCTAGATATCGTTGAGCATTATCTTTCGCGACTGAAAGGTTCTTTTCCAATTGATCAATTTCACGTTTATAGTCTGCAATCTTCTCTTCCGCAATCATGTTGCAACTTTGTACAGTCTCCTCCATTTTTCGTTTCTCCTCTACAGCGAGTGACAATTGCTCCTCAAGTGTGTCTTTGAAATGCTTATATTCGTCCATAATATTTTTGTTCGAATGATTTTCTTGTTTCAAAGCCTGCATTGTCTCTTCCATGTCGCGCAATTTCTCTGTCAACTTCTCAACTTTTAAACGTTCTTGTTCGTATTGCGCTTGAATGTTATCGTGCTGTGCATTTAATTCTTTCAACTGTAATTTCACTTCGTCCATCATCTCATCAGTCTGAACAGTCTCTTCTTTCATAGGGGCCTTGTCACAAATATTTTGTATATCTTTTATCGTCATACTAGTCTGAGTACTCTTGAAATAAACATTTTGCCCACGATTATCCGTATCATGATCTTTATTATCTATTACATCCATCTGACAACCTACATCCACCATTAATTTTAAAGGTTTACAATAAGTAGTATTGAGCTGTAAATGCGGTTCGATTTTTGAGACGTTAGTTGCATTATCTAGTTCTATACCTCTTTGTGAGAGGTCGATTTTTTCTGTATTCTTCGTAATCATTTTCTCCATTTCTACTTGCGTATCTTTTATAATATTATATGTATCTTCTGATACATCGTCAATAATCAACTCTTCTTTTATAATAATTTCTTGGTACTCGTTCTGCGTAGCCTCTTGAGATATAAGTTCTAATTTTTCATTTTTTAACTGGTCGATTTCTTCTTGCATTTTCTTCTTAACATTATGTAACTTCTCACTTTGTTGTTCCAATTTTTCCTCCAGGGTTTCCACTAATTTAGTCTTTTCCGTCAAACACAAGTTCGTCTGTTCCAGTTGTAAGTCCAAGTCTTCAATTTTCTCCTCATTTTCTATTATAATTTTTGCTTGTTCATCAATGCAAAGTTCTTTCTTCTTTAAATTAGACGTAATATCAATGTACTCATGTTTTGCTTCGTTCAGGATTTCTTTCAGCTTCTTAATCTGTTCGTCTTTGGCTTGTAACTGTGATGTCATCTCTTCTATGTAAGTTTTACCATCGTTATTTAGACAAATATCTTTCTGAGCAGCTTCTAAAAGATTTTTTGCTACCTTTATATCTTCCTTTAATAAACCTAACTCAAAACAAATTTTGTTCTTTTCCACAATTAGTGTCTCGTTCGTTATTTTCAGTTCAGTTACCGTTTTTCTTAGAGTATCATTTTTTTCTTTCAATTGTTGATTTCTTACGTTCAAATCTTGAAGGGTTGAATTAAAATCGCTATCCTCGTCAGTATCATCACTGCAATCAGAACGTCTTCTCTTTTTTCTATGCAATTTATTTATCTTTCTTTCATAAAATTCCTCAACTTGTTTCACAGTCCATTCAAGAGCATCTTCGTGCTGGCTTTCCACGTCATTTATACGTTGTTTCCATTCCACTTCGAGATCCTTTATCATCGCAACATATTTATCCGCCATTTCTTGCCGACTCTGGAAATCTCGAATTATAGCTGAATTCTTCAAGGCGGTGATCTCCCTCTTCAATCTTTCATTCTCATTTACCACATCCATATATTCTTCCGAACTAATAGATTCTGAAGTACTTTCCTCGGTGTCTGCATGTTGCGAATCCACGCTTTCCAATTCTGTGACATCCCAATCAGTTACTGTCTGTATACTTTGTTTGACTATTTGTGAGAATCTCGATTTTAATTTCTTCTGTGCTTCCTTCTTTTTCTCTATGACAATCTTTTTCGCGATAGCAGCGAAATTTAGAACATTTTGAGTTTCTATATAGAGATTTGGGAGAGGATTAATATTAACTATCAAAGTTAAATGCTCCTTTCCCGACAGCGCCCGTTGAAATAATCTGGTTAATTTGGATTCTCTGAACGGTCCGATAGCGTCGGTTTTCGTTCTTGTTAATTGTCCCTCATGAATAGACTTCAAGCATCTGCCTAATACTAACAAACTCGTATTAATATTTTGCGCTTCTCTTAGTCTATCCCCGATGTTTAATGTCTTCTTCAAACGCTCCGAACCAGCCAGATCACAAAAGGAAAACCTATGCGAAATATCTAATTAGTAACGATAATAATGTGATAAGCTTTAATTTTGCATCTTCATTTTTCGTATATAATTATAAAAAGATGAAGTTTTAATTTCGAGAAAAATTGAAAAAAATGTACAAGGTACATTTACAGGAGAGAAAGAAAGGTATATATATTTTTTTTCTTTTTTGATCATGAGAAGCTCATAAAGTATATGATTGTATATGACAGTCATATGTGCACATGATAGTAAAATAGTAGTAAAATAATCTATGTCTAACAGAATACTCACGTGCTCACTTCAGCCTTATCAGGCATATTTTCTGCATAGTACTTTAATAATATAATCGTAAATATACAATGAGATCTGGAACTTTTTGCATTTAACGCAGTTGCAGCTACTTTGAGATTATATTGACCTGCCATTAAGACTTGGTAAGCTTCCGCAGCTGAATTAACGTAAACAGTTTTCAGACCTTTGATAAATACTCTGCCATTGGAATCAGTTCCCAGTTTCAAAGGTACTCTCTTTTTTTGGCATTCATTTGACAATAAATCGTATATGATCTCGTTATAAATTTCGGCAAATGAAACCCAGATTGAGTAATGGGCATCGTGACACTGACTGGGTCGAACCGATTCCTCTTGTAACAATTTTTGCATCTGTTTGTAAGCATTCATGTATTGATGTTTATCCACTGAACTGAATGTTAGCAATTTGGTTTTTGCTTCAAG
Source organism: Eciton burchellii (assembly GCA_020341155.1). Taxonomy (NCBI): domain Eukaryota; kingdom Metazoa; phylum Arthropoda; class Insecta; order Hymenoptera; family Formicidae; genus Eciton; species Eciton burchellii. Next base: position 120,158 of record JAHMML010000073.1, read on the forward strand.
CTCTTGTGCACGTTCAAGTGCATTTAAACTGACTACGTCGCAATAGTGTAAAGGTTTATAAAACGGATTTGCTTTTGTCGTAATATTGGCAAACATAAATTCTAATGCACGTGGAATAAGTCCGGGTGAAGTGGTGGTTCCTTGCAATGTATATGATTTTCCTGAATTTGTAGTGCCTAGAAGAATTAAGTTATTGACATTGAGCATTTATCCGCATATCCTTATTCACAATAAGTAGTTCATAAATTAAAAGATCGCAATGATATTTATATACAACAAATTATTTATATATTTATATATCTATAAAATTATAATTTATAATTTAGATAATATCACTTTACCATATGTCATTATAGTACAATTATGTCCTGCTAAAAAATCTGTCATTTGTTGCTGTACTGTTTTTTCAAATAATTCTAACTGAGTGATCTCTGCTCCAAATGTTTGCGAGAAGGTAAATTTTCTGCATATAATTTCACTGCTTTTGGACTGTTTAATATTGTTCGTATTATTATCTAATATCGGTAACTTTGTGATCAATGTTGTAGAATTCATGATTTTGTAAGCCTGTTCTTGGTCTTCTGTTAGTTTTAGCTTTTTTGGAAATGGTTTGAGCCGAAGATATACTTTGACAGTTTGCAAAGTCTGTGATTCAGAACTTTCGGATGGCTCATTACTAGATTCGGCTTCTGTTTCGTACAATGAAAGCAAATTTTTTTTTGTGTCTTTTGAGGGGAATGGTCGTTGACTGTAAGCCAGAATGCTTGGATCTCTGCCAAATAGATATGACATTTCTTCTTGAGGATTCCCAGATGGACGGATCGAATCTAATGTATTCTCCATCTATATCAATTTGAAGAAACATAAGTATTAGGAACATAAAATCTTTTATTCTTAAAGAAACGTCATGTTGGAAATAATTGTCTCTATAAATGTCATACATAACGTTGCAATTCTAATTCGATGTTACTAAATATAAATTATAACACAACAGAAAATTTTATTAGTAAGATTATTAACAAAATATATTACAGTGAGTGACAGTGAAAGTATTCAAAGCTTTATTTTTACTGTACTCGCCTATACACATAATCACCGATATGCCTAAGAATTGTTATCGGAAACAATTAATAATTTTAATTATAAAATATATATGTATAAAATATAATGCATATAATGCCATACATATATTGTCATACAGACGTTTGCATATCATATATACATTAATCTACATATTACACGCTTATATATCGTGTATAGCTTAATTTTGAGTTTAGCATTGTTGGGTTTCATACACGTTGAACAGGTCGTTTACAAGTTATTTTTGCTCATACCATGTTGAATCAATCAGGTGATTCCTTCTGTCTTCGAAACGAAATAGGATCACTGTAATATCAAGTCACATGAACCAAGCAAATGACGTTAAAACCGCGTAAATGGACGTAGAAACACGCGAAAACAACATTTACTTCTCTCCAAACGTACTCATCTGTACGCGGTAAACGGTCATTTAATTCTTGAATTTCATTTGGTAAGATGCTTTCATCGGATTGGTAGTTGATTCAACGATAGTATCCATTGGCTCGATCGCGAGACGTACAAATCATGTATCATTCGGAAATTGGCATGCAGACCTCTAGCAGAAAAGTGCTAAAGCTGCAAGTTGACAGTTACAAATTACGATAAACTTATCTCGTATAATAACAGGAGATATCATATTCGCTTTCTTATGCCTAGTGTTCTAACGTTATAAATATTTTTCATAAATTTCTTTTATTAAGAGTAACACAATTTACGGACATTATTTTATCGAGAAGAAAAAAAAAGAGAAAAAAAAGAAAAAAGAAAATATTCCGATTCGCTTACGCGCCGTCGCGTCGAACCGCTCTGAAGTGAGTTTCGATCGATGTATTCAAATGAGGAACCCAGCTTTGAGTCTCTCATCTCCATGACTATTGCTCTATGATCTTGCCGTCACTATTTCCCTTATTTTCTCTTTTAATCCTTTTCCGTCTTTCTTAACAACGTTAAAAAGAGATGTGTATCAATAGAAAAAGTAATGCAGCCGTTTGACGCCGGTAACGAGATCGTCTTTAAGGCGGACTTAATATTCATTACGCGTATAATTGGGACATTAACCCACAAAACCATTGACAGTTATGATGACGTGAACCGTATGCGAGCCGTTTGGCGGCCTTTGTGAAATTAAATGAATTGAGCCGAAAATTCGAATAGCGAAACGATAGATCTCGAATCGTGATTCGGATTTGATCCGACGGGACGACGGATGTAGAATAAATATCATTCTCAGAAATCGGTTTATGCTCGTAAATCGGAGTAACCGTGTCGCGCAATCATGTCCAGTCCTGATGGGAAGTCCAACGAGCCGTATCGGCAGTTAGAGGAATCGCGTGGAGCCGAATTGAACGTTTGCGCTCGGAGCATGTCGAGCTGCCACAGCAGCCTCGAGAATGGCACCGAACGATCGATGGAACTTTCATCCGTTGTGGTTATACCCGACGGTACGTTGCATCAATATATAAACAGTATATGTAGGAATACATACGATGGATTCACATATGATAGTCTCCTAATCGCTGTATTCTAATTGTATCAATAAGGTTCACCTAACACAAAAGACGATGTACACCGTGTAAATATTTGAAAGGCGCATGACAACATAACACTTGGGAAGCTGGTTTTACTAATGGCTATTAAAAGTTGAACTAGTAACACGGAGGACGTTACAAAGTATCTTTAACAATGATGTATGTATGTGCTAGGGATGCATGCACATGAGAAATCTGTATCTATTACACAATTCCCCATCGAGTTATTGTAAAATTGAAAAATTGAATATTTTGGTTGTTTTACAACATTAACAAGAGAGATGATACATGTGCTTCCATATTTTTATGTGCTATGTTTTATATGTGTACAAATTAAATTCAGATATTTGGAATAATGTAAGGAGGAAGTGTAACAGGATCTGTGGAGTAGATTCCATTGAGATTCCATTGAAATTTGGCAGATACATTCACTATGGTACAAGCCATCAATGCCTTAGGCTTTGGAAAGTTCCAAGTAAAATTGTCTCTCTTCACGGGTCTTTGTTGGATGGTAGACAGTATGGAGATTACAATATTGAGCATTCTAAGTCCATCCTTGCATTGCGATTGGGGCATTTCTAGATATCAACAAGCATTGACAACAACAGTAATTTTTTAGATTTGCATTATTACTTTCGGAGAATATTCCCAAGAACTTTAATACTCTTACTCTTGTGAAAATCATAATTTTCAGGTAGTCTTTCTTGGTATGATGTTAAGCTCTACTTTTTGGAACAATCTGAGTGAGAAATATGGCCGTAAACAAGCTTTAACTTTATGCGCAGTACTATTATCTTACTATGCGTTCCTAAGTTCATTCGCACCAAACTTTTTCTGGATTCTATTGCTTAGAGGAATTGTAGGCTTTGCTATTGGTTGTGTGCCACAATCGTAAGTATTTGGTAAGTTTCTTAGTTAACAAACAGCTTGCTTGTTTTGCTATATGTTAGTACCATCATGTCATATTTTGCAGAGTAACATTGTACGCGGAATTTCTGCCAGCGAAACAACGAGCGAGATGCGTTATCTTATTGGATGTAAGTTCATGTTGTAATATGAATTACAATGTATAAATTAAAATTATCTGTAACACATTTCTATTGTAGTAATATTGTAATAACAATCATTTATCTTGCTAGTGTTTCTGGGCTCTTGGAGCTTGTTTCGAAGTCGCGATTGCTTTAATCGTTATGCCCGATTTCGGATGGCGATGGCTTCTGATATTATCATCCATCCCGCTATTTATCTTTGCTGTAATAACACCGGTATTTATATGCCTGATAAGTTTATATATTATAATGTTTATTTGATCATTCGTATTCTGATATTTTGGATAATATAATTTAGATTTTTTAGAAGAAATAATCCTTAATAATTTACGCAATCGTACATATCTGCAGTGGCTTCCAGAATCTACGATATTCGATATGGCAAATGGGAGAACAGATCGCGCAATTGCGACACTGGAGCGTGTAGCTAAAGAGAATAAAAAATCCTTACCACCAGGAAGACTGGTGATGGATCGATTCTATCAGTCTCATCATGGTCAACTCAGAGATGTTCTGAGCAAAGAAATGTGCAAAACATCTACTTTGTTGTGGCTCGTATGGTGAGTGTGAAAATGTGAAGTTCATTTTAGTATTTTCACGACTATCTCGATTGACATCGAGAATGCATTTGGATGTTTCAAGTACGCATCTCGCGTCTTTTTAGGATGAGTACAGCATTCTGCTATTACGGAGTGGTATTGATGACGACAGAACTCTTTCATACATCTTCGGAGCAATGCTCCGGTACATGGGGCGCGAACAAGGACGAGAACATCTGCCAACTGGAATGTCGATTACGGCGTGGAGATTACATCGATCTGCTTTGGACGACATTGGCTGAATTTCCCGGCATTTTCTCTACCGTTTTCGCGATCGAGAAAATAGGTAGACGAAAAACGATGGCCTGTCAACTGGTGATGTTCGCCATGGTGGTCTGCTTTTTGGGTAGGACCTGCCTATTGAGTCGAGCGACATTGACAATCGCCATCTTTTTAGCGAGGGGCTTGATCGCCGGTGTGTTTCAAGCCGCGTACGTTTATACGCCGGAAGTATACCCCACGCATTTACGCAGTATAGGCGTGAGCGCGTGTAGCGCCATAGCGCGAATTGGCGCCATGGTTACTCCGTATATCGCACAAGTATTTCTACAGTGGTCCATCACTGGTGCTATGGCTATTTACGCGACGACTGCGTTGTGCGCTGCCATTGCCACGTTTGCGCTCCCGGTAGAGACGAAGAACCAGCAATCAAATGATACATGTCAAGATAGTAGATAAAAATCTTTAAATGCAAATATTTCCTAAAGTATTAAAAAAGAAAGAGACAAAGATTCGCTATTTTATTGCATATTTTGTTTAAGACTCGTTTGCATTTATTGTTTAATTAAGTGGGCATATTTTTGTCACAAGTTACGTATGTTACCTATTTATTTTAACGCTGTACCATGTTAACAAAAAACATTTTTGTTTGTAAGGGCCTATGACCAGATCGCTAATCGCAGATTGCAGGACATATAGATACAAAGACTGATGTACAACTGATATATAAGAAAAGTGCCAAAACAAGTATTTGTTTCAAACGTTATGGACATTTTCATTTTTCTCATATAATATATCGAATTTGTTTCTAAAACTGCTCGTTATGTGATTAGCTGAACAGAGGAGGTTACTTACGCTTACAGATGCTTCAAGATATATTTTTCGTGCACCAAAATTGAATATCAATTCTTATACAATGAGAAATAAATAAAGTTATTTTATAATTTGTGATTTGTGATATCCCATCTTCCCTATATGCATTCGTTATAATTTACACGATTTGTCCACATTAGATTTTTATAATTGGAATATAGATTTGAAGACATGAAACAATAAAAACACAGTAGAATATTGTTTAGTGATTAACATATAATTACATAATTATATATTATTATAATTAGATATGTAATTACATGCGTGTATGATATTTACGCGTACATCCGGATCATATACCGTTATAATACCGTTTGATTTTGAATATGCGCGCGCGCAACATCGACATAGCGGTATAGGTATACGTATACCGCATTTCATTGCGTGCAGTATAGTCGATTTCTTCTACGTTGCGATAATTTTATCAAGAAGTTTCTCAATAAGAATTTAAAGGAGAATTTGTACATGAAGGATACAGAACGCAATTAATTTCATGTAAATTAATAAGTCACCATTATTTAAATAACAAACTTTTCACAATGGTAAGTAACAATAAAAAGTAGAGCACTCTGTGCGATAGAAGGTTAGTTACCTACCTAGAGATTCCTTATATGGCAAGGTGATGGTTGTGCGGGCTAAAAAAAAAAATGCTCTCGTTTCCATTTCGATTGTTTAATATTTTTCTAATACGTGTGCTTATTTTGCCATATTGTATTATCTTAGCAAGATCTTAGATAATATGTGCGAGATTTGTTCTTTCAATTTCAGCAAAATCCAAATGAAGACACCGAATGGAACGACATTCTTAGAAGGAAAGGTATTATACCTGAGAAGAAAAAGGAACAGGAAATTACGGAAGAACAGATAGTAAATCTATTGGAAAACACCATAGACGAGAAGACAGGACGTGGTAATTCAGACCCTCTATCTTACATTGCTCTTTAAATTCTTGTTTATTTGCAGTTTGTTTTATCTTATTTCATATTGCGCGCAGCATCTAATGATTTGGCAGCAAAAAGTTTAGACGAATTGGATGAACTGGAAGACGAAGAGGACGAACGGATTCTTCAAGAGTACCGACGAATGAGGATAGCAGAAATGAAAGCGATGGCTGATAAATCCAGATACGGAGAAGTAAAAGAGATATCCGGTAAGGATTATGTCCAAGAGGTCAACAATGCTGGGGAAGATATCTGGGTTGTTCTACATCTTTATAAACCTGGGTATGATGACAGAGAGAGAAAGAAAGAGAAACGAGTTTTGATTCGATCAAGCATTCGATTAATAAAATTAATCGATCGTGTTACGTTTTAGCATTCCACTTTGTACCCTGATCAATCGGTATCTTGGCAGTCTAGCGCAAAAGTTTCCTACTACAAAGTTCTTGAAGAGCATCTCCAGTACTTGTATTCCTAATTGGCCCGATAGGAATCTTCCCACGATATTCATCTATCACAACGGAAATATGAAGAAACAAATTATTGGGGCTCTTGAGTTTCATGGCATGACATTGACCGAAACAGGTGATACATCTTGATATATGTACAGAGTGAAAAAAAAAAACATGACGTACAAGTAAGAGCTTACCGTATTATGTACTTACTGTATTATGTAGAACTGGAATGGATGTTGGGACAGACGAACGCAGTGCCGACGAAAATTGAAGAGAACCCTCGACCCAAAACGAGAGATGTTATGTTTTCAAGCTTGAAATATGAAAACTACATTGATAACTGCAACGACTGGTAATTGATTGATATTGGTAATTGTTCTTTCGAGATTGTTGCAAATAATACATGTAATAAGTATTACCTCAGAAATATACATGATTTTAAATTAATTTTATACAATTATTGTGATATATATAAATAGGTTTGATAAACACTGAAATACTGTTTTTGAGATCACTATACCCGCAATCCACTTTAATAAAATATATCACATCGTACTTTGTATTTACATTTTACTCGCATTATACTATGCCGGCTTCTCTAAACCCATTTATCTAGAAAGCTTACGCGCTTGTGTACACGGATTCAACATCACGTAGACGGAAAACGTGGGCAGAATCTTTGTCTGCGTTAATCAAATTTGATCAGCACGATTAATAACTACGTATTATTAATACATTAATCGTAAGTCACGTAGAAAGAGACGTGGATAAATTTTAATTTTATTACCAACTTCTTTTCTCCGTCTACTCATGAATACACGGAATGATTACGAGTATTAGTTCTTAACCACGCAATGCAAACTCGATTAACAAAGATTATTGGTATATCAGCCTTAATATCACACCGCCAATATATCGCAGTGTAAAGTTACAAGAAATACACACACACACACATACGTTGCGTGTAAATTCTTCAGCGAACATCATAGTTAAGGATATCACGAGGAAACGAAAAGGTCACGTGCCGAGGCCACAAGTACCAGCAATTTGAGAACCCTCGATCTAATGTTCGCGCTTCAGACTCGCGATCTTCCTGACATGATCACAACAAAGCTCTCTTCGTATGTGTAGAGCCACCTATACATTCGGGCTCGATTAGGATTACGATACCGTCGCACGTTCAATGCAGTGAACGTCGGCACGAGTCGCGGACTCGTACGGCATGAACATATCGGCGTTCAAGAAAAACGGTCCACGCGCATTAAAGGCGGTAGTATTTACAGTGTCGACCCTACAGCGTGTCTCTTCTTGCGAGCATCGTTCTCAAGGACTTCTCAGGTTTCTTTTTTTGTTTAGAACCGCAGTCTTTTGCGCGTTAACGCGGCCGTAGATCGTTCAGTCATCTGTGGAAGATCGACGGCGACGTATCGCGAGTCAATTTCGCGATCGTCGATGTATCGCCGGCATTCCGTGAGCCTCTTGCGGAAGAGAAGCGAGAAGAGAAATCGACAAGGATCGCGTTATTGAAGAGTGAGTTTAACGATAATCATTCCGCGGAATGTGTGTCGGAAGAAGTTCCGATTTATTGAATTAAATTTTAGACCATCTCTATAGAATTTTTCAACAATTTTTTAACAAATGCATACGTAGATACACACACACACACACACACACACACAGTGCAGAGATATTCGATTCATTTCGCATTATTAATCGATGCTTATCTCGTATCATATATCGTCCAAGTTGTAATGTCGCGTGCACAAGATATTTGCCGCCAAACTCGAAGTAGAGATGTAATACGAGTTTATGCTTTCATCTGCCCGCCAGTCAGAGCGATAAATATTCGCTTTCCTCGGACCTGGCCCCGCGGTACGCCAAACTTCGTTATATCGATCGATGCGATATTTCGATAAGGAAAATCGCAAACATCGGGGGGTCTGCGAACGTGCGAGGATCAGGGGATTCCCGAAGGTTGACGATTCCAGATGATCTCGCGTCTCACGTCCTGCTCTCACAGCGTGAGACGCTTCTCGCCTCTCGCGGCGAATAAGGCCCTTGGACATATTCGCCATGTGAGAATCATTGTGCGCGCATTTATGCGCACCTTCGTATTTGACGCACATTTTATGCCGAACGAATAATCGAGACGCGAATCGAGACTATCGGACTTGCATTAACATTCATTGCGGCTTGAGATAAGTTGAGAAAGCAATCGGCATTTGTCATCGGCCGAACGAAACACAGCTAGGGGCTATTTATCAATCAGGGATACGTTAATTATGCAGCGCGATTAGAAATAGGCGGTCATAATCGATAATGAATAATTCGGTCTTACGTCTCGCATTTATGATTTTATCAGAGGCACACATTAAACACTTATCGATTGCAGAGAAGTATGCATCAACAGCTTGTTACTTTGTTTAGCTTGTTTCATGCCCAGCCGGAGTTGAGCACGCTGATAGAGAACAGCAGTATCGGGAAAAGTATGAAGAATACCGAAACATATCTGCCCGACGTGGAATGTTCCGAAGTCATACTTGTGGAGAACGCAAACGAACTCGCCAATCGAGAAGTTACAACGAATAAGGCAGCGTTGCACAATACGTTACTGCCCACGCAGCGGAATATACCCAACATCTTAAGAAACAGCAATATAAAAACGCAGAAAAGTTACGAGATATTTTCCACGGACAAGATGGATACTTATTTCCTGCTGAATGCAGAGCACGCAAGTACCACTCAAGTCGAGGTGACCGGTGCGGCGGTGTCCAGCATCGGTCCAGCTGAGAAGGAAGTTATCTACAATAAGATCGCATCGCCAAAGTCGCATCATCAGAGGAAGCAGGTGCACAATCCGCTGAACTTGCAGTACGACGCACTGGATTGGAATAATAATAAAAAATTATTGGGGCAAGTTGACGGCGTGAGTAGCTTGCGGCTTCCACCAGATCAGGACGAGAATACCTCAACGAAGAAATTACGACGTCAGAAGGCTAAGAAGCACGCTCCGCACGGCAGAAAGAGAATGAAGAAAATGACGAAAGCGAGGAAGGCTTGCGAGACCACCGGCAACGAGATGGGATCGTCGAACGGAAAGCCGGACTTTCATCTTAAACGTGTCGGTATTCAGGATGCAAACGTGAACGATAAGGTAGTCGTGCAAAATGTTGATCATTTTCGCGATAACGACACCACCGTTCGGTCCATTTGCGGATCCAACGTCGCTTCAAGCTGCGCGAACGCAAACTATGCGAACAAAGATGACATTAGCGGACGATCGGAGGTGTTGTTTAATATCTCCTGCTGTAATAACGAGGCTTGCGACTTCAAGGGAACGCATAATTGCAACCCCGTGGTTTCCGATCGCGATTCAACGGAATTCAACTCCGCGCGGCAACAAACTCTCCAAGATAGATTCACGAGTAACGAGTCCTTCGTCATAAATGATCTGGAAGCCTCCCTGGAATCTAGAGGAACGATGGACGGAGATATCGCGTCCAGTTATTTAATGAAACCTAAAGCACTGCACACTTGTACTTGTATGAATTGCACGTCCTGTGACAAAGATATCATATTTAATGAGGAGCCGGTTTCGACCTCCACAAACAGTGATAACAGCGAAGCAGAGCTCTACACGTCCCATTTATGCGACTTTTATAGCGATTATTCTCATCTGTTTGATGAAAATTGGTTGAAGGACTTCGACAATGAAAATCTTTCTTCTTACTGCGAAGAGATTGAAGAAACGAATATTACCAGGGACAATGCACACACGAGCTGCGACAGTGCGACAGCGGAGGTGATTGAAGATGATGCGAACGTATGCTCGCACGCTGGACAAAGCGAATCGCAGGATGCGCAACCGTGCCGTGTTGATAAAATGCAGGATATCGTTCCTGAAACGAATCCTGCGGAACTCGTTGCACCTTCTAACGGGACCGAAAGATCCTCGAAATTGACACAAGATATGAAAGATGAAACGAATTGTGCAAATTTGGAAAACGCTCCGGTGAAGGAAAGCAAGGCTGCCGCGTCGCAAAACGAAGCATCTGGTCAAAACGCAGTTTCGGCTAGTATTTCCGTTCCCAAATCCAAACGTGAGCAGCAAAAGAAGAAGCAAGGTAAAAAGATATTTCCAAAAAATACCTTCAAAATATTTTCCATCAGTCCTATTTCTTATCATGTGAAAATGTTACGATAAACATGTACGTATAACAGATAATTTCTTTGCTTCAGATGTATGTGTTATCCAATGCGCCCAGTGTGGGAAGCTATTTAACAAAGAGCATCACTTCAGAAAACATTTTACTCGTTGTAAGTTCTACAAGGAGGACTTCAAGTGCCAAGTTTGCAACAGAATGTACAGGTAAAAAGCTACAGATAAGTGATAACAAGAATTTCTGTTTCTCATTTACGTTTACGTATAATTAAGCAAACGCGTTCACAGATATAAATCATCATTAGTTCAGCATCTGAGGAAGATACATAATGTATCAGATGGTCCAAACGAGAAGTTCTATATTTGTCAAAAGTGCTCAAAACCATACATTAGATTTCGTGCTTTTCAAAGACACGTGCTTCTTCACGATTAAGCCCATGAGTGAACGCTAACGATTATTAGTTCCTATTGCAATGTCTTTAGATCGATATCGGATAACTAGTCGTATTTGAACATCGCAGACGTACATCGAAATTTAACGTATAAACTGTATTTGATATACAGAGTTAATTAGAAATGCCGTTAATTGGAAATGCGTGTTCACACAGGGCAAAAGAGAGAGAGAGAGAGAGAGAGATCATTTTTTAATAGTTATATTATGACCATAAGTTTTTATTTTATTATGTATTTTTGTCAGGATGTATCAGTATTAGTATGTTGTTGCTTAATTTTTTATAGCTTCCGTTGTTATAAGAACTTTTGGAAAACATCTTTCCTTGCTTCCGAGTAATACAGTTTCTTTTCAGTTTATTTTGCAATGTGTTTTATCGTGTCGTCTCTTGTGTGGAATCACAGATTCGTCTTACAGAACTGCTCATTAAGTTGTAAGGATGCGTATTCGTAACATGTCTTTATACTGTCTAGTTAATTCCTATAATTTAATTATGTATTAGTAGTACATAATTCTATGTGACTTCAGTAAAATTTTAGATTACACATGAAAACATTATTTAATATCGAGAAATAATAATTGGAGGAACAAGTATGAAAGGAAAATTGATTTTCTTCTCACATAGAACTTTATGCTTTAATTTTTCTAGAAAAGTGTGTGATTAAAAAAGGAAATGTGATAACGGCATCTATTTCATAGATGAAAAAGAGTTGGCTTTTCGTCGTTTATATATTTATCTTATAAGATATCGAAGTATTTTATTAAAATTTGTTTCTTTGTATGTATCCATTTTCTTTGTATTATATATTTTTATTCCTATCTGACAACAGTAATGCGCGATGTAAGTTTATCCTAAACTGTCCTTGGAATAAATTTACATCAAATAATGTAGACTTATGTATGAATAAGTTATCTTTTGTGTGAGTTTTGATGACACAATAAAACGTTATATCACTAAAGAGCTGGGGCTTAAATCGAACGATTCCTTGTGAGATCTTATTTTACGAGAATAAAGCTGTCGAGGGAGATCTTCCAAGATCAAAGCTGGCATGTATGATTAAAATTAATGTTATAGAATTTAAAGAAATGCGAGGCAAAGCATTTCTAAAAGCCTTCGTCGCGAAATAATAATTTCCAATTTAGAGCGTGAAGAAAGAAACGCAACAAACATCCGTTTTGATCGCGCTATTTTTCAAAACGCGAGCGATACTTATGATACTTGAGCGATATTGGCGTTTCGTTTATTTCCACAAGAAATCGATCCGTATAATTTACGATAATCCATGATTGCAATTCGATTGACTTCTTATTCCCGAATGACTCGTTAACGAACGCAAGAGTCGCCGTTACATACAAAAGCAAAATCACTCAGTCGGATCGTGATTCCGATTACGTTGTCATTTCGCGAGGTATCACCTGTCCGTCGTCGTTTACACGTCGGTTCTCATGAATTCTAACGAAGCATCCCGTAACCGACGTTGAATTTACTGAGGATCGCGTCGCGGCAGGTAAAAGGATGACTTTGCCTTTTTAACGACATACGATATCGGTATACTCGAGTTCATAGCGTCAACTGCGTTGCCTTCGACGTCTGTAACGCGCGATATCGACCGGGATGCTGCATGGTATCTTGGCGATAAATATGTAATCTTCGCAGCCACGATCGGCATCGTACGGCTAATCGCGTGCTTTCGATAATCAAATGAAAATGTCGCGATCAATTCGAGTCTCGGATCATTTGCTCTTGCTCCCGTTGCTCTGGGATATTTGACATTTTAATTCACCGTAACAGCGTGCGGTGCATCGAATTTATTTCGCGGCTGTAGAAGAGCACATCGGCAGGGAAATACTTTCAAAAAGATACAACAGAGTTTGGGAAAATCCATCTGTTCCGCTCAGAATTGTTATGGCAGTCAAGATGAAGTTCGATGTGACCGATCAGTCCGCACTGATTGTACAATTCATCGATATTATATTCCTTCTCATGATATTCGTCGAGAGAAATTAATTAATGCGCTTAGGCAGTTATATTCCCATTAGAGTTCATTTAAAGAAGCACAGGGATACGCTCCAAGTATCAGAAATATTCATCGATGCTTCTTAAATGCGGAGGAGCAGAGAGGAGAGAAGCGCAAAAATGAACACGAACGTAAAAATAAAGATTACGCGAGACCGTATTACGTGTGATAACGAACGTATCTCGTTACCACGTATCCGAACATTTTTCTTATGCTTATAAATTGAACGCCAGTCGCAAATCATAGAAATGGCCAGCAGGGATCCCGAAAAATTCTATTTCCATGAAAGAGATTTGTGATAAATAAAGAGGGATTGCCAGCGTGGCGGCAAGAGAACGTTGCTGGCAATGCTCCGGATGAAGTACTGATATCACCTGCAGTATCGGCGAGTAACTACCGACATGAAAAGAACGAAAGAGAAAGAGAGGCATCCACAATTTTCGATATCGCGATATTAGTGACGGCTACCCCCGTTTCGAACCCGTATCGCGCCGTACGAGGGATGCCCTTTCGCCCTATGGTCCCATTCGGGACCCTCCGGTGCCCCGTCGGGTTTTTTCATCCCCTTCGGTGAAAAAAGGGGTGGTCCACGGTGGCGCCGTGTCCGGCCAAAACGCGAACGACAGCTTGCGCTGGAACCGCGCAGATCCTCTCCTCAGTAGTTGCCCAGACGCTGTCACGGGCGTAGCTGGATGCTGGATCGTCTCTCTCTCTCGCGCGCGCGTGTGCCGCAGGGAGGCGCTTCCTTTTCTTCTTCCTCTTCCTCCTGATCACGTCCCACGTCGCCGCCGCCACCGCCGCCGTCGTCATCATCGTCATCGTCATCGTCACCGTCACCGTCACCGTCGTCGTCGCCGTCGTTGTCGTCGTCGTCGTCATCATCATCATCATTGTCATCTTCGTTGTCGGTGGTCACTTCTGATCGCCGCTCTCGTTAACGCGGCCCGATCGTCGTCCCCGGGAACAGGGGGAAGGTGTCGGGGAAAAGGGAAGCCGACGACGGAAGGTTCCTCCTGCCGGCGAGACAGGGGGGCAGGGTGAAAGAGAGAGAGAGAGAGAGAGAGAGAGAGAGAGAAAGAGAGGGAGGGGGAAGAGAGAGAGAGAGAGAGAGAGAGAGAGAGAGAGAGAGAGAGAGAGGGGGAGAGAGAAGCGGATGGGTGGTGGACCAAGACGAAAGGGGATGGAGGAAAGAAACGACGGAACATAGAGCAAGAAAAAGTCCGACCGACCGGCGAGGGGATAAGGGAGGAGAGGTGTTGCTCAAGCAGTGCTCTGTGTATGGTGCAGTGCGGTGCTGTGCTCAAGGGGGAGAGAATGGCGTGGATGGATTTCGCGTGCGTCTCGCCGTGACGTAGAGGAGGTAAGAGAGCGCCGCCTTGTGTCTGTGTTGTGTGTGTGCGTGCGTGTGTGCGCATCCCTTCATATTTCTCTCTCTCTCTCTCTCTCTCTCTCTCTCTCTCTCTCTCTCTCTCTCTCTCTCTCTCTCTCTCTCTCTCTCTCTCTCTCTCCCTCCCTCCCTCCCTCTCTCTCTCTTTCTCTCACTATCTCCTTTTTTCTCTTGCTGCTTTGCTCCCCCCCCTCCCCCTCATCCCATCGTTTTTTCCCCCTCGTAGTCTGTCGTATTTCATTCCCCTTCTCGTCGCGCCGCCGCCGCCGCCGCCGCCAAACTCGCGATCGCGCCGGGCGGCGGGTTCGTTTCATCGAATTCTTTCGATTCCGATCACGATGTCCGGTCGCGTTAGCCGGAATCGCGTTTGATCGCGCCGTGATCAGCGCCGGGACGCCGGTTGATCTCGCTTCCGGTTTGACGAGGCACGGCATAAGAACGCAATTATCCGGCACCACGGCAGAGCGAGACCGGCGCGGCGGCGCTCTGTCGCGCGCGTGTCTGGCACGACGCGTGCCGTTACTACTGACGACTCCGGCTGACGAGGCGGCTGGCTGCGCTACTGAATCCCCCAACGCAATCGGCGTGGACGACGATGATCGATCGGCGATCGAATCGCTAGGCTCACCGCCGCGATCGGAGGGGTTCGATCGTCAGCTTCCCTTGATGCTCTCACGTTTTAGGGGAGAAGGGGAGAGAACATTCCAATCTTTTATTTAGGAATATTTTATCCGCGAATGTTCAAGCGCGACAGTCGCAATCTCGTGAGGGGCTTCGTTACGTCGCGCCTTTAGGCGCGATGGAAACGGTGAAAAGTCCTATCCTTCTTCCTGCGCCTGATCAAGGGATCATGGAGACAGTTACGCGAGAACGTAAACGTCCCGGCCGTAATCTCTCTCCGTCTCTGCGCGGTCTGAGGAAATGTTTAATTTCGCGGATGAAATTTACTGCCGGCATTTGCGTCCTCCATCGCTGGTCGTCGAAACGATGAAGAAACGAGAGGGGAAAGAAAATAATAGAAAAAAAAAGAGAAACAAGCCGTCGTTATCGCATTATTTACGAGGATAGAACTTATCCCGACGAGGGCTACCTCGCTCGCAGGGGAAAGGGAAAAGGGAAAAGGGTCGCGAGGACGGACAAACGAGAACACACCAATAAACGTGACAGTACAGCCAGGCGGAGATCACACGTGACGCCTCGATCGATGTATATCCCGTCGAGTATAATCCCTTTTGCGAATCTGATTTCCGCGTGTTACGTGCATGCGCGGGCGTATTGTGCGCGGCGCGAAGGAAATCGAATCCAGAAATATTCATTCGTCGCGCCTCTTGGCGGAACTTCCGCCAGCTTTCCGCTGGAAACGTAAATAAAAAGAAAAAGAGAGAAAAGAGAAAGAAAGAAAGAGAAGAAAATAAAATTCAAAGAGCTGGAAGAGCTGCAACTATTTCGCGTTCCACGTTTGTGGATTGTTATTGGAATGATATACCGTTCTCAGAGCAGAGCTTTTGAATCTTCCAATGACATTGAATTAAAATACAAATAGAGATGCGTGCAATCTCTTATCGATCGATAACAGATCGACCCAGCCTGCCATGCACGCTGCATCGCGAAGATTTCGCGGCGAATGGCGACTCAATGTTCGCCCGATGCATTAAATTCCGTCGCGGTTATTGGCCGCGTTATTATTTCCGTGACACTCGTAACGTTTACAGCCTTGCCTATAGCGGGATGGTATTAAATGAAGATGCCGAGATTTGACGGCGCTAATCGTATAGCGAGATGATCATAATTTTCCCATAGCCTGCTCTTCCTCGCGATATCGCCCTCGGAATTTTACGATATTCATCGCGTCGCCCGATTTCAGTGCGCGTTATTCCGTCGCGAAAGTAAATCGCATTTATCAAGGTATATCGCCGATTGAATTTTCGCCGAAGTTGAAATCATCATCGCGTCGTAGCGGATGCTCGACTCGCGCCGAAACCTCAGTAGATCCAGACTCGCTCCTCGAAAGAAAACAGAAGAAAAAAAAGAAAAGAAAAAGAAAGACAAGAGAAGGGAATCCAGCGCGATTTGTGCACATGCGTTCCCCTCGCGATCCATTTCGATCGCGATCGAACACCGAATTGAATTCTCACGAACGGTGCTTTCTTCAAAGTATCCCCACCATCTCCGGCTTAGTCGGAACTTTCCGCCTTTCCTTCTCCCTCCTCCTCCTCCTCCTCCTCCTCCCATCCGCCCGCATCCCACCTCGGCCCTCACCCGCGCGCGATTTATGAATCCCGCGCGACTGCGAGCTGCGGACCGCCGCGTGCATTCGCGCGCATCCATGCGCGAGAATCGCCGCGGGTCGGCGCGGAGGGGGGGACGGGGGTTCCGGCGGGGACGGATTCATTGGCGTCCGGACGACGCTCCGTCGCGTCTGCACGACGCGGAAAATGGAAAATCATCCGGTGGCCCCGGCTCTCCGTACTTTTCCGGGATTCCGCGAGTCCTCGTTCGCGAACCTCGACGCTCCCGTTCGTCGTTCATCGTCCGCGTCCGCGCGCGGTTTGAGCGCCGGGACCGGCGCGCACGGTCCCCCCGAAACTGAGCAACGTGTCCCTTCTCCCTCCCTCACCCCCTCACCTTCCCCTCCCGGTCCCTGTGACTCCTCGGCGACGCCGATAACGCGCGTCAGATGTAACGGGCTAGTCGCGCCGAAAGCGGGATCCCATCGGGGGCGGCTGTTCCAGGCGGAATTTAAGCTCGCGTTTCGCAGCGACGTGCTCCGACCGCGTCGACAACGAATCGCTCGGGGAGGGATGACAAGGACAAATCTAGAAAGGGGAGCATGCACGCGAGGAGGATTCGCGCGAGGAGTGCGTCTGGAATCGGATGAAGGCAATCGCGACTGGATCAGCGCGGGGGCTGATCCAGCTTGCTGTCGGGCGCGGTCGAGCCTTCTTCTTTCTCCTCGAGCTCATTGTATTATGTAAAACCCGGCGAGAGAATTTTGAGAGAATCCGCTTACGAGAGGATCCTCCACGTTTCCCGAGGCCCTGGCGCGCGGATGAACGTGGGCATGTTCATTTCTGAAGAGTCCTTCTGAAATTGTCGACAATTTATTCCGCTACGTTCCTCGCCGAGTGATTCGTCAGATGTACGCCGGGCTATTGAATATTTACTATCAGACGCGTGCAGAGCGGAACACGTTCGCACGTACATTTGCATTTCTTTCGCGATCCTTCCCTCACGGGAATTCATTCTATGGATCACGCTGACGCGGACCTCTCTTCATTTGTGCATCCGTGTCGAAGTACTCGACGCGGCTGTTTATCTCGTTTGCACGAAATTTGCACTGAAAGAGATGGGAAACGTAGCTTTCTTTTTCTTCTGCGGGCGCGAGATTAGTCAAGTTGAAGCCTCGAAGCCTCTATTGCTCGCCATATTGCGCAAGATCAGCTCTCTGATTCTCCCGATCGATCTCCGGCGAGTCATTCCTCGTCGATTTACAGAAGTCTGGTATTCCGTTACGCGTTTGAGTGTCCAATCAGCAAATCGCGAAGGGAAACTACGCGCGCGCATTATCGAATCTCCGTCTTTGAATGCTTGCTTCGGAAATCAGAATTCATTTCAGAACACCGCGAGTTTTCCTTCAACTCCTTCGTACGTTACTCTCCGTGTCTGATCCTCGCTCGTTCCCGACGTGCATGTGTTCCATTTCCGTCTTTTCCTCTTTTCGTGTCTCTAGTGAGTGTCTCGATTAATCGTCGCCAAGCGAGGAGCTTCTGCCTTGGCAATTGGTTTGCTTATGATTTGGTTCCAAGAAGAAAAGAAAAAAAAAGAAAAGAAAAGAAGGAACATAGCGTTTCGAGGAGTGGAAGACGCTAGTTTTGTGTGTCGCGAGGATCTTGTCGGACTTTTGCCCCTCTACTTTGACGTTGATGGCTCCTGGCGCTATTTATCACGGGAAGAGATCCATTTCCGTCCGTTTGCAGCAAAAGAGGAGCACTCAGCGTGTCGGCTTCTTTTCCGCTTGATACTTGTCGTTCTTGCATGCGCAAGCGAAAAGCCCAGAGCATAATATAGAATGAGGCACACTGGGTTTATCACTACGGGGGTAGCTTTGTAATTAATGTTTGTCTAATCACGTTAAACCCCTCGTTATTCTTCGTTGTACGCTCTGCATAGATAAATACCACACGCACACTACTCGCCAAGCTGCTGCTCGCACGGCGCGGCGAAAGGGGGATCCTTTTGTTACGCCCCCCTCCTCCCTCCCCGTGTGCGCGCACGAGACTTGGACGCGACAAAACACTGGAACGTGAATTTCCCAGCATCGTGAATTTCACGAGGGCCGCTACGAAGGTGTATATAAAAATAATGTACGTGTCGTGTGTCAAGCACGAAGCTGTATAAAAGTGTGAACCGTAAAGTGTAGAAAAAGTTTGTAAAACATAAAGTGTTGAAGAGATCTTCTTGTCCTCCCCTAAGAGGGAATTGATCTTCCGACAAAGACGAGACTCGCATGAAGGAATGACCTCACGTCTCTCTCTCTCTCTCTCTCTCTCTCTCTCTCTCTCTCTCTCTCTTCCCCTCTCTCTCTCTCTCTCATCAAATCTCGCTCGCGATACAGCTACGCTGTATTATTCATTTTCTCGCTCTCTCGCTGTGCAGATACATACTGTGCGCTAAATACATAATAAGGAACGCGTATGCGCGTGCGCGAGTGCATCCGTGCGGCGTTTCGGACGCAGCAGAATCATTCGCGCGATGTCCCTTTTATCATCGCTTTCTCTCTCTCTCTCTCTCTCCCTCTTGTTCGCGCGTTATTATTTCTCCTTGCGTCGCATCATCGCGGTTCGCGAGCCGACAGAAACGGGCTATCGATAGCCGTGCGATAGCTCGCTTCGTCAGAGCGCGATTTGTAGGTCGCGTTTCCTTCAAATCGGTCGGCGATTAATCGATCGGCGAAGGACGCAACGGCGACACGTGGTCCCGATTAATAAGCGATGCCGCACGATGCGGCGTAATGAAGGCGGACGAATGCAGTCGCTGCGATGCAATGCGATGCGCGCTTGATGAGCTGAACGGCGACGCGACCTCAAGCAGCGACCGCTTCGACGGGCGCAGAATTCGCGATGTCGCGCGGATAATGAGAATCCGCTTTGCGGTCGCTCCGATCTAGACGATGTCGTTATCCCACAAGAGAGAGAGAGAGAGAGAGAGAGAGAGAGAGAGAGAGAGAGAGAGAGAGAGAGAGAGAGAGAGAGAGGGAGGGAGGGAGAAAGCGATGAAGAGCGATAAAGAGAAACGTTTCATGGCACAAGCGCGTTGCGACGAGCTTCTTCAGTCGATTAATTTGATTCGCGGTTAATTCACGTTACTGCAGAGTTGGATCGTCAAGTTCTGGCTTCGTTTTCATGTGTGAGGTGAACCTCGAACGCCGCGGACTGCTCTCGTCCTCGCAAATGCCGATCCATCGATCTGTCCACAGGGCGACATCGCTGTTGTCTTAAATGCATCGAATGATCCGCGCATCCGCGCGGAAAAGTTCTTCGTATTCGCTCGCTTGGCGAGCGCGAGTTTCTCTCTCGGGTTTTCTTCCGCTTCCATCTCGCTGTTGTACGCTGTCTCTAGCCGCCCGTGATCGCAAGTGCGCGATTCCTCGATCGATTCTCGCTCTGCTCGACGAGAGACAAGCCGAGGAACGCGTTTCTAAGATGCGCATGCGCGCGATTTTAATCGACGAGTATCGATGTCTCGACGTTTCCCGTTCAGGCGTCAACAGCGAAGCACGATCGGACGCGTTGATCATCGCGTATCATCATCGTCCGTAACGCCCGAGTCTTCAGAGTTTTCGTTAATGTCGCGGGCGGATAATCGTCGATGAGAAAATGACAATTTCAATGTTAAACGTGGCATTGGCCAGTCAGGCATTGCCGAGGTGTTTCCCGAGCATTTTCCTTCCGAGTGCGTTTCCTTGTAGCGACGCGCGCGTCACCGTGATTCACATGCAGATCGATGCAAAAAGAAATTGTTCTCCGCTGTTGGCCATTATGATGCAAACTTCATACTTCTCCCTAACAGCATTCCCCGTTCTTGCTTTCCATCTACTTAAACAGAATACATATAGCTGGAGTAAGCTCTAGCAAAGAGCGTAGTCTAGCGTACCGGCCTGCGCGTGTATAAGAATGAGCGACGTGGCTGCGCTTAATGATATCGGAAAGAATAATGCTCACTTGAGTTATGCTCCAATAATTTTCATACCATTTTATCATTTTATTCCAATCGGGACGTATCTTCTTGCTCGAGATCAAATTTCATTCTTAATCCGTGTTAGGATACTTTCCCAAGCGTCTCTGGGCGCCCGGTAAACGCGCGTAGAGATCTTTACGCTCCTTCATGTCATCATCTGACATTCCTGGCTCTTAATCCTCGCTCTTGATTGCCGCGAATCGACGCGATCCGGCGATCCTCTTTCTTTCCGCGCGTGCAAATTTCGTTACGCACGAGACGGGACGCTCCGGAATCTACGAGCGTCACGGATGACGTGACGTCACGCGCCTCTGATCGCGAAACCCTCCCCCCACCCCGTCCGCCCCCGGATCCCGACCCGTTGATCGTTTTGCGCGGAAAAGAGGGAAAAGGGAGAAGAAGAAGGAAAAAGAAAAAAAAAGAAAAAGAAGAAGAACGCGCCTGAGGAAGTCGGGGCGTTAGCGCGGCGATTTCGGTTCGATCAAAGCATCAGAGGGAACGGAATCTGATATAAGCGCTCGAGTGATGAGAGGTAGGATCGAATTTGGATAATACGATCCATCTTTGATGTACGCCGACGGCAGAACTCCCGGTCAATCTCCGTTGCAGCTGTATCGGGTTATCGCGTCAGAGGCGAAAGACGCGCGCCGATTCGGCTCTTCGATCCCGTTTTAATTCGCGGCTGATCAATTATATCGAGATTTAATCGTGATCGCGATAGCAGGTACGTTCGTTTGTCAATAAACGAGAGATCGGAGACGCGAAGGTCCAGCCGAATCGAAAATGATCACAGGAGACGCTCGAGGAGACGCCAAGAAAAAGAAGGGAAATGAAAAAAGAAGGAAAGAAAGAAGACAAGAAGAAAAGAGGGAGAAAACAGAAAGACGGAAAGTGCATTCTACGTGTCGCGGGAATCCCCCATTCCCCTCCCTTCTCCTCCCCCACCTCCGGTCCTCTTGCTTTCTGACGTCACGAGGACGCCCGCCATTGGCCGCGGTTAGCTTCAGCTTTAGCGTCTTTTACATTTGTGTATATATATGTATATATTTTTTTTTCTCCTTTCTTCGGAGATGAGATTTCCTTTTAATGCTGCTGGCTCGGGGGAGCTTTTGTATTTTACATTCTGATTATATCGAGGCAAATAGCGCGGCAACGCGGAATGACGAGTAGGTTAAATGAGCGTCATTCGCGTTCGGATTCGCGATTATCTCGGCAAGTAACGTTTCCGAGCACAGGATGCTCTATTATGAGATAACCCTATCGGGGTTATCCGATCCGAGAAACGGCGGGACAATCGCGAGAGTTTAAAGGGGAGGAGCAGATAGGAGGACAGCGATCGGCAAGCACCGAGCTGATCTTTTTTTCGGGAATCGTCGCTTTTTTCGTCGCTGATCAGGTTAAAGAGCGTGCCGCTGGAAACGAGGTCAACTTAGGATTCAGGTACCGAATCTAGTACGATGGGTAATGAAGCCCGGCCTTTAATTTATTTCGAGGCCGGCACGCGAATTAAGAGAAACGTGATTTAATTGTGATCTCATTATCGAGATTATTTAACGTCGGAAATTGGAAAGATAAAAGATAAATGAGTGGTTCTTATTGCGTCTGCGGGAGAATCGATATTGCCTTTGGCGTGGGATCGCGGACTAGAGACTTCTGGGGAGATGTCGTTTCCCCGATTTCGTGTTCCCTCTCGATCCAGATTTTCCTTTTGTGATATTTATTGACAGGAATTTCGCTGATGGTGCATGCAGAAATATCAGAATACGAATACGCGTCACGCTGCGATCGAGAAAGCTTCTCACCGCGCTCTTGGATCGATCCAAAATTGGAGCGAAGACTGATCGATAGCGAAACTGATCGATTAGTTACGTTATTGCGAAGCTTTATCATTCGAATCCCCTTTCGCGATTTCTGATCCGTCTGATTTAGCAATAAATTAATCTATTAATAATAATAAATTAAATCGATAGCCATTTAGCGCTATTCGTGCCATCGTGGGATTTAATTGTTTCGATCCGATAATTTCCGAGATAATTAAAGAAAAGAAATCCAAGAAAAATCTTCAGGTTCACGTACGCGCACCGTAATCTAATCTCCATTTAATTTGCTGCTATTAAGCAGTCTCGCAGGCAGAAATTTATCGCAGCAAACGGAAGGACCTTTCGTTCTTGCGGCGTGTCGTTTACGGTTTAAAAAACGCGCGCTTCTCAAGGCGCCGATTTTCCCCATGATTTTCCCCATTTTCCCTGCAGCTTACGCGGTTTACCGCGATGAGACGACATGAGACAACGGGTGGCCCATGTTAGCTCTTGATTGCGAGAACTACGAATCGCTCTTATTGATTTATCCGAATTATTCATCAAAAGTCGCAGCCGCATTATCGATTCAGCGGCGAATCAGGCTACAGTTAGCGAGACGGTAATCCCTGACAAACTGCGCGACATTAGCATCAAGAGAGGATGCTTTCTTCTCTCTGGCGACGGAACTGCTATCGCCAGCTCGGTGACCCGATTTGACCGGATCAAGTGTCGCCGTTTAGCCGAAACAAACGGCACCGGAATCGGGAAAACGTCACCGCTTCATTGCTTCCAGCGGCTTGCTCCCAGCCCTTTCGCGTTACAAGCGTGAAGCAACAGTCGTGATCGGCTCTCTGATTCTCCGATTCGCGATAACGTATTTGCATCCGCAGGGCGTTACTCGCGGATCGCAAAGACACAAAGGTGGCGAAACAATTGGGACATTGAGGCTCGATTAAACTCGTCGCCTTCGACGACGTCGATCGCGTAGTTGCGCGTCTCGACGTTGATGAATCAACATTTCCCGAGATGCGGGAAAAAGTGGGAAGAACATGGATAAAGTTGATAGGTCACGCGCTCCTCCGAGATGCTTGTCTGGTTGAAAATACCGCAAGACTCAGCCGGCGTGGAAACCGAAGAAACGCGTCCGGAGGAGCTCCGCACTTGACGACGGCGATTTGCATAATGTACACGGCATGCAAATTTAATTGCGTTCAACGCGCTGCGGGCCTGCAACTCGCCTGTAAATGCGAAAATTTTCCGCGGAAAATTCCCAACTCACTATCCGGTTCCGTTCCGATCCGCGGTCGATGCGTGAATTTAAACAGTTCGTCGCGCTTCCGCGAGACTCGCCACGACGGATCGTCCATCGCGAACCATCGTCATCGGCATCCGAGCCCCGATTTCCAGCGGACCCTCTGTCTCCTTGCTCGACCTTGCTCGTTCTTCGATCGACTGTCCTCGACGACGCCGGTCGATTCGACCGCTAAACGCCGGAAGACCTCCGGCAACCCGTACGCGGTTGACGGTCAACGCGCAACCGGGATCGCGGGCGCGTGCGCGTCGCCGATGACGTCACCGACGCACATCCGAGCGCGGATCCGGAGGGTGGTTTTGGACATGGCCCTCGGCCGATATCTGCATTCCCCCTTCATCGTGGCCACCGATGAGCGTTGACACGCTGTGCCTCGCATTTTCACCCCCCCCAGCCCTCCCGTACCTCCCGCTGGGCGCTGACGAAAATATCTTTTTTCCCCTCCTTTGCTTCCCCTTTCGATGCGGCCTCTTCGATACATCCGCGAGAGCCGGAAGGGTCGGCGTGCACCTTAAAGCCGCTTTGACGGACGATCATCATCAGGCGCGACCCTTTCTGTCGGACATCCACTTGCCTAGGTGAAAAGGTATTTTGCGTGTAAACGATCGCGTTTACGCTCACGACGAATGGACGATTTTGCAAACAGGCTCGGTGACAGTCTCGTTTTCGTTCGACCGAAGGCGGAGAGAACAAGAGACTGCGCTGTCTGATAGTACGTACACTTTTCAAGATAGACGAGTGAATCAGTTGGCAAGTGGATTGGGACTTTCGGCGGTTTTTAAGTGACGCGATCTCGTAGAATGAAGAAAAGTTGCGCTCGAATCTCGAAAGCTAAGAGAGTTTAAAGAAGATCGGCGTTAAATCTGCTTTCCTCTATCATGAGATTTTAATATCCTTCTCCCTCAGGAGTTATTAGTTTCTGGGATACTTAATGCCGAGTTCTTTAAAAGGGATTTAAATTCTTCTGGACAAGTATCCGGCAGGAAATGTGCCGCGGAAAAAATTAACGCTATACGCCGTCGGTGGTGGTCGGCAAACTTATTTTCGTATCTTATTCCACGATGACCGTAAATCCCCTCTGTAAGTAGAAGAGGGAGGAAAGAAGAGAGAATTTTGTTATTCTCTTATTCTCGCCGGCAATTATCCCGGCGACGAGGGAAACGAGGGAGTTTCCTGATTTTAACTCACGATGATAGGCGCTCGCCAGATAAAACGGTAATTGGAATTATCGAGCTTGGCTATCCAGTGACCGATGAAACGAGAAAAAAGGAGTACACCTCCCCTTGGTATGGATCGACGGTGATATTCCCGCGGCCGGTATAGAATTTGCAAGATTTATCAAGCACAGTTGATCGATCAGCGCCGGTCTGTCACGCACGCCTGTGACATCGATATCGCACGTATCGATCGCGAGGAAGTGACACACGCTGAAGCGTGACGGCGCGCGCGTACAATGCGCGAAATGAGACGTAGGCGTCGTCTGATAACGAGATCTGCGAACGATAAGATCACGTGGCGCGCGCGCATGCGCGCGCGCTGCACCGCGGATGCAAAGTCGGATGCACGCGAACGAGCACGTGCGGACGAGACGTTTTGCGCGGTGAAACGTCTCCGTGTGAAACGAAACGAGTCCTCCGAATCGTATCGTCGATAGTTTACGGGCGAGTTACGGCAAGTTGGCGGATCGAGACGAGCGAGTTTCGACAACAACGTCATTCCCGGCGTCGATAACTTCGCGGAGGAACCGCATCGGTTCTGAACAAAGCCGGATAAAAGGCAGACGTATCTCGGCGAAGTTGGAACCGATGGAGTCGCGCCGACAACGCGAATTATGCCTCGATAATTAGCAACTTGCCACCATACGAATGGAACTCTCGTTTGCCATTGGCGAGGCCGACCGCGAGGTCATTGGCGAATACCGTTAGCAGAGTCGCGCGAATAAACCAGTGCAAAACGTAACGTTCGCCTGGCGTGATCGATTCGGATTCGAGAGCTCGCACGATACCCCGGAAGCTCGCGGGATCGAGCGAGCTCCACTCAATCGCCTCGCACTCTTTCGATTCGACTTGGAAACGTTGATTTCCGGAAGTTTCAATGCCGAGACCGATTGCAGAGTCTCGCTTGGATTCTGCATCTGCGCATCTCGGCGACGTAAAATTCTCGAATAATCTATTATACGCGGGAGGCAGGAAGCGGCAATTTGTCGACGCCGCAATGACGGGCTGGGCTGGAGCCGACAATTTCTCAAACGTCGCTTCTTTCCGCCGTCGAGATTAACATTGCGATTACTCCGAGAAGACACTCGCGTCGCCTCGCAGAGCGGCGCGCCTTTTTGTTCGCGTTTCTCAGCCACCAAGTCCGATGTTCATATTTTCCTTGTTCCCCCGCGCGAAATCGAGTGCACCCTCATTAAAAGCTTCGCCGGAATAGACCTCGATAGGAATCTCCCTGCTTTTCCTTCTTTTTCTCGCATCCTCGTTGCTCTTGTCGTCTCGCGCTTCTTGTCGGCTTCTTTGTACTTTGTACTTTGTAGGATTATTATTCTCTGGCCGCCATTCGCGAAGATTAATCAGTCATGATCTTCAATCGTGCCGCACGCGAGCAACAGCGTTACCCAATCTCATTATTCAATTATCATTATTTTATAAACAAACACGCGCGATCCAACCGCTGTCCTTTCAATCCTGATGATGGATCCTCCACTTAATTGCTCGTTCCCTCGAAATTAGACTCGCTAAAGCCGCTAAAGTTTTGATCAATCATGACGAAAGGAACGAGTGTTCGAAAATGGATCTCGCCCTAAAACAACGTCTTCCCTCGGGGAATACAATCATGAACCGTCACGAGACGACAATGCCACACACGATTCCTCTCTATACACATCTTCGTGAGCGTTTCGTTTAAATGCAGCGCGAGGTTGCGTTGGATTTAAAATCGATCGAAATCGATTCGTGGCGCGATCATCGAGAGTCTGCCCCGATACAGTCCAGCATTGGTTCGCACTTGGTCGTTCGCCGAGCGAACGCGTTCGAACGTCCTTTGCCTATCTATCAGTGAGCAGGGAGTGGACGAATGTCAACAGGCCTCGCCCGTTGCGGCAAACACTGTTCAAGGCTTTGCCTCCAGCCTCTGAGCGCCTAACCGCTGCGCTGCTGCCTGTTTGATTAGAGACCCGTTAACGCTACCACTTGACGCGAGCATTGCTCCGCTAATATTAAAGTTCGAAGGTTAAGCAGTAGCTTCTCCCGCTCCGAGGGAGCAGCCCTCAGCTGTTGTCGCTTATTTCTGCCCGCCACGGACGGACGCGTCTCCATTTATAAGCTTATTAATACCAACAACGCGCTGAGATCCGCTCGAGTCTCCAGCTACTGATGAGTTTAATCGACTCTAAATCCGCGTTAATCGAGCGTCGCGATGCCGATTATTCTCTCCTGTGCATATCCGTGTTAATCGTCGCGAGCGTGGAAGATCCAGCGCTCGTTTTCAAGATCGGGACGATCGCGACGAACCGCCTCTTCGTCCGGCATCCTCGCGGATCCGTTCTCGCTTCTTCTCGCAGCAACGTATCGATACGCGTATCGAGGCATCTCGTTAATCTGTCTAGGGGCCGCGCTTGCCCTCGTAAACCCCTAAATCCAACGGTGCTCGAACACCCTCGCAAAGCACCCTTAAGAGCGTTCAACTTTTCACAACGCTATCGGCAACTTCAGGTGTCGGTTGCCACTCGAGCTGTCGAGCCACTTTCCCCTCTTCCTTCCTCCCTTTATCTCTGTCTTTCTTTCCCTCTTTTTTGCTCTATCTCTCTCTCTCTCTCTCTCTCTCTCACTTGCTCTTTCTGTTTTCCCTTCTCTTTCGCGACGGATCTCTCATCGCGAAGGAAAGTTGGCCATCAAGCGTGAGTGTTGTATTATCGAGCGCAATCATCTCGAGTGTTTGCGCGAGAATTTCCTTTTTTCTTTTTTTTGTTGATAATGTGTAACAGACTGCTTTTATTCGGCTACCACGACTTCCCGACTCCTGATGATGATGATGATGATGATGATGATGATGATGATGATAAAGGGAGTTTTAGTTTACTGCACGTCCATTCGAGAAGACGACGTTTGTTTGTTCAACGGACTCGACTCGCTGGCGCGAGTCCGAAACGACAATATGTCGGATCATTCTCTCCGTTACAGAGCAGAAACTGGTTCGACCAACAGTGGACGCAGTGATACGACCTGATGTACGCTGCGTGTACACGATGTTGGGTAATAACGACGCGCAAAATCGCGTTTGAAGTGAAACGAGTCGTAGCAAGGCGAGTTAACGGCAAGCCTGGTTAACTGAATTTTCCCCGTCGCCGTCCCACAGTGGCTGGGACCACTAATCTAGACGGGGATAGCGTGTCGCTAATCCGGAATTAATTAACCCAGATATCAAGAGTAATTCGGTTATCAGAGATGCTCTGCCGTTTGGCGGGGCACGTGGCTCCAACGAGAATCGTCCGCTTGACGATTCCGCGACTTTCTGGTCGAACGTTCATTAATTCATCGAGAGCTTAGAGCTCTTTGATCAATTGGTAATCCACGAAGCGGGAGGTGGATACATTCTTTCGTGTCAATTATGCTGTCATGCCGCGGTTGTTAATTATCATAAACCGATTACGAATCATTCCCGGCGAATTTACTCCCCGGTGTGTTTTAAAATATTAAATCGCAATCAATATTTCATATTCGATGTCGATTCGGTGTGCAACGTTCCGTTGCGAGGCCTGCTTCCACACATCAACAGCGGCGGGTTAAAACGTACACGTGGGACTGGGGGTGGGAAGCACCCCCGCGTCCCGAGTTGCGTAACTACCAGGAAAGTATATTCCAGGTTCATGCATAATCGGGATATTTCGTGTTTATTTGCTGGTTAAAATTAATGTTTCAATGAAGATCCCAGGCTCTCCCGAGCCTGAAGTAGCGCCAAGTAATACCTGCTCACGTCGCGCGCATATTTACAGTTAGAACCGCTTTACGGTTTCCCCTACGATTTGTTTCCCAATCTCGCAAGTCTATTTTCTTGCTGAGTAGAGCCGGCTTTTCGAGGAACAAAGCATCCAGTTACGTATGTGTTCCATTGTATGATGGAATCGCTTTCGCTGAATACACGCGAAATCGACCACCACTGCTCGTCCGTTCGTTTCTAACGAAGAAATTTCGACGCGGAGTGTGCGAGACGTGGAACGAACGTGTTTCTGGTTGCACCTTCTTTACGTAAGGACAATCTGCTGGAGACACGCGGAAACCGGGCATATGTCGCGTTGCGTAACGTCCCTGGGATGCCGAGTTACACGAGTAGGAAACATCGACGATGTATTGCCGCATGGTCGTTTCCTCCACGTTTGCTGAAGAGATATCGGTACACGCATCGACAAGTTGTATCGTCTCGAATCAAATGCAGTAAACGCGCGTCTTGCTACCGCGGAAACGCGCGGAATTTCCGAGTCATCCAGATTCCAGATAAAAATCGACCGATCTCTGGATACACGTGCAAGAATCCGGATTCGCCGGGAGTATCGTGTTCGACGGCGATCAGCGGGAAGGGTGATCGAAAGATTCCCGAGGTGACGTTCAGCTTCCTCCGAAGGCTTGAGAGGATCCCTCGAAGCGCGAGAAAATCGGATTCTGATTAATTCTCGCGTTTTCACAGATCGACAGGTCGAGTCCTAAGCGGGAAACCCGAAATGGCTAGTGATGAGAATCATAGAGCAATTGCGGCATTGCGCTGTTTCCGCGATGCCGCGGAAGGGGAGTGCTCTAGAGAGAGAGAGAGAGAGAGGGAGAGAGAGAGAGAGAGAGAGAGAGAGAGAGAGAGAGAGAGAGAGAGAGAGAGAGAGAGAGAGAGAACGGAGATTCCTGAGGAGAAGGGAAAACGGGCTCGTTTTATTTATTTACTCGCACTTCTCCCCGCTATCCGCCGCCATTCCCTTATCGATACGCGACGTTATTTCTTCGTTTTTCCCAGATGCACGCGGTAGAATCGCGATCGCGCTCTCAGGAACTGATGAACGCGGTCCACTCGACCGGAACTCGCGTTTCCGCGCGGCAACGACGGCGAACTCTCGAGCGAGACGGATATGCGAATGCAGGATTGGTAAAGTCGATTAAAATTTCTCATGGTCCATCCGAGCAAGAGAAAGAGAGAGAGAGAGAGAGGGAGAGAGAATGCGATCGGATGAGGCTGCGATAAACATCGGACACCTTGTCGCAATCTCGAGCGAGACACACGCGTTTCGCATTGTATTTCATGCCGCATGTTCCCGTTTGTTTCTCCGCGCGTCTCACTTGCATGCTCGCATGCACACAAGACGGATGATTTACGGAAAGGACGGATTCGGGTGTGGTCATTCGCCAACAAAACCACACCCACGTTCATGTTGTAGCGGGATCGTTCGCCAGATAAATAATCAGGCACGTGGTTAATATCGATCACGGGAAATTGAATTATTTGCGCGCCCATACACGGCGATTGCATTCACTTTATTAAGCCTCCATTGCCCATGCCATTGCGATGCATTGCATATCAGGCGTACGAATTAATTTCTTGCTCTTCTTGAAAGCCGATTTTGAAAGCCACTCTGGAATATTGGAATATCGATCCTTTTTTCTGATTTTTAAGTACCGACGTCTGCGCTCTCAAAATACCGTACTAACTAGCGGAGCGGCTAGCATAACCTCC
This sequence comes from Eciton burchellii, assembly GCA_020341155.1. NCBI lineage: Eukaryota > Metazoa > Arthropoda > Insecta > Hymenoptera > Formicidae > Eciton > Eciton burchellii. Next base: position 150,974 of record JAHMML010000073.1, read on the forward strand.
AAAAACAGCTGCGTAGCCAGTGATGGTGGCCTCTGATAAGGGGCACCATTGCGATTCGACATTGTATTTCTTTTCGCGTTCCAGCTAAAGAAGGGAAACGCCGCTGAAACGATTCGCCTTGTGCTCTCGGCGCGGCGACACGTACGACCTGCAGAAATTGGCACAAGGAATTTCGCGAGAGATTCTAACCTTAAAGACGGAGAACACCCAACCGCAGAAACTTGAGGACAAGAAACCGCAGCATCTGTTGAATCGAACGGCAAGAGAGTCTGACGTGTACAACTCTTGTACTACTTTTACAAATAAATCTTGAACTTTACAAAGAGAGCAAGGAATTAATTTGTACACTCGACATGTTCCCGCGCAACCGTACGTGTGCCGCGATAGCGAGACATCGAGCACGCTATCGATATCTATCGTTAGCTTGTGAGTCATAAGAAGAACGGGTACGATGTGAATATTTCTTTTCCTCTTTTCCACAAGACGATACGCGTCGCTTGGGTATCATTGTGCAACTTGTATCAGATTGGGAGGCAGCGAATAGTCTGCCTCGACGAGAGCTCTCGCGGGAATCGCGTAACAGAACGTCAGCCAACAGCTGCATTCATGCATATTCTACTTTTCTTCTGCCATGTTAGGTACCCGAGATGAAAAAGCTGATATGTGGACGAAAGCTTCTTTATGGGCCAACTTGCTTACAACGAATATCGGAATATTAGTATTTCATTTTCTCTCTTTCTTTTCCGTCATCCTTTCTCTTTCCATATTGCCTTCATATCTTCATGGTATGATAATTACCGATTCGATTTGAATCTCTCGAAGAAAGCATACGCAGAGAGAGAGAGAGAGAGAGAGAGAGAGAGAGAGAGAGAGAGAGAGAGAGAGAGAGAGAGAGAGAGAGAAATGATTTAACTAAATTCAGTGAATTGACGAAGAAAAACTGTTTCATGGCCGCATATTATTTTGACAAATTTGATTATGTTTATACGAAAGACGAAGAAGACGAGAGAACACGGATATCAATTTCCGATTTATTTAACGAGATGCACTGTTTTTCCCCCCACACATTCGCAGGTAGGCATTATTCTTGAATGCAAGATGCTCTGCATTACTGCCTCTCGGCTGTAGAAACGCCGCGGCAGCTTTCTCGACTCGATTATCGACGCGAGAGCATCGATCGATGAGGAGTATTCGAGATCTCGCGCTACGCGATGACCGCTTCGCTCGCATTCAGATAGACGGAGGCGCTGCTTTCTCTCTCTTGCGCGCCACCCTCTTGAGCCCCCTGGATCGGGATCCCCCCTCTCAGGGGATGAGAATAGCGGAGTAACGAGAAGAGAGCGACGGGAAAGAGAGAGAGAGAGAGAGCTTCGAGCGAATGCTGGCTCTCGTCGCAGGCCGATATCGACCCGTTCACGAGCGACCGACGCTGAAGAAAAGCTAAGGTCGCGGTTACGACCGATCGCGACGGCCAAACGCGAACGTTACGCCCTCGTGAGTCTCGCGCTCGTCATTCTTACTCGCTCGAGAGCTACCGAAAGCCACTGAAACACGGCCGAGCCGTTTCCGGTTCCGGATCCTGGGCAGCTTACCTGGGATCGTTCGCCGATTCTCGTCGGCGAGAATTTTCGGTTCTCCTTCAATGTCCGATCGTTTCTCGGTCCATTCTTTTTCTATTTGAGATTTCGAGTGGACTTGTAGCGTTTCAGTGTTAGATCCGTATCCTCGTTCGCGGAGGAGGAATTGGGAATCGCACGTTGTACTCTCCGAAGGATCAGGATGTAATTCGAGGCAGGCGGTAGTTGTTTATGAGAGATTAAGGCATCACTCGATTATAAAGTTATTTAACTATACGGAATTGCTCAATTATGGCTAATTAAAACTTAAGGGTTGAAATAAATGGCGGACTCGTGTTTCCCAGTTAAACTTAACGAGATTTCTTACCTTAACGTAATTTTAACGTAAGACGTAATCGAAAGATATCGCGAACTTGGGAACTTCTCATCCCGGATAGGCGTGTATCAAATTTTCACCAAGGAGAAGCGTAACGGCCAATTTATTGCGCGACTCGGAATGAAGTTTAACGATCCCGAGACAAGCCCGGCAGTTTGACGAGTCCAACGACTCGCGCAGGAGCTTGAGACAGGAGCGTCATGCTTCCGAGAGAACGTTCACTCGGCAACTTTATCGGAATTTTCCGATTATCATCCGTAAGCCGTCCGGCTCGCTGGGAGTCTGCTCCTGGACCCGCTCGTGTTCTCCGCCAGTGAAGGAACTTCCCGGAGGAACTTTCGCTCCTGCAGAGGCGGCGGCGCATCCCGCGAGAGTCCGTCGTAAATTTCGACTTAGAGGCACCTTCCTGGAACTTTCCGCGTCCGCAGGGTCCGCGTTCCCTTCCACGGCAGCGGAAGTTCTTCGCCCTTGAGGACTCCTGACTTCGTGACGATAGTTCTCGCCGCGTTTCCGCGAACGGGGCAGCAAACGGCAGCTTGATGGATCTCTAATATCTCTTGGCGCCGCGTGGAAGGAAGATGCAAGCGTGGAAGATGCTTCTCTGTCGCGGCGAAGCCTCGACGATGACGAAACGGAAGTGGATCCGGCGTGGCTCTTGCTGGTCAATGCCGCCGCGTGCATCTACTCGCCTAATTCGCGCAATTATACATAGCTGGTTAACCGCGAACGGATATTGCCGCGTTTCTCCTCGATAAGCATCCGGAGGCATTTATCATCGAATTTCCATCCGCCCTCCCCTCTCGCCCCAACATGCGAGCATCGTGTGTCGCTTTAACAAGCGTTCCCGTTTGTTCCCGATTTTCTTGGATGGATCCTTCGATCGCGCGTATTATATATCTGCAAGTGGATACACGTGACTCCCGATTTCACGGGCGATTTCGCGAGCTCGATTCATACGCGGGGCTTTGGATATAAATTGCTTCATTAGCGCAGCTATTAATTTCTTTTATGCGTTAGCTCCTTTCTATTAGTAGTGCGTCTTCGTGTGTCGATATGTGCTATTAATACCACTATGTGCACTCACAGTGCGCTCGGATGTTAGACGTTTTCAACCAAAGCCTCTAGGAATAAAGTGTAACAATTTTTTTTCTTCTCTCTCTCTCTCTGTCTTCAAACGACTCTATTCTCTCTCGCTATTTCCGGACCATGGGCGATAACAATGGTCGAAACTTGTTGACTTCCAAACTTCCCTCTTCCCATATTTAGGTTGCGTCGTCTTGATTAAGATCGATGACAATACGACCAGCATAAAGGGCGAACCCTCCTACGGCTGATGGCTCAAAGCAGCCGAAGCGATAAGGATGGAGAGTTCCCGAAGAGTCGTATTGGTCCACGAGTCATCGACAGAAAATTCGCATGTTTCTCTCCCAAGGCGCGGCTTTCCTCCTATCTGACATCCCGGATCGCGCTGCCTTCTCTCGGACTGCCCCCGTGTCGATTCACCCTCTGTCAACTCACCCCTGCGCTCGGACAACGTCATCCAATCCTCTTCGCGCCGGTCGCGCCGCGTTTCCGTGCACACAAAAGGAGTCCGCGTGGTCGATGCTGAGACTCGTGTCGTATAATGTACGCACGCGTCGAGAGGACGAGCGACGAGAACGAGCGAACGAGGAATCGAACGAGCAAGCCACGTGACCAGCATCGCTATGTAACTAGAATCGCGCGTTTAGTAATGACGTACGATAAACGCGTGCGATTAACGCTGCGTCGCTTGTACCGTGCGAGGTAAGCGTTAAGGTAATTGCTCGAACGACGACAATCGTGGATTGAAGAGTATTATTGCACTCGCGAGGATTGTTGTCACGCGTGGGCACAGCCCGCTCCCCTTTAAAGTAATAATTCCCAGACAGGGTGAATCTTTTAACTGCGCTTCCTTTTTTTCTGTAATTTTGTCCGCCACCGTTTACGCCGGAGTTTACGCGATTAATTGGCGAATTGATGATGAGTTAATGACGTGTGATTGGAATAATCGAGTAACGGAGCGATATCGATATTCGGTCTCGGTTCCGATCAATCATGGACTGATTGCAAGTAAACCAGCTGATTAAGGGAGGCGATGAAGCTTTGCTCGCTCGAATGTGGAATATCGCGAGAGACCACGGAATGAGCGATTAGCTTTCATCTCGCGATGACAGCAGAGTAGTCCTTTTCCGTGGACGGCCGCGAGATGGCGCGTCGATGCTCGTACTGACGCGAGATCGTCAGCTTCGATGTTGCGTCGCTGGGAAATCAGAGTGATCCTCCGCGCGTTCTTTCAGCGCCACACGAATGCATCTTCGTCGGGATGCACGCGTGTTTCTCGAATACAAACGTCGCGATTTCGACGAAATCGCAACTGTCATTATCGTCATTCCTCGCGTGTTCCAGATACGGTTCAAGGGAGAGGAAAAGAAAGAAAGAAAGAGAGAGAGAGAAAGAGAGCTTCGGCTGACTGGATACATTGTCGCGCCAATTTCCCCAGCTGAGAGATTCGACCTTGCGGTCGATCGCTGTCGAGAGACTTTGGATGTTGAGGGAATCGAAACCGGCGACAAGTGTCGGTGAATTCCCGCGACAGTAATTTCGTCATTCGAAATGCAGCTTGTGCTACAGTTCTCGTCAAGATACGTCGCGTTACGTTTAACGTAACGCAACGTACTTCCGGATGTTTGACGAACTCTTCTTTTCTTCTTTCTTCCTTTCTTTGTTTTTTTTTTCTTTTTTTTTTTCCTGCGCAGAATTTTGTTCACGATCGCGCCGCGTTTTGTACTTCTGCTTTGCGTTTAATCTGGGCGAACGTTTGATCCGTTCGCTCCGTTGCAATTTCGCTCCGTGCATATGTGTGCATGTGATCGCGCGACGCGATAAAGAATCGTATATAAAGAGTATAGGTTTGAGAGCTGCTCTTATAATATATGGTTTAAAAATAGCACGGTGTAAACAGCAGCCTTTAAAGCGAACAACAGCCTTTAAGCGAACAAAATGGTTACGTTAGAGACGCCCACTATTAATGAAATTAAATTGCAGCTGGCGGCGGCGGAAACACGACGAGGGAGCTTGGCGGCTTGACGAAGGGTTGGGCGATAATGGGGGTTGCAAAATTATCGGTCGATCCGCTGACGATGAATTAATTCCCTCAAATTATGCACAAACGGTCTCACTGCATTTTTGCGAATACGTACGTCGCTTATTTTTGTCACGGCAATGCTTCGTTAATATTTATTAACTGAAACGGCGCCGAAATAGCGTCAGCTCGAGCGACTGTGTCGTTATTCCTTCCTTAATCACGACATCGGAAAATGCGAAACGCTTTGCGGAGCGTTTCAGCCGGAGTCGCTTTATTTCCACTACGTTTCCCGTTTGCGCGTAATTAATGAACAAAAGTAGGCGAAGATACTTTTCGGTTAATCGAGAAATCATTACTTATTGCATCGATATTGCATCTAAAAGTAAAAGTTACGAAGCTTGCCTTGGAATCATCGAGGCAATCATTCAAGACAACGACGACTGCTCATTGCTGTTCCCGCTAAAGGGATTCAATTACGAACAGAAATAAAGATAGCGATCTCCGCGAGATAGCACGTGCATACGAATCTTAATGATGTTTAATAAAAAGCGAAACGAGGGATTACGATGAAGCGGCACGGCATTGTCGTCGCCGCAGCGTTTCCGAGAGCCGATAATGCGAGCCTTCAACGCGAATCATATTTCCAGTGGCGTAATGCAGCGAGAAGATTCCCCTTCTTCTTTCCTCCTTTACATCGAAGAAGCGCAGAAGCGCCCGTCTCGCTCGATCGAAGCTATATCGTCTTCTGTTAATTTACTGTTCGCGGTTATTATCATCCTTTCGTCGCTTCGACGAGAGCCTCGACTCCTGATATTCGACCTGCGCCCGAGAGAGCATTGATTACTCTGACAATTAATTAATCAATTACTCTGTAAGAGGCTTGACGCCCGCGCCCGATCGCGACTGATTCGATACGCCGAGTTTGAATTTAATTCGCGAATCGAATCTTTTCATCTTGATCCGACAAAGAATGCAAGAATGTCTCATTTCGACGCCATTGTACATTTTCGTTGCCTCAGGGGTGTGAATCGTCGGTCGAGGGGAGCGATCGGCCTAAGGGCCTCGCGAAGGGTCTCGCTGACGTTCGCGAGTACAAAAGTTTCGAGTATCGCGTCGATGACGAGCACCGGAAGTCCGCGGATTCTTCCAGTCGACGCGCACGTTCGTTCGCGCCCTTTTTTCGCCCGGGCGACGCGTCTGCCCCCTCGCGGCCGGTTTCAGCGAATTATTCTATCGACAACGAGTGGCCAGCCTCTCTGGCTTACTCGCGCACTTTCATTTCCGCTTTTCGTCCAGGAATGTCCCGAATTTAGCGCTTAATCTGCTCGTTCTATTCCCGTCTCGCGACACCGAATGCTCTCGCCGTGTTACACAAATGAAACGTGATATTAAGCGGATGCGCTCGACGGATGCGACACTGGAAGCAGACGCGAACAAGCGTTCTCGCCGCTATGCGAATTATTTTGGGCCCCGATAACGCCCCGATCTACCAGCGCGTTAAATATCAGGTGTACAAATTAATTTCTTGCTCCCTCATAGAACTCGGGATTTATTCATGAAAGTGCTCCAGGAGAGATTTTAACCGACGAAATGGAGATCTACCTCATTCTCGACGATCTTGAGCCATTTGTCGGCCGGAAAAGCAAGAAATTAATTTGTACGCCTGATACGTCCGCAAGCGGCGACACGCGATGCGCGTCGATGTCACGATGTGATGATTTGTCGTCGTTTAATAATTCTCCAATTGCGGCAAGCGGTCCTTCCGTAAAGCTTACACCTAGAGCGGTCAAGACGAATCCCAATTTGTTTCTTTTTCAACGCGCGAGCGTTGCGGGGGTGTAATGCGAGTTAACGACAAAACGCTCTTGCAGCTCGAGTGCCCGAGTGTTTAGGTCCAAGGGCAGTGCCGCGATCAAAGGGTTTTGCACTTGATGGTTTTCGCCGCACACAAATCTTGTCGTTTGCTCATCCGACCGTGGAATCGCGCAAGGAAGGTCAGAGGTTAAGTTAATCAGCGATCCCGGTTAGCGCGATGTTATCCTCGTCTGCTCGCGCGCACGTGACCATTGCAAATGTGAATATTCCGATGTAACTTGACCCTTTTACATCTCGTGGTCATCACGCGGCATGTATCTCGAGATGCGAAAGAGACGAAGGAGACGGATGTCGAGTGTCCTCGTGGCAAGATTAATGGAAAATTGGAAAATGTTGTTTTCTCGTTGCTGGAGCCGGACGAGGGAGACCGTAGGATCACTCGGTGTTCCACGGATGATTTGCTCTCGATCGAACAGCGTGGATGAAGACCTTTATGTGTTTCTGGAAGATCATGCGTCGCCTTGCCGCTGTAAGGCGACATTACGGAGCACGGATTACTCGGTTCGTCGTGACGTCGCACAGCGATTCGTTGACCCGAATGGCTCTGGCCTAATTCAAGATGTCCCGCGCGGAAAAAGGAGAGATCGATCTTGTTCTAGAATTTGTTCGCTGCGAGGCGAAAACTAATCGGACGTTAATGGCTGCCGCTTCGTGTGGAAAACCGACCACTCGAAGAAGAGCGCTCGCGCTGTGGAATAAACCTTTCTCGTTTAGAGGACCGGAAAGAATCGGTGTTTTCCTTTCTCTGAATTTTCATCCGACACTTTTGCGACGCGCGAGGGATACGTATTAATCCGGGCGAGATCGGGACGATTTTCATTGACGCTGCTTTTATTTGCAATCACGGGCGTCGAGAAATCGACGGCATTTCTCGGGAAACTAAACTAAGTCGCTCACTTTCTCAAAGCGATCCCGATATTTATAAGGCGAATGATATAACGCGATAAAGCTTCGGCGCGGATTACGTTGTTGATCGTCCCAGCTTTGATCCAATTCCGGACATTGCGGCTTATTGACCGAAAAAAGGCAGGCCGGCAAGCTTAAGAACGACGGCTGAGTAGATTCGAAAGGGACCGAATTGGCCGACTTGCCAATCCCCGAGGACCTAATCACGAGAACTCGAACGCGAGCAGCTCCCGAGATCGCGGATGCGATTACAAACTACAAACAGCGAATCATTGTCTCGTGAAAATCTAATTAATCTCAGTCTCCCAGCGATTCATGCTGATGTTTCGGCTTCTCGGCCGCGATGGATCGACTCGATTCTCTTCCCCCTTCTCTCCTTTTGCTCCCGGTACTTCATTCCCAGCTCCAATCCGTCTCGGATCGGATGCAGCGTTAAACTTCATCGGTCGCGCGTCTCCCTGCGCTTGTATCTGACGACCGCGACGAATTAAAAACAACAAGAGGACAAAAGCATTAAATCGTGAACGCAACAGAGTACGGAGAACGATAAAAATGCGCGAAACGACGGGCGCTCTTTCCGATCTCGTCTCTTCTCAATGTCGAGTCACGCTTCAGGGCGATCGAGACATTTACGCTCGAAAATTTTACCCCGTCGTAGCGGAGATCCAGAGGGCTACGGGAGGATACCGCGAGTATTCGCGGAAATCTCGCGGATCCTGCGGATATTTTTATTCATCGCGCACGCCGCGTCGACGCTCTTTATCCGGTCTGAAGCGGCGCGTATCGCGCGTATCCCGAGCTGAAGTTTGTCATCGGAAACACCGACATTGAATTTCGCACGTGTCTCGAGACGATCTCTCGAGTCCTCGCGAGTCCTCTCGGATCACTCGCGGATCACTCGAGCGGTATGCGCGCGATGCTATCCGATTCGATCGCGGTATCCCGGGACGTCCTTCTCTCTCGGGCATCGACATGATTCCGGAAGGAGAGCCGCGGGAACTGGGCCACTCTCATTACGTCGCGGGCTTCTTTGGGAGCGCCTTAACACGAAGACACGGAGCTTCCTCGCGTTTTCGCGAACATTTCGATACATACTACGTCCTGTACGTAGTATGATGCGTGTGCAATATATTCCTTATTAGCAGACAGAGAGAGAGAGAGAGAGAGAGAGAGAGAGAAAGAGAGAGAGAGAGAGAGATTATCCTGCGAGAATCTACGGCATTTAGTGTGAAACGTGCGCGCGAGTGCCGCTGAAATTCCAAACGCGGAAACGTGGATTCACACGTGTGCGTTCGCGAGGGATTAAAGGGGGACGAATGTCGTCGCGTCTCTATCTTCTCTATCTCTACTCTGTTACTCTTTCGACCGCCCGTCCGTTCATCAGAATCAGACAAGTCGATCGTCTTTGCTCTCGCCGCGCCGAGGCAGAACGCCAAAGACTTTCGCGGCGCGTTTCGGCAGGCCGACAGCCCGATGAAGGAGGAAATCGACAAACTATTCCATTTCCCTGGCATCCTCCTAACCGGAAGCATCTCTCTCCATCCTACCGAGATCGGTTTTAACCCCGATCAGTTTTAGTCCAGTCGGTTATTTCTGCGCCCGTTGCGCGGCAACCAATTGCACATTGCGTGTTCGGTCGCGCATGCGCACGCGGCTGCGCTGGAAATCGCGTTTCCCGTTTGGATTTTCCTCGGAATTTACAATCGGTCCGCTCTCAATAAGATTGGGGATTCGTCGATGGGATTTCATAGGATCTGACGGCTACTGAGTTCTCGTTGAAATCGCGCCTTGTCTCGCGGAGCCTTAAGCTCCGGATTACCTACGCGCGATCGAACGTCGACTCGAGCTATCGGAGCTATTTAAAGGCGGGATCTTCGATCATCGCGCGACGTTTCAGCTACGGTATTCGTCGCCGTGATTCGCGCGTTTTCCTGAAAATTTGACGAGGTCGACGATCGATTCGATTCGCTGGAGATTTCGACGCTGAGGAGCCTCGGATCTCGTCCATGCGGCGAGTCCTGAGAGCCGCGGCTGATCAAGCGGCCTTCATTATGCGAACGCTGAGGTCAAGGCGGACGGCGCAACGAAAGAACGCCCGCGCGCGGAAGTTCAAAGGGTCGCGCGTTTCGCCCCTCGCGATTCCGCTTGTAATTCCGACGTAATTGCGCGGAAACGGCGGCGCTTCGATCGATGCCTCGTCCGCTTTCTCGATCTTCCGCGAACCTTCTGCCACTTTCGAGATCTCGAAATTGGCGTCCTACACGTCCTCGCCAGCTTCTTGCGGATCTCTCGGTAGCGCGCAGCCGACCTGCTTCGCGTACTCTTCGATGATTTCCTTGAGCTGTTTCGTCAGCAGCACCTGACGCTCGACACGCTCCATCAGGCGATTCTTTTCCTCCTCCAACTCCTTGAACTCTTGAACTCTTATCTTCTCGGACGCGCGCGTCCTCTTCGTTTTTCTACGATACTCCCAGATGGTGATCATTGCCAAAATCCCGAAGACTATCAGCTAGAATTTCAGATCCGAGTCTTACTTCTTCGTAACGTTCGGATGTGCGGATATACGGATGATAGCTCGAGCACGATATTCTCACGCTGTTCTCCATTAAAGTTCTCAATTGCCGCGGATCAAACCCGATAAAGAAAGACTCCAGAGCTCTCCATCGAGATAAAAAAGTACGAAAGGAATCCCGCGCTACACTTCACTGCCGATTCTGTAATCATCGCTACCTCCAACAGCATGCTCGTTCCTATTTCCGTCAGGCGATCCTCGTTGACAGGTTTATCTTTTATCGTCTTTCGCGGTAGCACTGTTTGCATTTTCCTCTCGCACAAATAGTAGAAACGCCCCAACGCGTTGACGACGTTTTTCCTTATGAACGGCCGTTTTTTCACGAATATTATTATAATCCGCGACACCGGCTTCGAGACTTGTTTCAGTAACTCTAGGAGAAGAAACGCCCGGAAATACGACATGGCTCCGGGCGTTCATCTTACGAGGAGGATAATGAATCAGCTCTCTCCCAATTTACTCGCGAACGTTTGGGCTTGATGGATCGTTAAGCCGCTCAAGCTGACGGCACAAGTGTCACGCGAGGCGTGCCTCGTTCGGCGCTGATTAAAGTGTGGTTAAGCGTCCATTTTCCTCGTGTATCATGCGACCGTTTCTGAACCGTTTCTGCGATTGCCGAACCTCTCGATATCTCGTTCGAACAGGATCGAGAGGGTTTCGAGCCGGCGGCTTCGGAAGCCGCCGTCGTTTCTCATCAGCCGCCTTCAAGCGTGCACCATCGCCATCGGTGGCGATTCTTCGATGAAACGTCTGAATACTCTCTCCCGTCTCCCCGTCCCTCCCCGCGCGCGCGGTCGAGATCAAGCGCGCGGAAATAGACGCGAAACTGCGGTTTCCGCCTGCATGCTCTCCTCGCGTTTTACGCGGCGACGCCGTCTCTCCGCTCGCGCGAGTCGACAAACGAACGCGCGCATGCGCGCGACGATCCTGTAAACGGATTGCATCGCGCTTCTGCGCGTCGAAAAAAGGGAGGGAAGGAAAATCGCGGCCGATACGGCGAACAATCACGGATTCCGCGAAGGAAACGGGAAGAGAGGAAGAGAAATGACGAGCTCCGCGCGCGGAGTTATTTCGAAAGCTCGCCGGAGCGAGGCTGAAGTCGTCACGCTAAAACGTCCGCGGCGCGCATTCGCGGATAACGGAAGACAAAAGTATCGATTCTCAGCTCCGTGGCTGGTAATTCGGAATTGTGCGAGATGTCCAGCGAGTGATCGCCTTCGCGACATTCGGACGCGGCTTTTTCTTTTTTTCCCCAACGTTATCGCTTGGTAACGCCCGATATCGACAAACGGGTCGGCTCGATATCTCGAATCGTATGCCGCTCTATCAATTAGCCGCTTTCAACGTCCGGCGCGTAAAATTACAGGGACCACGCATTTGTATCAGCGCGATTGTCCCGCGGTCGGCTTTGTCGAAAACCGTTCTCGTTCCTGCAATGCCCTAACTTTCATTTTTCTCACATACAATTTTCCTCCGTCAATGACCCCGATGTCATGTCTGAAATCGGCCGAGCGTATCGGCGGGCGAATTAATTAGCCAAGAGTATCAGAGTGGCAGCTTCCCTGCAACGAGAAGATTGAGAAAGGGGGATTTCTTCCTCGAACATGTCCTGAAACCTCGTTAAAAATCCACCGGCGTTAATCTGAATCCGGATCCATCGATAGCTCGGTGAGGGGAAGGAGTGTAGCGTACGCTAGATTTATTCCCCACTGTTCGCGCTGTTATCCGCGATATCGAATTTACAATTTTTTCCACCCTCCCTCATCCTTACTTAATTCCAATTATCCGAATCCTTTGTTCGGACTTTAGCGCGTATTGCGCACGTGAAATGAATGCGAGGGTAGGGACGGGGCTTAAGGATGATTCACTCAGTGCTCTCGCCCCGAGAATTCGTTTCGGGATGCCTCGGGACTTCGTGGTTTCTTCCCCCCTCGCCCGATGTAACATTTTCATACATCTCCCTCGTGTTTCGATATCATCCGGCTGGATTTCCCGGCGAGATCGGGTCCACCGAAACGACAACCGAAATGACCGCCGAGATCGCGCCGAAGATACGAGCCGCGTCTCGTCATACGCGAGCAAATCCAAAATGCCCTCCCTCGCTCGTTCTTACACGTTGATCCGCTTCGTTGGAGGCTCGACGATCTAAGTGACACTCGAATTTCTCGTGACAGGCCGCCGATCTAGCGACAGCTCCGACAACAGATCTGATCACGCCTTCGTGTCGCGCGATTGTAAATGCAGAAGATGGAACGGTATCACCGAACCGTTTCGTTATCTTTACCTCTGCAGGACCCTGAAGGGGTCCGTTTCAGCAGCCGCGAGCTGCTGTACCAATGGCGGACGTGCGCAATGAGAATCTCTCCGTTCGCGGTCGTCTGAAGACGACCGCAACACTGTCGTCCTGTCCCCGATTAACCGAAGGCAACAACTTTCTCAGGATATTGCTCTCGGGAACTTGCCGAGGTGCCTTTTCCTCTTTCTCTGCAATGCAGACTTTCCTCGCGCTCTCTCCGGAGAGCGAGCAAGAGTGAGAGAGAGAGAGAGAGGGAGAGATTCTAGCGGCTTTTATCCAGATGAGACTCGCTCGGACGGATCAGACAGAAGGATCAAATGTTAATTAATTTCGGCTAAATGATGACGTCCCGAAAATCGTAGCGTGGCACGAGATCCTCCCCCGCTTGGATTCGGACTTTTAGCTAAACTCTCCCTCTCCCTCCTCTCTCTCTCTCTCTCTCTCTCTCTCTCTCTCTCTCTTTCGCGTCTGCGAAACGGAACGTCCATTCTATTTTCGACACGATGATCCCGATATAGAGCGGTCTTCCGGGGCGAATCTCGATTTTGGCGCTCCGTTTCCTCCGCGGCGAACGGCCTCGGTCGGGTCGGCCGGCGCGATGCGCGATTTCATAGCCATCTCGACCGTCCCTTGGGACGTCCTTTCACTTTTACTTCGCGATCGATCCGACCTACGCCTCTACACACGCGGCTATTTGCGGGGCCCGCGTGCGGGACAGGAGAGAAGAATGTTCTACGTGCACGTGTGCACCGCTCCGTGACATTTCAAAGTTCACAGTTTATTATGGAACTGCAGACTAGCACAATCCCAACTTTTTATAATAATAACAACAACAACAACAATAACTACTAATAACAACAGAATAATAACAACTAATAATAACAGCAACAATAACTACTTTATTGACGAGAGAATGGTCGAAGCTGCCTTCGCGCGATGCGCCTCGCCAGGCTTCCAGGCTTATTCATTCGCGATTACCTTTCATGTGGGATCAATCTATATTCTGATAATCTGACAGACAGCAGGGTATGAGTAACGATAAATTCAGCAGAGATTACTAGAGACGACTAGAGAAATGAAACGCAAGATCAAGCACGATGAATAGCAATGAGAGATGCAAATGAGACAGACAGAGAGGGACAAAGAATCCGTGATTTAAATGTGATTCACGTGAGGTTACTTTGGCCCGGAGATGCATTTAGGCTCGTAAAGGGCGAACCGGCCGTATCGGAACACGCGTAAATGCAGTTTGCCGATGTAATCAGCACGCGGTTCAGACCTTGCCGTCGTCCTCGCCTGGATTTCAAGCCGGGAATCTGCATTGGAGAGCGTCGAGTAACAGCCGCCATTAAAAGTGTCGATACGCAATCTCCTGCGAGAACGCGGCGGCGATGCCGGCGACTCGCCGTGAAAATCGGCCGGGAAATATCGGAAAATGTCGACGAGGTCGACGCAGGGTGGAGGCGAGGGGCCGAGCAGGACAGCGGAATGGAAGGACGCTCGTTCCAGGAGCGCTGGAGCGCCGTCCGCGGAAAAAAGAGAAGCCGCCTATTTATAAACCATTAACGGAGAATGGAGTTTAATCAGGCTCACGGCGCCCCTCGTCCTACCTCTATTTATCGCTCCTCGGCTGATCAATACGTTAAATGTTAGGATACCGCCGCGTCGCCGCCTCGTTCGCTCGGAGGATTTCGGTTGATTGCTGGTAAAAGCGCGCTATGGGAGTCTAGTAACATTGCTCCGAGGAGGCAAACGTTATTACGTTCCCTCCCTCCGTCCTTCATTTCCTCTGTTTCTTTCTTCCCGTTTCATTGTTCTGCCTCTTATGAGCCGCGAGGCGCATCATGGTCACCCCGCGTTGCATCTTTGCTGATGAGGTTGTCTCTGTAGGAGACGCTCTTGCTCGGATCGGTTAACCGATTGCTGGATTAATATCGTTCGCTTGATCTTGAGCGTTATAGTTACGAGTTCACGGCGGGAGAGAGACGTCTGGGGTATTTATTCCCAAACGTGGTATTTCGGGGCGATAATCCTGCTGTCGGTTTGCTGGAGACCATCAGCTGCACCTATTTAAGGAAGGGAAGAGAAATGCCAGAGGTTCATGATTTATTGTTAAACGTGACTCTTGCCCCTCGCGTTCGATATATCGGACCGATAAAAGTCCGAATAACCGACTGCGAATGAGTGAATGGATCTCCGACGTCGCTGACCGACGTCGCTGATTGAAAGCTGTAACTAGGGAATTTTTCTCTCGCGGGACACCAGCCGCCGCGCGCGCGCACACGCGCGGCTCTTACAGCGCCAACATACGATAGCGATATGTGTAATTGGATAGTTATTAAAAATCACGGCGATGCATCCCGATGTCCTCCCTCGCAATATTCCACGCTTCACTTCTGGCTGCATGCGTTTGCCTCTTTGCTGACCCACTTTTTCTCAGCGCAATGTGAATGAATCAGACTACGTGTGCATCATGTTATATCGCCAAATTATTATCGTATTAGGCCTGCACTTACGTCTGCATCGTCCGATTTATAACTATAGACGCGCGACGGAATGGTGTCTTCTACGGGTTAATTTTAACCCGTATCGGTCTCTCTTGCGGCCGACTTGAGAGCAAACCGCAACAGCAGGTTGCAGCGAGTTACAGCATCTCGTTGCTGGTCGTTTAGCGACAGCGATAAGAGAGATGAGGCCGATAAGACAAGTATTTTCAGCGGCAGTGCGTCGATCCGCGACGGATACAGCGATGGCCGGGTCGCGAGAACCACCGTAGCGGGATAGAGGGGGATGTAGGGTGGATCGGGGTGGTTGTATATTTAGCCGTAAACTTTTATTAACAGCGGGGATGGAGAAGGGATGAAGCGCGCAGCGACCTGCGCCCTCATGGCCGCGGTGGCTCCACGCGGGGCTCCACGGCCGGCGGTGACGCCGGTGAGGGGGATGGTCGGGGAAGGGGACGGGCGGGAAGGAGAGAGGGTGACCGAGGTGCTATTTATAGAAACGGCGACCTATATATAGCCCGTCGCGAGCTATGCATAGCCTCGACTCAACCCCCGGCCGCCCGGTCGCCATCCCCCGCTCGCCGACTCGCCGCCACCCCCTGGCGTCGCGAGCGCAACGCTCCGCACTGCGAATCCCGCGTCCGTGGCGCGGGATGGGTTTGTCCGTGGGTGCGCGGGAACGCCGCGGGGTTGCGCCGTATAATGGTACGGGGGATGTTGTACGCGGTCGCAGGTTCAATGAAACCAGGGCACACCATCCCCTCCGCGCGAGCGGGCGAGCGCTCGCGCGATTTCTCTTACGTAGGAGCGCGCGTCCCCCATTCAGCCCCGTTCTCAAGGCACGTCCTGTCGCGCGTGCGGGCACGACGCTGCGACGCGCTTCCGTTGCGACGCGCGGCGTCGCTGCCACCACCATCGCTCGTCCGATGTCGCATTGTGCTCGCGTGCTTCCGATATTTGATCCTAGGGAATCGTGCTGCGGCCTCGCGGGCGAAAGCGAAGGACTGCCTTTACGCGATGTTTATCATCGTAATATCAGCCGAAAAGCAGCGACTAACTCTATCCTCTCGATTCGTTGTTCGACAATAGAATAAAGAAGATTAATTAAAAGGAGCGAAACGATGCCCCGATTAAAGGGCACGGGATTATTCCAAAGACGTTGCGAGAAGATATCTTAGCGTATACGAGAGCTACCGCAGCTGTCAGTCATGCTGCCGTTTATTATAATCGCTTATTGGATTTTGCATTCTGTTTCTTACATTATTGATCTGCATCTCGTGGCGATCGCTCATTTTATTTGTCGATAAGATTAACGACCACTTCATTATCTGGACTAGAATTCTGTGTATATTTGATCTCTCTCTCCTTTCTGCTTTTGCATGTATAATTGCTGTTTTATTCTTCACAGCTCTCAGAGGATTGCTTCATTTAGAGATCATCAGGTGTTATCGGGAATAAGATATAAAGGGACTATCTCCCTCTCTCTTTCTCTTCTATTTTCCGTTTCGTACTTGAACTCTAAAAAAAGGCATCTTATATTAAGCGTCTTCCTCCCCGTTCGCAAGAAACTTCTCTGCTACTTTCCCCGTGCTTTGTCGAGTTAAAATACTGTGCGAGCGAGCGCCGATAACACCTCCGGGCATGCGCGTTGCGCCATGTGCCGCAGCCGGGCATGGAGGGAGGTTTTTTTGCGTTTTCATGCGAGAGACGACGATGCCACGCGGACGCGTGAACTTTCGCTTTAGCCGCGCGGCGTTGGGATTCGACAATACATTTCTATTACTGCGGCAACTTGGTGCGCGCGTCTGCCCCTCGTAAATAACAATCGCGACATATGAGCGTCATAAAGGCTGCGTACAAAGTACGGCCGAGGAACGCGAGCCGTCCGTGAAAGGCGCCCTTAACGGCATCATTAAGTCAATGAAATAGATTTAATATCCATTCGCGGGGAACAGCAGCGCCGCTGTCTCACGGTGGTGGCGGTGAGCATCGTGCAAAATACGAATCCCGGGCAGTTGAGAATCTCGTTGAAATCGCGGATAATTCATCGAACTCATCAATGAATCCCGGCTGGCTCAATAATTTCTCAATTCGTGCTCGGACACGAACGTAAACGTCGAGAAGCCCGAAATTGCGCCCTTCGCGTGTCCGCGATGGGCGGATTTTCATGCTCGGGAAGAACGCATTCAACTACGTGCGTACTTCTCCCCGATCGTGTACAAAAGTGTACACAGAAGTCATTAATTGTACAATTGTACGATTACTCGTACACAACATCGGCTCTCATCGACCTTGTCTTTCGTTCAGTTTGCATGGCGGGTCGCGTGTCGTGGCGCGGTGAGATATTAGTTATGATGCACGATGTCGCTCATTAGCTTGGAGACCCATTAATAATGCTGCGTGCAGCGCCGAATGAGCGGCCACGAGCTGAAGCGAAATCGCTTGCGATCGAGATCAGATGAGACCTTTGTTGAGACGACTGATCCCTTTTTGCTTCGGTCTGTTCTCAGATTGCGGTTACAGACTGCTCCGATTGCGCTGCAGATTACAATTAACGTAGCACTGATGATTTATCTCGCCCGCTAACGCGCGGCTAACACGCCTGTAACTTTCTCGTTCGCTATTCGAGCGTATTGTTTAGTCATAATGGCAACATGGATGTATTATTCGTGTGCTGTTTGATATTCAATGATATTCATTGTATCGTAATTCACGCGGATATGCGATTGGGAAAAGTGCAGGTCGTCGATTGAGCTCGTTCAAGTTTGGCTCGATCGAATCGACCGAATGGAGAATATCGCATGTAGCGACAGCAGTCACAATTGCAAAGATTTAACGCTTGACGCCTTCCCCCAATCGTTTCTTCTTGCCACGTTAAGCCAAGTCTTCATCCCGCGTCACGATGTCGCTCGCAATTACGGCTTGGGCCCCCCCCCCCTTCGCCGAGAAATTCCCGACCGCTGAATTCCCTGGCGCGTTATTTCATAATGCGGCGTTAAGGCCGGAATGACGTTTCGCCGCATGCGATTCGCCAGGCGTGCGCCAGACGCGGCGCATTCGCATGAACGTCATCGCGCGAATACGTAACCAGGAACTGCCCGGCGAAACGGCCAATGGTTATGCCACGGTCGTACGCGCGCATGCATATGCATCGTCGCCACCGGCCGCGATTAATCGAACGCGATCGACTCGTATCTCGGTCACCTTCTCGTCAGCGAGCTCGAGAGATCGAATCGCATCTGCCGCATCGTCAGCGTGCCTCCTGCGTTCAATGTTTCGCGAATTGGAGATTGGATCTTTGCTTCTCTGCCAGAACGGCATGAGAAGCGGCCTGCGAATCCTTGCTTCTCGTTTCGTGCGGATGCTCCTCCTCGCGATCGATTTGAGATCACGATCGATGTGAGAAATCGCTAGCCTCGTTAGCGAGACATCACTCGTTCGAGACTGAGCGACAACTCGATAAAATTTCCTCACCGGAGATAGCGATGCATCGGAAATAGCGCGAGCTCACAAAGCGCGCGCGCGCGCGCGCGCACGTGCACGAGCAACGCATATCGGCGCGGAGTTAATTCGACGAGCCACGATCGATAGCGAATTCGAGTCCGTTTAATTACGAGAGATAACGTCGTCCTCTATACGCCCACCTCTTTGCCCGTCTCGTTCCATTCAACGGCTGCTATTTGTCTATTCTGTCGTCCTATTTGAGCCTGGAGGAAGCCTGCCTGTGTATGCACCAAGATTCGATTCATTACAGATCGCCTCGATCGAATTACGCTCGCGTCTCGTTATCGTCACATGCGCGCAGGCTGTTAATTGTTTAAACTCTGCCGCGCGATATCAGCGAGCTCACATTCGATACGCGAATCCGCCGAAAGGGAAAGCTGATCGAGCCTGCGAACGAGCTTAGCTAGTCGCTAAGAAGCAGCCACGTCGTCATCACGGATGACTTCCGGCGACGAGATGCGAGTCAATTATCCGATACCGGATGTAGGCACGGATATGGTGTGTCGGTTTGCGAGATTCGGATTTATGCTAGTCGGCAGTGACGATCAATTCTCAGCGCCTACCATGAGAAACATAATACGGACAATGATCGGCTAAACTGCCAGCGATTAGTAGACCGTCAGCTGTGCGACGTTGCGCTAACTTTGAAAACAAGCGGGAAAAGCGCGAGTTTTCCGATTGTCATCCGAGATGACAAGAGCCGCGCGTGAGCCTGGCGTGAAGGAAAAATGTGGGAGCAAGGGTAGTAGGCTGGAGCCTAGTGGGTAGTTAGCGAGGGCTGCCGGAGCCAGCATCCCCCGCTGCTGATGAGCGGATGGACACCATTGCGCTTCTTAAATTTCTAATATCGAGCTTCTAGTTACGATCGCGGCGATGTACTCTGCGAGACAGACAGAGAGAGAGAGAGAGAGAGAGAGAGAGAGAGAGAGAAACAGGGAGAGAAAGGGAGAAGGGGATGACTCGGCGGTTTCGTTTCGAAAGTTGGAAAGTTTCGCGAAAGAGCCGCCGTGATCGTCCTCGGTTGAGGCTCATCATGATTGCCGTTAATGGAAAGACCTCGCGGGGGCGGAGGGCGGACGATTATTCGTGTCGATCGTTCACGCGATAGGTGGCCGCTCTGATTTTATCATCCCCTACGTGGCAGGGTTCATCTTGCCGGCCTCAGCAAGAAGCGGCAAGGGACGGATTCGCTCGTTCGTTTCTTCCGCTCGCGATATGATAATAACTCATCTCGATGCTAGCTCTCGCGCTCGCAGCCCCTCGCTTTCCCACCCTTAAATCTCCCATTAAACCTCGTGCTTGCGCGCGAGGGTGAAGACCGGCCGCGTGCCGCGCCTCCCGACATAATTGCGTTACATTGCTCCGCAAATACGTTGACCTTCCCGATTCACGGCGAGTTCTCTGCACACACACCTCCCTCCCTCCCTCCCTCCCTCCCTCCCTCTCTCTCTCTCATTAACCCGGTTAAAGTTCCGCGCGAGCCTAAAGACACGAGGCGCGATTTCTCGTCCCATTGGCAAAACCGTTCGACGATGTTCAACGAGCACGTCAGCACGACTGAAGGGCTTGCCGCGAAACGATTAACGAGTGCATACTCGTGTTGCGCGAATGCCGGAACAGTTGTATCGTCGTGCACCGTACATGTGTAGTTTGCACGCACGCGCGTCCATTAATCAGGGAGCTCCGTTGCGAGAAATCGGACGTAGCAATGGAACTGCCAGATCGGGCCGAATCATTGTCGAACAGCCTCTCGAAATGATTGTAAACTGCATATTGCTTCGTTGACGCAGCTCTGTTGACGGGGATTGTTGGCTGTTTTGCGGCAGAACGTGCGTTCCGCGTCGGGAGCAATCGTCTGACGAGCGTTTCCTTTCTGGATTGACGCGCGTTACTGAAAGCAGATGACATCTGAAAGCGCGTGTATCGCGCTCGCGAAACTGGTTCGTTATTCTATACGGGTTTACGGGCAAAAGCGAGAGCGAAGGGCGAGGAAATTAAATGCCGCGGTATTATTTCATTCGTGTCAACTGCATTACATTCTTTTATCCTCATCGAGCGGAAGTATCCGCCCAATGCGATGGTGTGCGGTTAAAGAGGGAAAATTGATGATTAATGTAATATCCAGCAAAATAACGATCCTTTCCCTAGATCCCATTTTAAAGCGGCGTTTTATATCATTTCATGTTTCCCAATTCTGTTTAAAGCGACTCTAACAAACCGCGAAACGCGCGAAACCGTTCGTCCTAACTGCATCACCCTGCGCGTTGCCATGTATTTAATAAATAAAATAATTAATTATTGCCCATCGTGCGCGCATACACACACACACACACACACACACACACGTGACAAAATTCTAACGCATAATCGATAATTCGCGATACGAAGGTTCCTCCGTTCCCCCGTTCAAATGATTCCCCGAAACGCATCTGACTTATCGCGATTCTTCCAAGATGCGGGATGAACGCATGAATTTACGTTTCGCGAAATGCGCTCCAATGCGGAACGTCGATTCCGCCTTCGCGACTGCACGACTATGCACACATGCACCGCGCAAACGGAGCAGATCCCGAGTCAGATTCACCTGATGGATCCGCTATCATACGCGATAGCGCTCCCACGAACGAGTGACGAATGCGATAGCAGCAAGAGCGGCAACAGCAGCAGAAGCAGCAGCAATACCGGGGAAGGCCCGAGCTGGAACAGGAAGTCCACACGGACTTCGCTCCGCCAATGCAGCCAGCCAGCCCGGAGCGTAATGATCGCGTGCCGCATTGCGGCTACGTTATCACACCATCAAGCCTCATCTCCCGCTCTCATTTTTATCTCCGCGGCCCCCGCCAAATTAGGCCTCGGAAGATCGTTCCCATTTTCCGCGCGGCTCGTTACCCTCGCCCGCGGGCGGAAGTCCACGCAACCGCCAGTGACGGGGATGAAGCTTTCTCTCCTTTTCCTTTCCCTCCCTCCCACCCCCCTCCCTCTCTCTATCTCTTTTTTCTTCTTCCTTCTGCAAGTACCAGCGAATTAAGAGGCTCTGATGATGGCTCTCTCTCTCTCTCTCTCTCTCTGTTTCTATATCTGTCTCATTTGCGAAGCATCAGCGGCAGATTCCTTGGAGTTGCGTGAAAGCGGCTCAAGAATGAAAAGTCTTTTCGTCGGTTATCGGTGATGTCGAGCAGTCGATCTTCAAGTTGATCGAGCGGATCTCTCATCGGATCGGGAACTCGTCGACGTGTTGATCTCGAGGATACGTTCTTGCTACATCAATTTTTCAGCAAGTCAGAACATTCGAAAGTTTTCGGTAGTATAGTTCATCCATAATTCGAGCGGATGTTTCCGCGAGTCACCGCACACGCGTAAGCGTTCCCGCGAGACATGACTCGGCTGTGTTGTTTATTTTTGTGCATACAAGCTCCAGGCTCCTCAGGGATTCTGTTGAGCAGTCGCTCGATGTAACTCTAACTCGGCAGATCGAAGGAAATTGCATCGTTGCCTAATGCTGCACCGTCTCGGATTATCACGAAGCTAGATTGACTTCCTAATCTCGATTCGTGGAAAGAACTGTCGCTTGTTGGAAACGACAACGACGATATGACGCCGCCTCAGCGGCAAGAAATTAATTTGTACAGTTGATCTATGTTATTCGAATTCGCGAGATATGACGAGTCAGCGATGCGAGAACAAGTGTCGCAAGAAATATCGTGTTATGAAATGACGTGAAACTTAACGATTAACGCCTCGTCAAGATGTGACCTTAATTATTATTATTATTATTATTATTATTATTCAGTATTCATTTTTATTTTTATTCCTGCGGCTTATTATTGGCGGCTGCGTGCTTTATACATTCGGCGTCGTGTGCTCTCGCATTAACGAGCTCGACGCGATGAAATTAAAGTCAGTCGGCCTCCATAAAGCTTCTTCTTATTTAATATCCCTCATAGATCGCGCCGAGGTAGGGCGGCGCAAAGGGATACTCAAATCATGTTCTCTGCGTCCCAGTTATATGACCGCTTCTCCACCCCTATCCCGTGCTGAATCTGCTGGCGATACGCGGAGCCGCGACACGACTGCAATCAGCGCGATCCACTTTTTCCGAGCAGTCAATCCGCCTCGTTCATTGAATTTATTTATTTACGGCAGCTGCGCAATCTGCACTCGCTTTATCGCAATTTTCGTAGCGTTTCCGAGTACGGCCGTATAACGCGCCGCGTTAAACGCGTTGCGTTACGTAGGATATGATAATATTAGATGTACAAATTAATTTCTTGCTTTGTTTTTTTTTTCTTTCTTTTGTAAAGTTCAAAATTTGTTTACAGAACCGCAAGAGTTGATCCGGATTTAGATGCCGCGGTTCCTTGCTTTCAAATTTTTTAGATTGAGGCGTTTTCGATTTTTGAGGTTATAAAGTTGCCTTCGTGAAATCTCCTGTATATCTATTTCTGCGAATTGTCTGAATCGCTGCGCCTTCGCCAGGAACAAATCGTTTCAGTGGCATTTTTTTTTAGCAAGAAATTAATTTGTACGTTTAAGTACTTCCGTACTTATTCGAATTCGAGAGGTATCTTGCGTCACAGACTCTTCACCTCTCAATGTAATTTGGATGTTTTAGCTTCTGGGACTTTGAAAGATGTTTACGAAGACTCTTGCGTTCTACAAGAATTTCGAATGTAGCAAAATTTAGCGACCGTAGAATCTCATAACCTCGCCGAGAGGTTTCCGCTTTTGAATCGGCGGCACGGGAACGATTAACGCGTTTCGACGCGTTCCTTGAGAAAGGTTTGTCTTAACTCGCGTTGGCGAACATTGTTACTAGACAGATTTACCGACGAGCAATCCGTATAAAGTGAATTTACGCGTCGAAATGAGGCGTGTGCTAAATGTTAACGTCGTTGCGCCGTGTGTTACATTTCAATTAAAATTCAGCGGCCAATTCGCTTATCACTATCGAACCGCATTGGTCGCGCGTATCACGCATGTTCTCCAGTGTGGAAAAGCGCGACTCCAATACTCGTTCGACCTATAAATCACCGGCACACCAATGCCGGTGCATTTATCTTAGCGTTATTTACTATTCGCTACTCCCGTTCAATTATCAATGATTGATAATTCGACGGAAATTCGACGTGTGTCAGGAAACCGTCCGGCATTTCGGCGTATGCCGCGCTTACAACTGCCCGCCGATGTTTGTCCGGGCATTTTTTTTTCATCATACGCGGAAAACAGCTGCGGCGTTCCGTTAATCGCGCGTACAGCGTCAAATGGCGCCCAGGTTGCATTAAAATTGGACTTTTGTGCTTTTCTTCGTCGTCACATTGTTTCATTTCTCCATCGAAAATGTCGCGTTAACGTGTCACGTCCCGAATAAACCTTCATCATTTCTGATTTCACGTACGACTTCTATTGAATCGTTTCGCTAAAAACGTCAAGCGAACTAAGAATTAAGGCGCAAGCGGCGAGGAAAAAGACAAAGAAAAGATAACGATACAGACATAAATTTCCCGCCTGAACACTCAATCCCTCTACCCCCGTTCCCTGCCCTGAAAAGGGGCCGACACGGAACAGCTAGAGTGCACTCGGATGTACAGATATATGTGGAAGATAATGTGGTAAAAGCAACCTGCTTTAAGAAACGGAGCGTCCGCGTTCGTGCAGAGAGAGAGAGAGAGAGAGAGAGAGAGAGAGAGAGAGAGAGAGAGAGAAGAACGGAGGGGGAGAGAGATGCGCGATGCGCATTGACGAGACTTAAATAGCGCGTGCTTACTTTTAATCGTGAGAATCGAAAGCCACCCGCGCGTTTCTCACGGATCGTAGTCGCTGTCGCGCCGCTTCCGCCGCGGAATATCCGGAATACACGCTTCCGCGGCGGCCGCCGCAGCTGTTTTCGATCGGCGATGCGTTCGCCTTGCGATCCGCGGACTGCCGCGAGCTGAAAAACGCGCGAAAAAAGGCTCGAGCAGGAATATCATTCCGATTGCTATGCGGACTGTCTTTCGCTTCTGGAAGAAGCCTTAAAATTGTGAAGGAGCTTCTTTCGGATGGACGGACAGATTCCGTGTTCGCGAGGCAGGATCTGGAAACGTCCATGTATGTGCGTTTTTGTGTAAATTTGTATGTGAGCCTTTATCTTTTGTCAACATCGCAGCGGGAGCGATTTCGGCGCGGAAGTTCCGACTGCAAGCAGCGTGCAATTTAGAAAAATCCATAGCTGCTTCTTGCCGCGGGCTGCCGGCGTTAAAATGAGAACGGAAATGGAAACGATTGCTTTATGATATCGCGCTCGTTGTCGTCACTTGTTGTTGGAACTGGAAAGAAATTGGCGCAAATGCGTTACGAATGCAAATGGAAAGTAATCCCGGATTTCCAAATACACGGAATATTAAAATTCAAAGGATCCCATCTCGAAGCGACATAAAATTACATACAGCGGCCATAAATGCGTTAATTAGCATTCGCGATTTGAAGAGTTCGAACCGTTGGGGGAATTTTCAGGGATTTCAACCGTTAATCCCCGGATATACATCCGGGGATGTGATTTTCCCGCTTGTTTTAGCCCCGATGATTTAAATCAGCAGAGCGTCCCCAGGTTGATCAATTTCCAAAGTAACTTTTACTCTAATACTTTTATTCTCTACGTCTCGACGAGCGATAACGTGGATACGCGTCGAATATCCAGGAGATCCTTCAAAGTGGACAACGCGGATCAATTTCTTTATCGTTTATCCCGCTGAGTTTTGCGCGAAAGCACGAAGAAATGGCGGCGAGGATACGGAAATCCGGCGAATAACGGTCTCCAGCTTCGTAAAGGCGACTAAACGGAGCAACGAGAAGTTCTCCGAATCGTACCCTTCTCTCGCCGATGAGAGAAACAAGTCGGTGTTACCCGACGTGCAATCACGGCAAAGACGACTCGCGGATTCGAGACCCGCTCGCGCATTATTGCGCTCATCCGAACGCACGGTATGGATTTTTCGCGTGGCCGCTTCATCGCCGTCAAATGAGACGATCGCGCACGACGGCGCGGTGCCCCATAGCTGGCGAAACTACATTTACCGAATCCGGTGACGTATGCGGGAATACGGCTTGACGTCATTGCGTGAAAATGGGCCACGGCCTCCCTCCTGAGCCACCCTCTTCCGGCAACCCCCGCGACGCCTCGTCATCCTTCGTCCTGGTGCGCGCCGCAGGATGCTAAAACGCCGCGCCATAGGACATCAAACACCAGATACGTGCGCGCGCGCGCGTATATGTGCATATATGAATGTATATGCATACTTGTCGAACGACACGAAAACTCGAGACGGTGTTTCGACGGATAAGCGCCGGAGTTCTGCGATTCGCCGAAACTCCGCCAAGTGTCGATACATCAGACGATACACGCGGCGAGTGGATCGAGATTGAGGACCATGTTGATCGTTTTTCGAGTCGTTTTTCGACTCGATAGTCTGACGATCTATTTTCCGAACGAGAGATCGCGACTCTTCGATCCAGCGTATGATTATTAGCTGTACAAATTCGCTCCGCAAAGCGAATTTCTTGCTCATCGCATTCCACGCATCGACAACTTCGTCGATCCGGGACCGGATTCCCGGAATGGCCGATAAGTGGCTTAAGCTCATCGAAAATGATGGAGACTGTTTCGTCTCGATGGAAAAAATCTCTCTTTTATGAGCGAACTTTACGAGCTTCATGAGAAAGCAAGAAATTAATTTGTGCATCCAACACACGGCCCGATGATCTCAGTCTGCGTTCGGGATTGGATTAGATCAACTCTCGGTCGAGTCGCTTGAGCGAAATTCCGAAGCTGATTTCATCAGCGACAAGTTTTCATCAGCGATGATATCCTTTCGATTCCTTCGCTTTGCGAAGCGAATCATTGTCGTGCGAAGCATCAGCTTTGACGTTCTAATTGCTCCGCATGATGCACCGAGAGTGCGCATGATGCCGAACACATTCTCTGTAATGCACATTCTCTAAGGAAATTGTCACGCAGTAGCATTTGTGCGTAAAAGTTTATTTGTGTATAAAACATTGAACCGATCGTGCAACATGCATGACGCGGCACGCTGCGATTGATGAATACATAATTCGCCGTGATGCTCGCGAAGGCTTCTACATCGGCCACTTTGGCTTGTAATCACTATTTTTACTTGCGAATGCATCCCATATGCCCCCAATGAGGTATTGCAAGGTCGTTAGGCAAGAGCAATTTTGCTGCGTGTCGATATTGGCGAACTCAGCAGCACCGGCCATTCGATTTTATGTCTTACTCTCTTCGCTACGAAAATATCGCGCGTTTGGTGCTCGTATATTTCACGCGAATTAATTTCGCTGCATCGCGCAGAGAACATTCATCCCAGATTTCAAGCCAGCGAATACAGTAGGATGCAATACGATTACATGTAATCCGATATCATCCCTCTCATCTTTCCCTTCCGTTTTCTTCCATGGATTCATGTCCCGATTGATCTTGAGGAGAATCGTCCAGTTCCAGAATCGTTCTCTGTCTTCGGCATGCGCGAATCATGAGCTATTCATTTTCTCACTCTCGAGTAGAAGATCGGCGAGATCCTCGGTGAAATCGAGAGCAAGGAATTAAATTGTACAGCTAATAATCACACGCTGGATCGAAGAGTCCGCGGTCTCTCATTCGAAAAATCGATCGTGAGACTTGCATCGATTCGAGAAATAATCAACATGGTCTTCAATCTCGACCCACTCGCTGCGTGATGCGTTGATACTTGGTGGAGTTCTGGGGAGTCGCGGGATTCTGGCACTTTGCAAGGTTATCCATCGATACACCGAGTTTTCGTTCGATGAGTGCAGGTGTATTCATACGTGCACACGTACACACATCGCGAAGAAGCGGGCAGACTTTGGCGGCACTTAGATCGATGGATGCCTGAAAATCGCGCGAATCGCTGCATATCCGATGAACGAGAGGACGAGAGGAGCACAGAGGATAAGCCGACGCTTAAACGCTTTATCGGAATGGAAGTTGATTACTAATTTCGCAGAGTAGCTGCAGCCCGGCTACATGGGCACGAGGCAATATCCTAAACATATCCGCTCTTACTGGCAGAGCTATGAAGGAGCCTTTAGGACCCCGACTCAACGTCCTCGACAGATATAATTCTAAGACTCCATTAAGCCAAGTGGCTGCGAAGATTGCCGGACATCAGCGCGATTCAGTGCGGAAAGATTGCTAATGGGGAAAGAAATAGCGACAATATTGCCCAAAGATGGATCCTCCGCGATGGCGCCATTGTTACCATAGAATACTCTGCTCGGTTCACACTACGTTCCCTCTTCCCTTTTACTCGAAGAACATTAAACAACGGAGCGGCTGATCTTCTGCCGTTCTCCACGCGAATAATACTTATCAACTTTTCAACGATTCTCGTGGCAGAGAACGCGAGATTGAAACGCGTGAGACCTTTCCAAGTAGCTCAAACGGAACTGACAAACGAAAATATCAAAGCGGACACGTTGCCACCTACCGCAATGTTACATTTTATCGGAAAACGCTGCGAATTTCCCGAACGATATATTCCGCTGATATATTCTTCCCATAATTCTACGTTCTTTATGCTGATCGAGTGTGTTAGCTGTACAAATTAGTTTTCATTTCAATCAGGTGACCCGAGTTACCAATGCAGGTAGCTGTAAATTCGATTCGAGGCCGTCGAAAAGGCTGTTTTATCGATGAAAACTTCCGTTGTACTTTTATAAAAAAATTTTGCCCTCCACGAAAAAGCAAGAAATTAATTTGTCCATCTAATCGCCTCGTTGACCCGCAATTTATGGCTTAAGTGTCATTCATTTCTCCGTACGGACTGCGAACGAGTGGAAACGTACAAGGTACGTTGAGAGACACGTAACAACCTCGTTTTCAAATCGATAGAATCGAACTCGCCGGAATTATACGGGTTTTAATCTTATATCGAGGTTAAAGTCGAAATTATCGAGCGAGGGTAGAAGCGGAGCCGCAGAAAATTGCTGGTATTTGTAGAACAGGTCCGATATTCGAGAAATAGGAATACTCGCAGTTCGATTTCCGAACGCGCCAGGCATATAATTGATCGCGAAGCGACATTATCGCGGGGGAATTCAGCGTTGCGCCATTAATGACGGCAGCGATTCGTTTCTTGTTCTTCTCTTTATCTTCTCGCGAAAGATAAAGAGAAAGATAAAGTTTGCGATGTATATGTAGGCTGTAGCGTTAACTATGAAACCCCTTTCTTGGGAAGTCCAGTCGTTAATCAACGCGACAAGAACCGCCAACGTGATAAGAACAATATCGAAGATTGCCGATATATTTATTAGCAACATCAATCTTCGATGCGCCATAATCGCTCGATATCGAGCATTACGTACATTTGCAGGACCTTCATTACGGAACGTTAATCCGTTTTAGCGTTAAGAATGAATTCACGCATCGCTCTTCCCGTGGAAGGGAATCCCCAGTTTGTCGGAAACGAATAATGGAATTTCAACGAGAGATCGGCTTGATGCTCAGAATCTTAGGAAACCCCCGGGGGATCCGCTGAGTCTGATTAATGAGACTAATATCGCCATAAAGATCGGCGGCAATTCCTTATACCGCGGTTCGTTGCGAAAACCACCGCTACGGGTATGTTCGTACATTATTCTGCTCCATCCACATCCCTCTCGCTGTCCGAAATATCAGACATCCGAAAGGCTCCCGCTGTTCTTCCACGGGAGCCTTCCGGAACGCCGGAAGTATAACACGGACGCACCCTCTTGCAGCCCTCTGACTTTGTCCTGAGAAATTTCGACGACGAAATCTCGTCCTTCTTCGTTCACGAGGACGTGATCGATCGGAACAACTCTTCGTCTTCGTATAATTTATTCCACTCTCTGCTTTACTTTGTGACGAGCTTTTAAAATTACTCTCTCTYTCTCTCTCTCTCTCTCTCTCTCTCTCTCTCTCTCTCTCTCTCTCTCTCTCTCTTTCTATATATATATATTTTCTTTTTCTTGTCTTTATCACATCTCTTTCTCGGCTGGATTTCCGCCCCCAACTTGAGGGCTAATTGATGCTGCGACGTAGCGGGTTTGAGCGAGAAAGAAGCAGTCGAATCGCAGGAGAATCATATTCTAAGAGAAGGGACGAGAAGAAGTCAGGAGGGCGGCAATTAATGCGAGAACCGTGAGCGACGTATGATGACTCGGACAGGGATCTTCCATCGCGAAATTCGATTCGCAGGACGTTGAAAGAACATCGGCCTTGAACCGATCTGTCCTGGATCCTTTATGAGCTCACTCGAGTGCGAGCCCGATTTGATTGCTAATTCTCGGACAAATGTTCTGCGCGACGATCTCTCCCGATTTCTCTTTCCCAAAGAGACATGTCGCTTCTTTCGCCTCCTATTCGCGATAATATAAAATAACTAACTGAGGGCGATAATATAAAATAACTAACCGAGGGCAAGAAATGACCGTTCTTGTCTCTATTTCTCTCGCACACCGCGGGAGTGAAAGCACTCCGATCAAGTTTAGGCCCTTACAACTGGTTCGTCGGCGAGGCTATTGTTTGCACAGCGAGAATCCTTGAAAGCAACCGAGAAAACCGAGACAATCGTTCCTCGAAGGCGTCGCTCCTATTACGTATAATTGCTTCATTAGCTTCGATATCGGCACAACTATGCTCGCTCATTGTAGTCTGACTACAAGAGGGGCGCCATGGCTCTCATTTCCCCACCCTGCCGTCCCTTCATCTCCGCGATCCAATCGATACGTGTATCCATGCATGTATATTTACATACATACATACATACATATATATATATACACATACATATATATATTCATGTCGATGCGTAAAAGTTTCACTTGCATACAAAAGTTTTGCTCGCACAACCGAAAAGTTCCAATCGCACGATCGAAAAGTTTCAACTGTACAAGCAAAGTCTTTTATTTATATATACATCGCAATGACAGGCGCTGGATATTATTCGAAAAAAAAGTGGCGGTCAAGCATCGAGCACTCGAGCGAGAATCGATGCGATCGATCAGTTTCTGGGGCACCGCGGTACGGATGGAACCCCGTGAATCCGGGGATCCCCCGGGAAAGCGAGATTAGCGAGAGCGGCCATTTAACATCTATCGTGATCTCCGGAAAGGTTTTCCGTGCTTCCGGCCAAGCGTGCATCTTCCGCGGTACCTCTGCATCGCCGTCTCGATCGCTGGATTCCTCCGATTATGCGCAATATGAGCTATTAGCGCCATTTCGACGCGCAGTAACCGGCAAAGGCATCGTCGAAGACATTCTCGAGGACTTCAACGAGAGAATGTGTTAACGAAAAATCGCACATGTTTCTTTACATCGCCATCGTCGAGTTCCACTCCCTCCCTCACCCCGCCGCGCGATTCTGCTTCGCTCATGGCGATAATAACGATCGGATTGGCTTATTTTCAATTGACGCACATTCTTGACGCAAATACTCCCGGCATTCGCTCCCGGATTTCCGGGTCGGAGAATAATTCCGAAAGAAGACCTCGTTAGCGAATACAAATCCGTGATCAATCGTAACGACGAGATTATCAACGATCAGCTCGTTTGAATCGTCATCTAAGCGGCCTCGGCGAGTCGCGGATCTCGTCGGTAATAGAACGGAAATAATTCAAATCAGTCCCATTTTAAATTAATGCGGCACAGCCGGGTCGCTCGATGGATCATTTCCAATTACCCCCGTGGCTCTATTTCCCCTCCTTCGCCGCCGTTTCTGCCGGAAAAATCCTCTCTCGCTTCTCTCTTTCTCTCTCTGCGTTCTTCTCACCATTCGTGAAGAGTTGAGCGAACGCTCAATTACCTCGATCCGTTTCTGTTTTTCCCGGTCCACGTCGTAAAATATCACGCTCGAATAATTACGAAGACGTCGAGATAAAGGCCGTTCCTCCCGCGTGTACGATTATTATTATTATTATCGGGAAATATCAACGAAAGTACCTCCATTAATAAACTTTTCTTCTTCTTCTTCTTTTTCTTCGTGTCGCCACGGGGAGTCTCGGTTAACCGAAGCTGTGTAATATTTATCACGATGATTAACATCCAAGAAATGCCGAAGCAGTGTCCTTATCGCGTTGCGCGAATCGACGTGAGGCATAAATTTCGATAATAATAAAATTCAATGTCGTTCGCGCTGCAAACGCGGCTGGCCTAAGCGCGCAACTTGTTGCATACATTCCCGAGCTGGGATTCTGAGCTATCATGGTTGATTAATTAGAGTACATCAATCAATGAAATTCCCTATGCAGGTGACTCGCTAGTTATCGCGTCTCTTAACGACGCAGACCCGGCGGTTTGTCTCGCGAATGTACCGCTACACTTTACACGAGTCGTTTGGCTTACTGTTATCGGTTTTCCTTGCTGCAACTTTTATCACGACTTCATGAAAGATACATTCGCTTCGCAAGCAACGTACGGAAAATGCACCGGCATCGGCGAATGCTTCTAATCGAGAGAGGACACTTGAGCGGAAGGACGCATGCTTTCTGCTGTTTTCTTTAACTTCTTCTTTGGAACTCAAGTCGATAAGTATGAAATTCCAATTCATTCTCTACGAGATTTAACATATCATGCACGAACGCGAGTTGGATGTATGTTTAGTTAAGAGTTTACGGATTTAAACGTATTTAAAGATCTCCCGGAAATCAGACTTAGACGGAGAACAAGTCTGTATTATCGTGAATAAATTGCTAATTAATATCGGTTAATATCGATACTGGGTACTCGATCGATCGATCATAAAACAATGATAAAGTTTAACAACCAAATAGTAACGATCGTGTGACGATCGAGTTAGCATTGATGCGAAATCTCCCTTATGTGTTCATGTGTTTGCATATCTGTGCATCAGGTATACAGATTAATTTCTTGCTTCTTCTTAAAGTTTCAAACTTATTTACAGAAATGCAAGAGAGATTTTAACCAACGAAGCTCAGTCACTTTCGACGAAATCAGCTTATCGATCAGCGATCGAAACTTGAAATCGATCGATGAAATCATCGAGGCTTGAAGTCGAGAAGCAAGAGATTAATTTGTACCTCCGACATACGCATATGAAGCACGCGATAAGGGCGCCTTTTTCTCGAAAATCGTAAGGGAACAATTGCGTGAACTATAACGGAGCAGCCGCGAGGTCATCGCGAGGGAGCAACAAGTCTTCCCATTAATAAGTAGCTGCATCGCCCCGTCACGGACGTGGCCAAGTTGGTTATGTCGCATGACAGCCGGAATGGCGGTCAGCTGCAGGACGATGGACGGGGAAGGGCGCTGGTATCAGGGCGGATGTGTAGCGGAGTGTACGCGAGCGCGTGGCGGAAATTGCGGAAAATACTGTAAATATGAATGGATAAAAATAACCAATGGACGAATGGAGAAACGAACGAGCGGGAAATGTGTGCGGTTTTACAAGGCGGATGAAAATTTCGAGCCTCTTGCATTTTTCCGATGAAAAATGATTCTGTGTGCGAGCCGAATGAGCGAGGATCATGTTGGAAGCTGCGCTAACAAACTTTCACGTAATGGATAACGAAAGCATCCGCAGCGTCGCGTCTTTCTTTGCGGAATAGCTTTACGAGAAAGCATCACGACGAGATATTGCAGAACGAACTTCCGTTACTTACGTACCGCTTTATTCGCGACCGAGATAGGATGCGTGAGATAGGATTGCTTATTCGATATGTACCGCTGCACGCTGTGAGTTTTCCGTGCAAATTGGCGGACATTTGGCTGGGACATTCGGAGCAACGCCGAATAACGCGCACGAGCTATTAAGCCGACGAAATGTTGCGGCTAAACTTCCCTTCCCTTCCTTCGCGAATTAATGGCAGATCCCGCGGGAAACGAGGATTGGGCGGCGCCGCGATCGTATCTCCTCGCCAACGATTTTTAAGCGCATTCCGGATGCTCGGATTCCGGACAATTAAATATTTCGCGAAGCGAATCCAAGTAGAGCAGTCGCGCTTCCTGCTGTCGGAAAAATTCGTAGCTGGAAATACAAAGCCGCGGGTTCGGAATATCCGAAAAAATTATTATCGGAAATTATTATTATCAGCCGAGTTATTCAGATCGCAAAGAGAGAGAGAGAGAGAGAGAGAGAGAGAGAGAGAGAGAGAGAGAGAGACAGAGGAAAAGAAATGAAAATAAAATCTAAAATCGCTCGGCGGATTAGTGCTTCAATCGGGCGAATCTCAGCTCCGGCATAACACGTGTCGAACACCGCAACATCGCGGCGGATTATAAATCAACGAAGCCAAAGAAACATCTCTCTCCTCGCTGTCGAGCTGCTCTGGAAATATCCGTTGCAAAGATAGCAGTGAGCGAGGCAAGTTTGCACGACTATTCGTACCAAATGTGACAAAATAACGTCCCAGATCGTTCCATTTTCGGTCCCATTGCGTTTTATTCCCTTCTGCTGCTATCCACAGCAATTCTCCCAGGGGCTTCATTGGAAACGCGCGGATGCGTATTACGTTCGAGAAGAAAAAAAGAAAAAATGGAGGAAAAGAAAAGAAAAAACAAACTGCAGCACAGTCTTATTAAATCGATATCTTTCCTTTCTCTCTCCTCTTCCCCCCTCCCTCTCCCCTCCCMCCCCCCCTCTCTCTCTCTCTCTCTATTTCTTTTTCCTGCTTTTCTCTTTAAGCGAGGATCCCGTTTTTCTGCTCGCCGTTATTCCTCGCTACTCTGGATGGCGCGATTATGCGTCGGATGATTAAGATGTAAGCCGAGTTTCGGGATTAATGCGATTTGCATAGCCGGGAATAGCGTTCCTAGCGATCTTCCTTACGCCGCTTAAATCTTCATTTTAACTCGTTGCGCTAATATTTTCGAATATTACATTCGAGGCAATCTTGAGATTGCCGTGCGATAATTCACGTAGGCGCGAGAACTTATCATTCACGTATCATTCTGCCGGCCTTTCTGCGCGGAGAGACAATTCGAAATAGCCCGCGCTCGTCAGAGGATCGCTCGGCGATTCGAAGGCGATCCGATTAATCGATCACGAAACGAAAGCGAGGAATGAAGATTACGAATTTAAATATCTTCACTTCCAGTTAAACCTCTATTTCAGTTTATTTACGTTGCTCTGCCAGCGCGACGTTTCTGTCGATTTGTCTCGAATGTAATCACCGCGCTGCCGCGCGACTATCGACTGTGCCCTGTTAATCGATGCCGATTGCACGATCGAGCAGCTCTGAAGCCGCAAGGTTGCCCGCGTATACGCGGCGACAAGAGAGCCTCTTCTCTCTCTCTCTCTCTCTCTCTCTCTCTCTCTCTCTCTCTCTCTCTCTCTCTTTTTCGCGGAATGATCGGTTGGCGATAAATCAAAAACGGTTTTTCATTTTCTCATGGCTATCTATCACCGGCGGATAAACGTAGGACAGAAACGGCCGTAGGCGGGGAACGGCCGAGGGGAGAGTGGAAGGGAGAATGAACTCGAATGGCTAAGGGAATCCAAAATTTGTCAGACGCGCCCTGCGAATGATACCCCGCGATAAATCCGTCCGTCCGTCCTTTGCCATTTTTGTTCTCCGCTACCTGACGATGGCGGTCCTTGAACAAACGCCGGACGAGGTGGGGAGGGAAAGAGGACGACAGGGATGGAGAAGAAGAGAGAGAGAGAGAGAGAGAGAGAGAGAGAGAGAGAGAGAGAGAGAGAGAGAGAGGAAGGCAAGGAGAACAGACGAGAGATGGATGGAAGCTCTTTTTTCAATGTCTGCCCATTAATCATTCGACTGGTCCGATCGACCCAGAAGGAGCCGGCGTGTCTCCTCAGCGAGTGTGCAAGGGTCCAGTGCCTCCTCCGCGAGGTTATGCCCGGCCGTTTGCAGCGACGACAAAAAGACGCGCTTTTGATAGCTACTTCAATGGCACGCTGACGCGTGCACGTTTAAACGACGGCGTTTTTACACTCGATCAGGGTGGTCAACAAAAAGTTATCTCAACCCTACATCTACGGCTTGCCATGTGTCGGTAGCGCTACGTGCGCCTGAGAGTATGTCGAGAGGGTCATAGGCGAGTTGTACATCGCGATTGCATCGATTGCAATTGTTATTTTGGTCAAAAGCCACGCAGAATTCGGGATACGAATTATTCTCGTCAGGCGGATAGATTCGCGAAGGAGGAATCATAAACGAATAAATCGAGAGATGAGAGTTACGGCGACGCGTACCGCTCGCAGTAGTGGAGAATGATATTAATCGGACGTTTCTCTCTTTCGAGAGAAGCTCGGGAGAGAATCGAGCGGATCTGTGCGACTCGTACAACTCCCGTCTCGTTTAAAAATACATGCTTCGCGAATGTGAGAATGAATAACAACGCGATGAGAGATCCGGGTGTCGGGTAGACATTTAACCGCGACAGTTCGACCATTCGATCAAACTCACGCGTTTTCTCCGAGAGTCCAAGTCCCGGAAGCAAAAGTCTGAAAAGGTTTCGAAAAGTTTCGGCAAACATATTGCGGCGGGATATTTATTTATGAGACTCATCGGCGGCACGGTGCTGGACTCGCGCAACCCTTTTAAAAAACAGCGCGGGATAGGCAATGAGAGAAAGAGAAAGAAGAAGAAACGCCTCTCTCGAGGAGACAAGATGCGGAGAGAATACCATCTCTCGGCAGAAAAAAGAGATCTCCGACGTCCTCTAATGTAATTGAATCGAAAGGGAGTGCGCGGCGACCGTATACTTTCTCTCATGCCTGGAAAAGTGCGTGGAAGGAGGTCGGGGGGGGATGAGAGTAAGTAAAATAGTCTCCATCATTTTCGACGAGCCATTCACCGGGCTTGTGATAAAAGCTTAATGGCTTTGAGCCGGTGGGAGATTACCGATACTTGAAATCAAGAGCAAGGAATCAATTTGTATGCCTAATGCAGAAGAACTCATTTCGATCATAATAGAGATAGATGTATGACGACACGGCGAAACTTCGCGAGTTTCGCCTTCTTCGCTCCCGTTTCGTCATGCGGATGGGGGGGATCCCCGCGGAGTTTTGCGGCTTTGAGGAAACGCGATGCTGCTGAAACGGCTCGTTACTCGCGAAGGAGATGACTTGCATTCGATTACGGTGAAACGTAGCCAAATATTTCTATATCGGACGAGTATTTCTTCTTCATATTTCAAGAGTGTGTAAATACTTACGTATAAATATGTACGTATCTGAGTACGTGTTTGCGAGCAAATACATGAATACATGTTCCTGTATTTCTAGCACGTGGGCGCGCAAATATTCGTCTGAATTGTCGATTGAAGGATCGAAGGACTGAAAAAAGATCGTTTCATCTCTCTCTCTCTCTCTCTCTCTCTCTCTCTCTCTCTCTCTCTCTCTCTCTCTCTCTCTCTCTCTCTCTCTCTCTCTCTCTCTCTCTCTGTCTCTCTGTCTCTCTGTCTCTCTCTCTCTCTTTTGTGTTCATGCATTCAGTCGCGTTTGTTTTACTCTCTTTTGCTTATTAATTATACGGTTACCTGTAATCACTCGGATGCTCGGATCGTATTCGTTTCAGTTAGTTTTAGGAGTCTGCTACTGCAGCGAGCATTCGATATAATTAATTAACGATTGAATGATAATTCGTTGCGTCACGGTATGCGCGAAGCTTCTTCGATAGCGGCAATAATTTTAATAAGCTCCGATATCGACACAACGATATGCATATTTCAATAATAATGGAAAACGCGATTCGATTAATAATAACACGCGTCTCGATGCGTTCCGATAAAGCCCGATGTGCGAAATCCGCTAATAGTAACACCTGGAGGGAGCCTAAGAATTACCAAGAAGAAGGAGATCTCGCGAGAATCGCGCAAATTAGAGTGGGTTCTATTTCCATGCGATCGATCCGGCCGCGGCCGGTTCGTACGCATGCAATTTTGATATTATGCCGAGTAATCCTACCGCGGCAATTCCTACGAATTCACGAAACTGCAGTTGCACGTGCCAAGATTATGCGCGTGCGCGCACGAGTTACATATTACACTTATTGCATTTGGATCGAGCTGACTGCCACGCAACTCTCGCGCCGAGACTTTCCGACTGCATCCGACACCGAAACCGTCCGATCTCTCGAATCTCGAGAGCGCGATCAAGCTTCGTGCGACATAATCTTGCGAACACCTCGCTACTTCGCGTCCGGTATTCTTCAAAGTCTTACGTGGCGCAAAATCTTGCGCGCTTTCGTTCGTTCTCGGCAAACTGAGGGATTCTCGAGAACCGTTACGTATATGAATCAATGGAGGAATAACGGCGGCAGGATCATAAAAATGTTCACGAGTTCGATGTACGACGCCCCGATTACAAGGGTCGGCCATATTTAACCTTACGACGCGGATTTACGACGCGAGTCGTCTTACTGCCGTGCGTATCACGGAATCCGAGGACTTTGTATATGTATTCGCTACGTAATTGTGTTTAAAATCGCGGACGTAAAACCGCTCACGTGTGACCGTTTCCATCGCGGCGAGGTTATCCGATCGTTGTTACGGGTACCTTCAACGGAATACCTTCGTTGGATCGTTCCATAAATACGGCTCTCGTAAAACGCGCGAAGCACGCCGCGTTCCAGACTTTATTAATCTATGAATTTATATTCGTCCATTTATCTGACTCATATATATGTATTTATTTATTAGGCGTGCAAATTAATTTCTTGCTTTAAAGTACGGAATTTATGTATAAGAGTACAATTTATTTATAAGAGATTTTAATTCAGTAAAGCAGTCTTCATTATTTTCGATGATCTTACGCCACTTATCGGGTTTGTGAAAATTTGGTGGTTTTGAGTCGACGAGAGATCGACGCTTGAGAAATCGGAAGCAAGGAATT
Source organism: Eciton burchellii (assembly GCA_020341155.1). Classification (NCBI taxonomy): domain Eukaryota; kingdom Metazoa; phylum Arthropoda; class Insecta; order Hymenoptera; family Formicidae; genus Eciton; species Eciton burchellii. Next base: position 189,537 of record JAHMML010000073.1, read on the forward strand.
AATTTGTACCTAACAGCAGAATACGGATAGAACTGGCGTCTCTGACAATTTATGTTGTATTTACAATCATAATTACGACAATAAGGATAATTATCGTTATTTATTATAATATTATCATCGTAATGCAATTTATATATTACAAAAGTGTGATAATTATATAATAAATATGCAGAAAATAGTACGGAAAGGCGTGCACGCGTAAACATCAAAGTCATTTTATTGAATCGCGACAAGTACGTACAAAAGGATCCCGTCGATTTGCAGAGGGTGACTGTCCCGCTTTAAACTTTAACGATTAAACGATCAAATGCCGATTTCTGTTTGCCGTTATCGGATTCGTGCCGTTATCGATTATCGCCTGATATCGCCAGCGATGCCGCGGGAATCAGTTTCGAATGTATTCAAAGCGGATTCTCGCCGTCGTGAGGGGAATCACCGCGATTCTAATCGCGGTCGTTACCTTGATTTACGAAGGGGATTTCCGCGGCGTTTTCTTTCTTACGGCTTGAGTTTTCCGTCTCTTTTCTTCCTCCGTTAGTCTGCTCGCACTTGCGAGCAGCCACGATCCTATGTGCACCACGGAGATGAGTTTGGGAAGCAATTTATCGTAAATTCGATGAAACACAAGCCGCCGATCTAACCAACGATCGCGCGGGCATTGATTTAAACGTGAGCGGGACGAAAGGGGTGAAAGAGCGAGAGTCGGCGGTGCGAGAGAGAAGGAGACGGCGGGGGGACTCGATTTCAGACGATTCGATTTCGACGTTCGACGTTGCTGGCTTTATACATTAGATTCGTTGTTTACGAACTCGCCGGAGTTTATCTGGAATTCGATGCTGCAATCCTATGGCTTTTCCGTTTCGGATAGCCCTTCGCCTTCTTTCTCTTCTTCTTCCTCCTTCTCTCGTTCATCGGAAAAGACCGCGCATCCGGCAAGCGGCTGTAGCCGCTTATCACGCAATAAAACGACTCGTTCTTCTTTTAACATAACGACAACGCACGCGCGGGGTGAGTAACTTGACGAAACTCGGCGCATCGTCAACGTGGAAACAAAAGGGAAAAGGAAAAAGTATATTCAAGTGAATCCAGGCGCGAGCGATGCCCGCCGCGAGCTCGCCGCGCGATCGACGCTATCGCCATCTAGGCGAGTCTAATTTAATCGAAGCTCGCGGCTAAACGTATCACGTGTCATCATCCCTTGTATATGCACAAATCGAGGCGCGAGCTCGCGCCAAAATCGATACCGAACCGGTTTTAATCTCCGGGGACCATTCCGCTCGTTGTTGTATTCGCAGCGGAGCGATCCGATCCTAAATCTGCTGTGACGCGCTTGATGCAACACGCGCAATACGGGCGATGCAACCGCGGAGTGGGAGGGAGGGAAGCGGGAGGGAAGGAGGGAACGGATCAGGCGTTAGCCAATTAGCAGCGGATACCGCGTAACGATACGCGTTATTTATCGCCGATTGATTCCCCGGCGCGATAACGATACTGCTCGTTACTCGCGTGGATCTCGCACGCCGCACCTTCCGGAAATGGATTTCGCGCGTTCGCGAAATCCGCGAGTGACGATCAGAGCGGCTCGTCGACGAACAGCTTCGTTGGATCGATCGATTGATCGATCGATATCTGAGAACTCCGAGAGAGATCTCAGATTTACCTTGGCTGCATCTTTAGCGGCAACCTTGGCGATCATTCTTCTGCGTTTTCAACGGAGAGATTCGGCGCGATTTGTCGCGAGATTGCGATCGCGTCAATCGCTGGAGAGAGAAGCTCGCGTCTATCTCGATTCTTAACCGCGTTCGATTCCTAACTTCACTCGCTCGTCGATTTGCGTTAGTCCGTTGCCTTTCTTCAATGGCAAATCGACAATGGCGATCAGTTAATATTCGCGCTTCTTTGATTTCAGTCGGTCGTTTACTCCAGCTTACCTTCCCTCGAATTCTCGAGTACTCCTCTCGTACGATAATTCATTTCATGGCGTGTATCGCAATGGTATCTCGCCAGAGAACAATACAATCTAGTATGCATGCATGCGTTACTGCTACTTTACAAGTATAGTGACATTGGATATTCACCGGTGCGTGATGAAATCTGAAGTGCGATCCGCATCGCGGTTCGCCGATGAAATCGACACCTGGAATCTCGCTGCATCTGCACGCGCAGCTCCGATTTGCACTTCGTCGCGCTTGTCCCGTTGCACCTTCTTTCGTTGTCCGTTGCACTTGACACACACGCACATCGACACGCGCGATATATCGATGTACTCTCGTGTTAGCGTTTAAGAAACATTCACGACGAGATCTACGAATCCGCTCACGACGAGTATTCGCGGTGGAACGACAGGTTCTTTAATATTTTATTTTACACTGCACTTTCGGCGCAAAGTATCATTCGCGATGCTCGACGCTCTTGTCTCGCGCGATACGCGACATAATTAGTACCTCTCTTCCGGATGAAAAAAGTGTAACTGGCAGATTCGGCTACTTCTACACTTAAATTCCTACCGTTTGATTCGTTCGCGTTTTGGCGCCAACCGCGCCAACTTCACGCGCATACGAGCAGTAACGAACAGCGTCGAGATATTCGCTAACGCGCACATGTTCGCGCGTTCCAATTTTCGCGGGATTCCATGAAACCACGCGTGCGCGCGTATATGTGTTAGTACCGCACCGCAAACGTTTTAGCGATACTTATCACGCGCGATATATCGTAATCGCGCGTTACGATATCAATCCATATTGCGATCTCGATCCAAAATATCTTTTGATCGCTTTGCCGCGTGGCTGTTAGTCTTCGATCGCGAAACGGGATAATAATGAAACGGGAATCCGTAAACTTACGTTCGATGATACTTTGAACCGGATTCCTCGCGACTGCACTTGTCGTCCGACGAGTAACTGCTTCTGCACCGCAGATATATTTATAAAAGAAGGGGACTGAAATTAGCTGCGATTGTTAGGTCGCGCCACCGTTCGCGTTGTTCACTTGGTTCACTGGTAACGCGACGATTCTAATGAATGCGACGTAATTTAACGCCGAATGCTTTTCCTTTAATTATAAATTTAATATTCATGACTTTTATGTGAATATCTCTCGGCGAATAACTCGCGACGAGCGTATGTCGCGAGCGTGGATCGCGTCAATCTTATCGCGATCGGACTTTGATTAAGCGAGCGATAAAAATGGCGCGAAATCGCGCGTTTGAATTTGATAAGATTTCTAAATCGACAGTTGCATCGTACGTTAAGCGTATCTAGAATTCGCATATCGAATATATAACGCACGCTTGGCGCGTAATATGCACGCATATATATGCACGCGACGTAATATTCGCTTGAAAGAAATGAATGCAAAGAAATTCCATTCCGATATTCTCGCGTACGTACCGTCGCGGAAGTCGATTTCTCACGAAACGCATCCCCCGTCACACGCTCAGAATGTCATTTCTGCTTTTTCCTCAGTCGGATCCGGAAGAGCGTGGCGCGCTAGCTAAGCCGAGGAATGGAGGGAACGCGGCAGTGGGAGCAGCGAAAGCACTGCCATATCATTCTGCTCAACTCTTTGTCGTACCTCAAGGAGAATCCGGAACAGGCTGCAGGTGAGCCCTCTTCTAGATCAGCACATTTCTTGCTCGGCCGATCCTCATCATGGAAATAGCTTCGTCGATCGGAGAGAAAAGGGGGAGATCTTAAAAGGGGTCATCTCTCGCTTAGCCGGGCTGGACGATTAAACCCTCTTCGTGTACGTCTCGATTTCGCTCGATAAACTCGCGGGTTTCATTCCTTGATCAGCTCCGTTTCGGACTTCGCGAGAGCTATTCGGCGCTCTAATCGCTACTCCAGTCTTGCGTTATCGGTGGATATTAGCTCGCAAATCGTATTAGCCGAGGGATCGTCGACGACGATGCTTCTGCATGATGCGCTTCATGTTAGTCCCTCGCACGTTGCTTATATAGACCCAAAAGTTTCAGATGAACAAGAGCGGCTGCACGATTGCTACGGCAGGGAAGCAGACACCTCAGAAACCTTAGGGGTCGCGTGCCTAGTCTGTAGCGCTCGGTAAGAAAGACAGGGGGCCCCCCGACAGGCGTCATCAAGAGGCGGAGAAGAAGAAGGGGTCGTTATGGGCCCGGCAAGCCAAATCGTACCCCATTGAGCGATGCAAGTAGTTAGGGCCGGGGCCCTGCTAGTGAGCATGTGGCTCACTAGAGAATGAAGAAGCAAAACGTCCGGACTTTATCGTTGATCGTCATCACGCTTACCTATCTCCTCATCGGTGCTGCTATCTTCGACGTACTCGAGTCCGGCACGGAAAAACAGCGCAAGGAAACATTGGACGGTAAATGGCCAAGACACCTTCATCGGTCCAACTGTTCGAGCCTAATCATTCGAGATAATGAAGCCTGATCGCGCTTGAGCCACGGGCGCGCGGCTCTTCTTTGTCCCGCGAAATACTACTGCATCTTGCGATGCGCGCGTATCTTCAGCGTCTGGCATAACTTTATACACGCGAATGACTATGTATGTGTGTGTATATATCCGTGCGTTTTCGATTCGCCGTTCATTAAACTGCGTCAATCTGAGTCAATCTGATGTATCATCGCTACATTCTCATTCCTCGTTTGCAGACGTTGAGAAAAGGGTCATAAGAAAATACAACATAAGTGAGGACGACTTCAAGATCATGGAAACAGTGGTGCTGAAGACGGAACCTCACAAGGCTGGTCAACAGTGGAAGTTCACTGGCGCATTTTATTACGCTACAACGGTTCTCACCACGATAGGTGCGTGCCGTGAGATTAGCCGATGCGCTGGATATCGTTGGATGCATGTAAATTTAGAATTTACCGTGCACCGCCATTTTTAGTCAGCTGAGCTAAAATATCTTTTCGATTATTCTTTCCGTCAATTAGCACTTGAGTTAACTCAAGAACTCGGAAGAGACATTGGCTTTTTTAGATTTACAAACATTTTTACCAAACATGAAGCAAGCTATTTGCGAATGCACTGAACAGAGAAATTTAGAAGAACTTGGAGTTCTGTGCATCGCTTCGCGAGCGACTAATATAGCGTGAGATACTTTTACGATCCGAGATTCACCGCGTATAGCAATGGATAGAGATACAAGTAAAATAAACAATAACGAAAAGGGAACGGAGAGTAAAGCTTGTTAATAATTGTATTTTATTTCAGGTTACGGACACTCGACGCCAAATACCATAAGTGGCAAACTGTTCACGATGTTCTATGCGATTATCGGTATCCCATTAGGACTTGTAATGTTTCAGAGCATAGGAGAACGCTTGAATAAGTTCTCGTCTGTCATGATACGAAACGTAAAGCAGCTTCTAAACTGTGAGAACGTCCAGGTAACGATAGTTTAGTCAAACCACTGTTTCCCCGCCAGACGTGGCCCGTTACGTGGCCAGTTCAACCATAATTCGCGTAATCGGCAAGCGAATGCACATTTCGAATTTAGGTCGGATATTGTATACCGTGCGATTAAAATTGACGAAACTTCTTTTTTTCACTTCTGAAATTCAGGCTCTTTTTTATTTCTTTTAGATACAAAAATCAGATCACCTAGCAAACATCATCTCGGTTTATTTATCCCGGTTTCTCTCGCTTCATTGTAATTTCGCTGCTCATTACGCTGGATTATTATCGATTATAATTATCGATCTTGACTGATAAGGTTTTATGATTTTGCAGGCCTCGGAGTTAAATCTCATCTGCGTAGTAACGACGTTGTCTGTCGTGACTATCGCGGGCGGTGCTGCCGCATTCTCCAGGTACGAAGGATGGTCCTATTTCGATTCCATTTACTACTGCTTTATTACCCTGACGACAATCGGTTTTGGCGACATGGTCGCGCTGCAAAAGGACAACGCGCTGAATAGAAAGCCCGAGTACGTGATGTTCGCCCTGATATTTATCCTCTTTGGTTTGGCGATCGTGGCAGCCTCGCTTAACTTGCTAGTTCTGAGATTCGTGACGATGAACACGGAGGACGAGAGACGAGACGAGGCTCAGGCGTTACAGGTATATTTATCTTGCTCAAGATACACGTTGCTCCATGTTCCCGCTGTACACTTGACATTGAACGCAGTGAAGCGACTCTCGTATTATCCATAAGACAATTTTTATTTCGATAATGCAGTAAATGATACGCGTTACGTCTTGAGATGACAAATCTACAAACGCAATTTTCTCTACTGAATATAATATTCCTATATATATATATATATATATATATATATATATATATATATATATATATGTATGAAAAGCATTCTAATCCGACATTATTGTGCGTGTCACAGGCGGCTCAAGGCGCGGTGCGTCTCGAGGGCGACGTGATAACGGCGAATGGCTCGATACTGTCCTGCCAGATCGGCAATCACGGTAACGCGATGTCGTTGGACGATGAGACGTCGGTGTGCAGCTGCCGTTGCAGCGACTTCCAGAGGAAACGACGGAGACCGCGATTCACGGTGCGCCGCTCGCCCGGCATGATCTCGCACTTGCTGCCGATGCAACACTTGTCGACGCAGAATGTACACGGCGATGGTAAAGGCAAGCTGCGCTCGACGGCGGTCACGCCGTTGCTGCAGATGCCTTCGTTGCACCAGCATCGCGCGAGCATTTGACGACGTTGTTCCGCCGCGAGGAGCGTGATTCTCCTCGACGAGCGAGATCAGCATCACTACCACGAGCAGCCGCGACGCGTGTCCGTCTGAGGACGCGGTTTCTGCCCGGCGAACTTGCCGATTTCAACGAATTTTAATCGTCGTCGAGACGCTACCATCACCGCCACGGGTTCTTCTCCTATTTCCTCTCTCCCTCTCTCGCTCTGTTCTCTCCTTCGTCTATCTGTCTGTCCCGTCTCTTCCGCCTACTCTTCTCGTTTCCTTCCCGCTCCATTCCGTTCTCGTCGAAGGATACAAAGTGGGGTTTCGTTTATGGATAGCCGGACAGATCGGATCGATTGCACACGAGATCGCTGGGACTGCTGAATCCGAATCGGATTCAATCGGGAGTAACGATGGCGCCGAGTGCTCCTCAATGAAGATGTCTGAAGGCGGTGCGTTATTTTTCCATTTGCACTGGCCGTTCACAGGCTCACTCACGGTTCACGTAATCAGGATGCTCGCGTGCACGCCGTGAGTTGGCGATGGATTTCTGACGGCGTTTTTGCGCTGCCGAGGATCGACGGTCAAGAATCGGGACGAAGCTTTCCGCTCTGGTACTCTCAACAAATGGCTGTGTCGTTCGCCGGCATTGCGAGATTGCGCATGTGTGATAAATTTTTAGCCTTTAGTCTCTAGTTAAGTTGTCTTTGCGCCCTTCCGGACGATTATTTTCGTGACAGAGAGAGAGAAATACGTAGAACGTTCGAACATTTGTTGGAGTGGCATTCTGCAAAGAAGCTAGCGCAACCTCGCGAGTTCTCCATTATTTACGATTACTCTTCGATTCAAGATAAATCGCGTCTCTTAATGAAGATAAGCGATCGCGCGTTTCGAAGCAGGACTACAGCTTTATTGATCTTGAACGTATTACAGCTCACATTCCGAACATCAGTTGTGGCTTGAGGTATTCAGCAATATAGTTCTTGTACTCGCTTCTCATAGCACATTTAGTCGCCTCTAGAATATACAGCGAGATGAGAAATGTATAATCATGTCGCAGACGCAAGTAGGCGGTAAGCTGATCTTGAAGCCAAGAAGCTATGCATGTACAAAAGGCTGTGCAAGGGTGATTATTCTGCGTCCTGCAGCCAGAAGGGTACAAGAAAGCGAGACGAGTGAATAAGGGATGCAAGAGAGCGAATGCCAGCGTGTCATCGTCATCGAATGCGAGCAAGTGGGAATGCATCTGTATGCGAAGACATGAAGACGCATGGATGCACGGATGTTGCGACGTACGCGCACTACCTTCGCGTTCTCATGAAAGAGAGAAAGAGAGCGAGCGAGCGAGCGAGCGAGTGAACGAGAGAGAGAGAGAGAGAGAGAGAGAAATATATTGAAGAGATAAATACACACCAAAGAAAAGAAAAATATATACGCAAATCGACACGATTTTTTCATTATATAAGAGGATACATTTTACAATTTGTATATAATACAAAAGTATATAGAAAAGTACGATTTTTAGGTATACGACATAAAGCGTTCCGATCTTACAGAGATGCGTATAATACATATTTGTAAAATACGTCACATTATTATCATGCGAGTTCGCGAGGATATATATATATATATATATATATATTCCCACACGTATATATATATTCCCAAAATTTCAATTTTCCATTTATTATCGTTTATTACCGATTGTGATCGGAGCCGAGGTGGCCACAGAGCTGATCCGTAGATCCGTAGAGTTCAGCCGCTGTAGATCTCTTCGAAGGCAGAAGCTCGGCCGATGAGGTGGCAAAACACACTCGAACGGAATCGTATGCGAGGGAAAGTCCTGACGAATTTGCTTGACCGAATCCGAATCTCTTACACAGTTTACCTACGAAAAGTCAATCCATCGAAAAACCACAAAGTACGTATATTCCGGTAGACGCGTTATCATACTATAGGATCAACACGAGCGGAACAATTCTCTTGCCTTTTATCGAGAAGTAGAACCTATTCGGATATTTTTAAGACGTATACCGGTGGATTGCACGTGCACACGAAGTAGCGTGAAGTAGAGAAACGTTTCTTCATCCAGTTGGCCGTCTGCGGAAGAATAGCGACGAGTACGGCGGCTTTTCCATGGAGATATCTTGTTATTCTATTACTACGCACGCATGTTTCACGGGCCAATGTTATAGCGTAAAGAAAGGGACATTGGGAAGATCGAGTATTCGGATCGTGCGTCGACAATTCGAAGATATCCATTACGACCAAGCGTAACATAGAAAGCTGCGATGCGCAATCTCGCGTGAATTCACAATTTCTGATCGGCACCGACGTGTCGTTTGTGCATCGTGCGTGTGTGTCTGCGTGAATGCGTGAGTGCGTGAGTGCGTGAGTGCGTGCGTGCGTGCGTGCGTGCGTGCGTGCGTGCGCGCGGGCGTGTGTGCATCGTTTGTAAGTCGTCTAATATAAAGCTGTCTTCTTTCTATTATGATAGCAGGCATAGTTATGGCGAGATGGCCGTACTTGTCGGCTATTTAACAGCTTACGCCATTTTATCTAGACAACCTTACTCCACGAAGAAAGAAGGAAGAAATCGACAAGAGACGCTAGAACTTACTCCCGTTCATTATTGTTAATTACGGCGAATTAAATCTGTAATATATTATTAGCTAGTAACAAATAACGATCGCGTAGATCGTCAAGGATTTTTATGGGATAAGGAAGGTAATAATAGCGGATAAAGTTAAGGAAGCTGAAGCAGGAAACTATGCGCATACTTAGCCGTCGCGTCTTATATTAATCGGATTATAGTCGATGTAATTTTTCATTTCATTCGCCCTCCTTGACGCATCATTTCAGCTCGTTTAAGCTAAATAAGAGTAAGCCTCTCGAAACTGCGTGTAGATACTTTGCGGCTTGAAACGTTCTCCATTCGTTCTTGAATCTCGTAATTTATTATATCGAGAAACCATTACTACTTTCACTAGTTGGCACATTCAAATGATCGGATATACAATTTTTTTAATTCTCAGGAACATTATAGCGTTTTAAGATATACATCTATATATATATCTATATACATATATACAGACACGCGCACACACGCATAAATATATAAATATAAATATATGTGTGTGCGTGCGCGCGTGCGCGCGTGTGTGTGTATGTATGTATAAAATACAAATATTGTATACACTTTCATATAATATTTTGTATTTATTGTAACATTCTACGACAAAAGAGATAATTGAGCTTATAATATCGAAGCGAAAGAATTAGCTGGAAAAAATAAGAAAACGGTTTCTCGTTTGCTTTAAATCTCTCGTCTCACACTTGTCAAGTAGATGACACAAAGCTGTTATAATCGTCAGGGTACAGAGTGTAACTTGATTAAAAAATATCAAGATTTGATTTGCGAATGCAGTAGAATGTGTTCATACCGATTTAGCTGAAATGCAGAATGAAATGATGTAACGTTTACGTATCGCGAACGCGATGCTTGAACGAAGACATACATTGAAGTAATTCTTCGCTCCAATTACATTGCGGTGCCATAATTCTCTTCCAATATGTACATTACTATTTTCCGTATGTTATTTTCAATAACGATACATATACATACATACTCAAATACGTCAATGAACTTCGTTCTTGCTCGCAGAGAATTTCTTCAGCTAGCATACCGAAATGTCCTGAACGTCGATGAATGATAAGTGACAACACGGAGTAACGGATGACGAGTTTACATGCAACCTCTATTTTTATGAGGAGATTACTTTCGATCGATGCGTTGTGATAAGAACAAGAGTGTAATTTCGCGCGTTATTATAATATAAAACTGGCTATAAAACTGGGTATGAGGTTTCTATCGATAATAACTGTAAATTATGAGAAAGCTGTGGCGCTGTTCGTCACGAAGGAGAATTTTTATTCACTGTATGATAGCATTGTAACATATAAAACCATTTCTGTGTCTAAATACTTTGGGACGCTTTGCTTCGCATCTAGTTTGACAATCTTTGATGGCCGGTTGACATCGCTCATGCTGCAGTGGACCTTGCAGCAAGCTGATCTTGCCACTGCAAGACCATTACGGTCATTGCAATCTCGAAAATCTTTATTCACGATGATATATACATATGTAAGATAAAGTACACGTTTCAGTTTGTTATCAAGAGTAATATTATTATTATTATTATATCTATATCACGAAAACGTAAAACGGAGAAGAAGAAAAAGAAGAAGAAGAAGGAAACCGTGTATGAGAAATGTTGACCGGAAAACGTTGTCGAAACAGACCGAAGCATTCGCGACTTACTTCCTACGTGCGAGAAAATTGTATGTACGGTATAGAGTGAGACATACGCTTCGTTGAGATCGCTATAGGATTACGTTGACTTCCGAGACCTTCCTACTTGATGTTTTGTCATTCCTCAGCTTCCTAAGAGACGAATCTCATTAATACGGCGTATCAGCGTAAAGTGTAACTTAGGTATGCCAAAACTATCAACGATTTTATGACCAACGCTAGCATAATCGATATCCCGATTCGATCATCATTTCGAGACCGCAGTCCAGTTGATGAGAACGTAATGAGATGTCTGACGAGGATTCTTGCACGAGGCGCGATGCGCGCCGTCTCATCGCTCGTTTATTCCTAATTTCCAGAAATCGCAAGACGGACACCGCATGACGAGCTGAAGCCTTTCGCTTGCGGCGAGGACGATCGCGCGAAACCACATGAAATGATAATCCCTCATCGTTCTATTATCGATGCAAGAACGTTTGTTCCGGACATCACGCTGCGATCGATTCTCATTAGCTGGACTGCGGTCTTCGGCGTTCATTTCGACGATTCTTCAAACGATACATCAGCGGCCTTCCAAATTCTGGGATCTCCGAAATTAAAAGAACGTTTCACGCGAAAAGAGAAATCTCGAAGGACACATACATACACGCAGCATACACACAGACGTGCCGAAGCGCGTCTGTACATTTGCGTTACCGATGTTGATAATTTCTTCGCATCAAGCGTCCGCATCTGATGCTAAGAATCGACAACATTCCGCAAATCTGATCGAATCCGATCTTATATCCGAACGATTCGATCGACTTGTGTTAATCGATTGGAGAGAATCCCTGACTCGTTCTTTTAATTTGGCCTTCCGGGAAATTCAGAGAGGAGCAAACAGCCACCGACGAGCGCCAAATTGCAACCATTGCTGTACGTGCGCGCGACACACAGCGGGACATTCGCAGATTTAAACGAGGATCCAAACCCTTCGCGCATTTTTAACTTTGTATTAAGTAGAAGAGGTAACGCGTGCGGTCGCACGACTGGTCCGCCGTTAATGTTATCTCACACAAACATAAATATAATACTTGTAATAGCTGTAAATTTACATTACGAGGTAACTAGAGAGAGAGAGAGAGAGAGAGAGAGAGAGAGAGAGAGAGAAAGAGAGAGAGAGAGAGAACGAGCGAACGAGCGAGAGAGAGAGAGAGAGAGAGAGAGAGAGGGGCATGAAAGCAAGGAAAGAAGAGAAAGAAAAGGGCAAAAGCACTCATGCAATTTTGCTATTATTGTTATAGCGTAAAGCTAGCGTAAGAGTACCTAGTTTAACGGATTTAACAAAGCTAATTAATCGAATTAATTGAATTAATTCACCAAGTAACACAAGCATCGAAGTACCGCGATCTCGTCGTGATTCTTAATCGATCTGATCGCGCGATCTCCGAAGCGAGGACGCGAGGGATTTACGAGTTCTAAAGAAACGTTGAATTCGAATATCGTACTTGCGGAATTTCCAACGGTTTGCGCTTCTCCCTTGCTCTGCAATGATTTTATTGGCTACCACGATTACCCCGATGGAACTTGAAGCGATAGAGCTTAGTCGTGCGAGAGACAACGTCCGATTCGACAACCAGCAGGATCGATCGATCGACCATTTCCCCTAAGAGACAAGCGAGACAAAGAAGGAAACAAAGCTTAAAGGAGACAAAGCGGACATTCGCGTTGATGCAAACTAGCTAAACTAGCCCTTCGGAAAGCAGGAAGGGAGCAAGCAACCGGCTGACTCTCGATTTATCCGACACGCGCGATGAGAAATATGATTTGCGACCTTAATAGCAATATTGTATAACGCGGAAATCATACACAGCTGCGCGAATGTTCCTCGACTAATTACGGCTGCAATTCTCAATGGAAAACCGAAAGGAAGGAGACTACATATCTCTTGTTTTCTTATTATAAGTAGCATGCCCCTCGATCGCGGAGATGCCAGAAGTTCGTGTCGACGATGCAATTGAAGAGGCGAAGATTCGATTCGGTGCAAAGAAACTCGACGGGAGATGGGAGATGGGGGAGAGAGAGAGAGAGAGAGAGTATGTGTATGTGCGTATGTGTGTATATGTGTGTGTGTGTGTGTGAGAGAGAGAGAGAGAGAGAGAGAGAGAGAGATGGGGGAGAGAGGGAGAGAGAAATTTAAGCTAAGCGCCGCGCGTGAGAGAATGAATCGGAATCGGTTCTCGAGTCCCCTGCCTGCACACACCGCCACACGTGTAACGACATTTAAGTGGATCGTAATTTGTAAATTATTATGGACTTCCTAATTATATGCTGGTATATGATGATACATGTGCTCTGCCACAATAAAGCAGTTTTTTTTTATCTAAAAACGTGTGCCAAGCAATGCCATCATCCTCCTCCTCGTCCTGCTGCCACCCATACATACGCGGTACGGTTTACCCCTCGCGTGGCGAGGAAGGGTAGGAAGGGGAGGGGAATTATGCGTTATACCGGAAATTTTTTGTTTTATTACGCGGATTACGCGGAATAAACGGAAATCGAGAGGCGAATCGCGGCTGCGGGTTACAGCAAAGCTTACAGCATCTATCGGTGCGTTGATCTTTCCTGGTGATTTATTTGCGACAGATCTGCTGACGTTCAGGGATTTTGTCGCTGTACATGAGAGAGATGTTTGTAAAAGGGCTGTACATATTTCGGGTGATTGATCGCAGCATGCATGCGACACGGCTAAGTAACGAAGGATGCGATTGGATGAGCAATCGGAGGATTATTGTTATTGTTATTATTAAGCTTTTATTGATTTCACTGGCGTTCGTTATTCGGGGTAGCTTCCTCGAAGCATCTCTTGACGCTTTTTTCTTCTTCCAATGATAAGGGATCCCGTAAATTCTGTAATTGATTTTCGTAATTTCGTAATTGATTAATGGACACCGTAAACGAGCTCGTGTGGTTGATTGCATTTATCTTTTGCATAATTACTGTCACGAAATGATTATAAACAATTATAAGGTTTCATTTAGGAGGGACGATACTTCCTATTTTCCATCTCTAGAGAAAATTCTGCCATTACTCTTCCGTTCTATAATTATATAATTATCGCTCGATAAATTCTTCCTTCGTTTCTCGGTAGTTCGAACGATATTAGAGATTTCTTGTTCTCTGTTCTCTGTGGGATTATATCCCTAAATGCCGAAATGTATCGCTGAATGCTACATGAATTCGCTGCAAGCGTGCTAAATTCCGCACATATAATTTATATAGAAATCCAAGCCGGAAGCATCACAAAGTACAAAAGCATCGCAAACATTTCTTTGCACCGGTATGCATCGGAAATGTATTTTTTGAGCATCGCGAAGTTAATGCAACGCAGTCAATGCAGCATATATATGGAAGAACGCGAGAGGTCATTGATATCTTTCGCGATGGCGGAATAAAGCCGATTCCACACAGATCGTAATCGCACGGTTGACCATTCGCGACTCGGCACCAGCCGAACGAAAGTCGCAGATTAATTAAATCATTTCTAAACGAAGATTAATTCCATTTCTATTCTCGGCGCGTTCCTATCGGAAGAAATCGTGTCGCTAGACCTTCCTAGACCTAAAGTCCTTCAGAATGTGAAGGAAGCCTGAGTCACGTGATAGTCGACACGACAAAGGGACGTGACGTCATACTTTACTCTTTGATCCTTTTTACTCTTATTTCACGATGCAGTTTCATGCATCGTGTGACTTTTATTTCACTTTCGAAGAAAGTGGCTAACGACTTAACGACCGAATTAACAGTCATTTATTTTATATAATACTTTACGCGATCTAAATAAACGAGGAAGGCATTGCAGAAAGATGATTTAAATAAATACACATTCGTTATTCGTATTGCCGTGTGAACGGCGCGATCTGCATATTACACGAATATATCAACCTTTTTAGCGTTTAGTACAGTTTTATTATTCGCTGATAGACGTTACACGGTTTGATCATGCGTCATTGAACGTTCACCTAAAGTGGGAGTAATTGAGCATGAAAACTTCATAGCGTGCACTCGGGCGACCTTTCTCAGTTACCTGGCCGATCAATCAATCGGCGCGCCGGAAACTCGAAAGTGCATTTACAGAGCCGGCGAGAGTACTCGTCGTCGATCAATCGTGCGTATTCGAGACTAATCGCGGAACAATATATCGCCAGGTTGTATGCATTGTTCGCACAGTCAGTTGTGTGATTCAAAATGACAGTGCTTTTGCGATTATCGATCTCGGCATTTGAAACAATGGATCGAGTGCTGTCGAGATCTTGATCTCGTGCTTTGATTTCAAAAATAAAATCAAACAGCGCTTCATTGATCCGCGGCATACTTCAAGGCGAGGACTTTTGTAGCATTCGAGACTGTCGTGTGTGAAGACGGTTGGCTTCGACTTCGAGTCGATCGATACGTGGATGTGAGCGACCGAGCTGCCACGGCAACTGCCGAGACGGAACGATGATGGCCGAACTGTGCCGAGTGCAACCGAAATGCAGTGACGCGAACAACGCGTAGCGAACGACGCGCTGCCTCTTTCGGCTTCGGTTGAAACAGCGTTCGCGTCTACGGGCGCGGCTTTACGTCTCGAGCTGGCGTTTTCCGCGGTAAAATGTCCTGCCTCGACTATCTCGATTTGTGTCGGCTGTGTCTCGTGAAGAATGACGTCAGCGTGCCGATTTTTGAGGGTGAGGGTGACGTACGACAGATTTACTTCAAGATTGCAGCTTGCCTGCCGGTCAAGGTAAGAAGCCAACTACGCCGCACTGTACAACTATGGCGATCCGCCATCTTGTATGAGAGACTCCACGACCCTGAGAGCCAACTTTGCGATCGCGCGGATCGCTTTTGTTCCCTCGATCCTTTTCTGAATCACACTGTACACGACAGCCATAACATACGAATTACATACGTCCCATCATCTTCGTATCCTTTCCGCACGTTGCGTTACGCGTTTTCATCCGTCACGGAGCATCGTCCGCGCATCGACGATGTGACGCTGCTAATTATTCCGTCGATTCTTGCCGCGCTTTCGCGTACGAGCATGTGTTATCTCGACAATTCCACGTTTCACTGCACGGACCTACGCAGCGAACGCAACTGCAATCCCACTCGTGACTTCACGCGAGGCTCGCGATCGATATCTATCGCTCGCGCGCATCGCGAGATCGATAAATCCCTGTCATCGATGTTTTCGACATCTTGCTGCGCCGACATTGCTGCGAGGCGCGCTGCGCTGCTCTTTCGCGAACAGCATTGTTATGCCTCGCAGCTTCGCCATTTCGATCGCATGTCGATCGAGAAACGTTCGAGCGCACACCTGCGTTACTTCCCGCGTATTTGTTTACGCGCGGATCGCCGTTGGAGCAATTCTCTGATAACGCGAACGTCGGCCGCGCGGTCTCCTCGGCTGCATCGCGCGCGATTTAATGGCGTCCCTTGTCGCTCGCGCGGTATTCCCGGAGGAGAGAGAGAGAGAGAGAGAGAGAGAGAGAGAGAGAGAGAAAAAGAAAAGAAAGAAGGAAAGAAGGAAAAGGATCGAGTCGAGAATGATGTGAGGAGCGACGCGATCGCTTCGATATCGCATATGACAATCTCGATTTCGATCAAATGCCTCTCACGGCATTTATGCTATGTTATGTTATGCATAATATATTGTCGGTAATGGATGTTTTCTGTTGCAATTGCAGGTCGCTAGGGAGGACAAGTTACCTAAGAAGATATGCAACGATTGTGTGTATAAAGTAGAATTATGTTATCAATTTTGGAACACGACGGCGAACGCGGAGAAGCAGTTGCTGCAATGGCTAGGCGAGGTAAACATGGAGGACAAACAGGGTTATGTCGGCACTGTTCTCGATCCGGTAATTGATTTCGCCTTAATGCATTGTCGTTGCACGATTCGTTCCTATACGTTAATAGTTGGACGTACTCGACGTACGTTGAAAATGCGAGGGTACCAACCTCGACGGAGTAACTGAAGAGAGTAACTATGAAAGTGCAGATTTTCTTATGTCTGATTCATTTGTTTGTGTTTACCCGAGCAATGCTAATAACCTGCGGTCTCAATATTTTGCGTATTGTATATTTGTAAGTTCTGGAGCGAATAAGCTTTCCCCGCATACCGCGCGGCACGTTTGACTATTGTATCTTTGTACGCTACTTTGTTACACGCGATGTACTTTACTTGGAAAAGACTACAATCCGCTAGAATTGTCTGCGTAGAGGATACGGGATAACGCGGGGATTTACGTATATTCCGTATATCGAGTGACGTTAGGAACGTTATCGATGCGTCGTTAGGCAAATTTATTCTCAGTTTACATGGAATTTCGTAACGCCTTGTTCTTGTTTAAATTCCAGAGCGAGATGAAGCCAGAACAGAGCAACGAGAACAGGTTAGATGGTACTGTATTGCAACAAGTAAGCGAACATCAGAACAATATGAATATTGGTATGATGGATATGGGTATGTCCATGATGATGTCGAGCAATACCCAGCAACAAATAACCTCAGTTCCTATGGACAACAGTGGTAGCTCCGTACAGAATGTCCAACCAGTTGCTGGACCGAGTACACAAACGACACATGACCAAATTACACAGAATCAAACGGATGCGCCTACGCAGCAAGAGGACGAGGAGGAGAGTAGCGAAGAGGAGGATAATTCGGATGATGACTGTGAAGGAGATGAAGGTACATGTTTGTTTCGTCTGTCGTATTTTTTAACTCGTAAAAGTGTCGAAAATATGTTCATATATATATATCATTGTTTGGAGATTAAACGAAAGAGAACGAAATGAGGAAGAACATTCTGAAATTCTGTTTAAGGCCTACCGATAAAGGAAGAGGGCGAAGAGGATCCCAATAACAGAGCCATTGAGCCTACAACGTTTGTAAATGTATCTTTGGCGTGCGATGAGGCAGGGCCGTCCGGGCTGCAGCAACAAAAAATCGATATGCCAGAGATGGTGATGCCGCAAGCAGCAGACGTGGATCCGAAAACTGGGTGAGTTTTCTGTTTTTATTTCATCGTCTTTAGGGTCAAAGATGCTATTTGTTGTGGCGAACATGAACAGCGACACGAAACACTGACTGTTTCATTTGACTGCTATACGTGCTAATGTTAACTTCATTTTGAAACAAATGCGATTATCTGCTTTCGAGTAAAGCCATGCATAACTGCTATCGAATAATCTTAACGATCATTGATATGCGAGCGATTACTTTTGGAAGGTTTACAGTAGCGAGAAGTTTAAGCGATACTTGTTCATAGTACCGTTCATCATTGGAGAAATCATACGCGATATATTATAACCGAGAATACGTCACACTATGTTAGATCGTTCATGAGATCGTATTCCTTACTCGCTTTCATTGCCTAAAAAAAAAAAGGAGAAATATATCTATCGCGCTTGAAATGAGATGAGTATATTACATAGATAAACATTGCAGTTGATCGTTGATTGATGAATGAATAAGGATAAACACCAGGTAAGTTTAACACACACCCCACAACCATCTTTGGCCCTAGGTGTTTAGCAATTTGCGTAAACGGTCCGTACAGAATGCGTACAGAATGCGTATCTCAGACGATTTGCTGCTTAACGAGAGTATTCATCGACACGATTATCTGATGTCGTAAATTGCTAGGCACCTCGTTACTCTTACGTGTCGTAGCATGTACATGGAGTGCATTTCGACGAGCTAAAGAACGGCTAGATCCAAGAGATCGCAAACGATATACATTTCTCGAGTCGCACGTCGAAAGTCGAAATGAATTCGATGTTAGATATTATTGATATATGTGCAATAAAGACAGAGAGATCTCTCTGGACCATTGATACACGTGGTGTGAGAGCGTAAACGGTTATCGATCTGTGTTTGGTCGGCGAGTTGTCGACCGCGCGATGCCAGCCTGATCTCTCTGTTCGCTCAGAAAACAAATGTTTACATGTTGTGTCGATATTTAATATTCCCACGCTTACGTGATGGCACTAATGCCGCACATTGACCGATATTCGGCCGATTCCAAAAAAAAAAAAGAAAAGAAAAGC
This sequence comes from Eciton burchellii, assembly GCA_020341155.1. Classification (NCBI taxonomy): domain Eukaryota; kingdom Metazoa; phylum Arthropoda; class Insecta; order Hymenoptera; family Formicidae; genus Eciton; species Eciton burchellii. The sequence continues at coordinate 208,559 of JAHMML010000073.1, forward strand.
AAAGAAAAAAAGAATAAAAATCACAGACGATAAATGCTCCGATGATTGATGATGCAACGAATGAACTATCGATTCTCGTTCGTATCTCCGTGCTTTCCGATGCCTGCGCTCTACGATATTGCCAGGAATCTCCGTCACGATACTAGTATTACGAGCATATCGTAGGGATCGCCATTTTCGAATCGACGAGACACGCATTCCCGCGAAATCCCTAAATTTCACGTTCGGCATGGCCGTCGAACGATATAAGCGCGCGTAAATAGTGCATTGTAACCAGAAGAGGAGAATCGTTGGAAGAGGATCACGTTTTCTCCGATCCGAAGATTCTGCGAAACGAAACGGGGGGCATCTGCCGTTAAGAGACTGCCAAGTCAAGAGGAGTCTCTTATAAACACGAAGGCGAGTATCATTTTCTTTGTACATTTTTATATCTCATTCGCAAGTTTCGCGCTGCGCGCGCGACGTTCGCGCGCGCACGCTTGTAATCGAGATCCGCAATGCGCGGATCTTGCATCGCGCGTTTCCGTCGATATTTTTAACATCGATACCGTTTTTGGGTATCGGATCTTCTTCCCTCGCGTATCCCAACGCGGCGCTGATACGCTTTTCTATCACGCACGTTATTTGGGCTGCGCGTGTCGCTCCGCGCGCGGAGAAGATCGACGATCTTCTCCTCTTGGTTCATTTTAATTGCTTCCTTTTTTTTTCTTTCTTCCTCTTCTTCCCTAGCGAGTTTTAACCAGGCTTGCACCACGTGATTGCGCCGGTCTCGCGCTTTGGAAACGAAGTCTCATTTACGACGAAGATAATTCATCGGGCAGTCCCTTCCTTTTCTCCTTCTGCCTTCGTTTGCGCCTGAGAGATCGGCTGCAGCGCGTTGTCGCGCGTTGAAGACGTTCAGGTTTCACGGAATGCGCGCTGCTCTGCGGATCATGGACCTCTTTTAACGTTCGTTATTTATGGATTGCGATCGGATACTTGATGCTCCAAAGCTTTGATACGGCGCAGCACTTTTTGCGCGGTTGCTTCGCATCAAGCTCTCGCAGATCGTTATCTCTTATCTCTGATATCGATTGTCGAGCTGTTCCTTTCTTTATTTTGTTTACTTGTTTATCGCGGTATTGAACCGCATTTTCATTTCATTTCGCGTAAGCGCTCCCCGCTGGTCTATCGTATATGGTGTATCGACTGTGTGTTGACGACAACTATTCGTCGTGTAGCGAGTGTGCGTGTGTGCGTGCGTGTGTGCCGGTGACAAGAAATTGTGCTTCGTTTAATGCTGCGGAGAGCGAGAAGAGGATGCATCGTCGTAACGGATTGTTATGAAGGTGAGGTCCATTTCAGATTGACTTAATTTGCATTCTAACGCCTTTACATTTCAGTAAATTTCAGTAAAGAGAGTGATCCTTTTTGAGTAGAAGATTGCGCTTCGGGGCTCTTTGCCAGGTTTTTCCAACGGCTTGATATCTACTTTTTCTTTTTTCTTTTTTCTTTTTTCTTTTTTCTTCCMCYCSCCCCCCCCCCCCTCCCCCGGCTGTGCTGTTTCATTAGGCGACAACTATGATGTGCAGTTTGTTTGTTTTGTAAAAAAAAAAGAAAGAAAAAAAGAAAACAAACCTCCCCAGTCATTTGTATCTCGATATTGGGATTTTAACTGTGCTGATGAGTACAGAAGAAAATTGGGAGAATTAGTCCACAAGCATATCACGCGTGTGTGCGTGTGTGTGTGTGTGTATACATTATCCATCCGAATAGCGTCCGAATACTGATTACGTAAGACTCGGATAAATTCGGAAAGCTTGATGAGTATTGTTATGGCGGATAAAAGTGGATTTTCAAAGCTTGACTTGACGACTTGATCACGACGAGAGATTTGCACGTAACACGTTGCGTCTCGAGAGATGCTAGCAACGCCCAAGCACTTTGCACTGGCCACCTTGCAACACTCACACAAACGTAAAGTCTATCTCTTTCTATCTATCTACCCCTCTCTCTCTCTCTCTCTCTCTCTCTCTCTCTCTCTCTCTCTCTCTCTCTCCCTCCCTCTCTCTGTCTGTCTTTCTCTTTCGTATCACTGCCTGTATGCAAGACGTATTGTAATATTCACGAAAAACCGAATCAAAATCAGGAAAAAAAAGAAAGAAAAAAAAAAAAGAAAAAGAGAACAACACTGTGTGTGCCCACGGCATCGTTCTCCGTTGCAATGTCCTTGGGTTTTGTCGATTTCAGGGAAGCAGGCGAGACCTTCGGCGGATTGTCGGGAATGCTGCGTCAAATACTATCGCCCTCGCCCGAGATCGGGGAGGCCGGCATGTCGGTCAATTGTAATCTTCTACAGGGCAACTCGATATTCTCGAACCAATCGTCCATGCTGTCGTCGACGTTGCTCCCGCCGCATTTTCAGAGCGTGTGCCCGGATCAGGGCCTGCTCGATCAGATGCAGATCCTGACCGAGTCCTATCCGTGTCCCACGTGCGGCCTCGAGTTCCGTAGCGCGCTCAAGCTAAACTATCACATGCGTACGAGTCACGCCGCGCGTCCGGAATACGAGCACAGTATCGAGAATCAGCCGAGGTACTCTTGCGCCGTCTGCTCGCGCTCTTTCGTCGCCCTGAGCCATCTGAGGATGCACGAGGTCACGCATACCGCATCCCCGGTGGCCGCGTGCGCCTCGCCGACAACATCGGTCGCCAATCTGGCGTCGTCCGGCAGCATGGAGAAGACATTCGCGTGCGACCTGTGCCAGGCGAGCTTCCGGTATCGCACGCTGCTGGAACGCCACCGGAGGATGCACCAGGAGATCGGTCAGGAGAAACCGTACTCCTGCTCGCGGTGCCTCATGCGCTTCGAGACGCGCAATCTGTACAATCATCATGCGAAAACGCATAGACCGCCGATGCCGGTCAACAGCGACAGCAGCGGCAGGATCATCGGCGCCGGCACCGTGTCGCCGATCGATCCAGCATCCACCAGCACCATCGCCGGTCCCGTCATCCCTGCCAAGTCCATCACCTATCCCTGCGACTCGTGCTCCAAACAGTTCACCACCGCCGAGTCGTTGAGCACGCACAAAGCTGTGCACAGGTCCAGGCCGCTGGTGTGCGACGTGTGCGGCAAGGGCTTTACGCATCGCAAGTATTACGTGGTCCATCAGCGCATCCACACCGGCGAGAGGCCGTATCTCTGCGCCATGTGCGGCAAATCGTTCACGCAGGCATCGACCTTGACGGTACACCGCCGCTATCACACGGGAGAGCGGCCGTATACTTGCACCTTGTGCGGAAAGGGATTCGTCACGCGTACCATTATGCTTAATCACATGAAGAAGCACTGAGTCGTCGGTCGATCGGTATGCACGAGAGGATAAAGAAATCTTTTGCCGCGTGCGATTCGATCGGAGTCATTTTCTGAACGCCTCGACGAGCGCGCGATATCGAGAGCTCGCTCGATCCCGGATGATCAATTTGGCATCGCGCTTTAACAGAGGAAGATGATCACCGAGAAATCTGCGTCGATAAATTTTACGGTAGTACGGAAGTTGAGAGTTCGCAGGAGAGAGGAACGTGAAGTCCGTAGAAGCATAAAGAAACGACGAGAGATAATCGATGCAGCGTTGAACGCGGGTCTTTAACGACGAATATCGACGGAATTTCTATTTGCAGTTTCTTCGTCGTGGGGATTATGTCGGGTGTTGATGTCCAAGTGCCTAAAAGTATTCAAGTTGTTATCACGAGACGATAAACGAGCGCGCATCGATGTAACGAGCGATATAAATGTAAATCGATTTCTTAGCGAAGCACCCCCGTGAGAAACGTGACGATTTCTCAGAGTTCTCCTCGTGTAGCTTTCGGATCAAGCGCATTCGGCGCATTCAGAGCGCCGGTAAGGAGTCACGAGAAAGAAGGGGATAAGCTAACGATTTTATTCTAACGATCGTAAATGTTGTCATCACTGTGATATATTGTTTATATATATACATTATTACGAGAATATTTAATAGACTAATGTTGATATTTTATTAAAAAACGCGACACCAGGATTTGCCTTTTGGGGGAAAGAAAGAAAATAAAAGAAAAAGAAGATAAAAAAAAATAGAACCGATAACGAGCAAGCAGGCTTTTCGATCGGCGAAGTTAACGCCTGGGTGCCCAAACGAGAAGTGCCTAAGATGAGACAATTTCCAATTTTCTCTTTCTCTCTCATTCGTCCCGAGACGAATTACTTATTAACTGAAGCTAAAATCGAGACGTCAACGTAATCTATCCGATGGAGGAGTGATTATTTTTATACCTCGTACAAAGAATACGATTTTCAGATTCACGTCGGTTCGAGGTCGTCGACCTCGTGTGGAGGTCGTCGTCGCTGACGAATTTACTGCGCGCACAGAGTGCGGCGGTCTTTCTCGGTGCGAAAATGAATTCAGGTGCCTTCGAATAATAACGTTACGAAAGACAGGGTAAAAGCGCGTAATGCTAATCACGTAAATATGAGATGTGAGTATCAAGACGCTTAAGTATTTCTAGGGTTAGTACTCTCAAGTACTCTAGTCGTAGACGATTACGCGCGGCTGATAAACGCAAGTGCGGATAAAGTAAAACGCAATGTTCGGTGTCCCTTCGCAGATTCTTTCTTTCCAGATAAATTCGTTGCCTCGTGTCTGTATAGCTTCTGACGCAACGTCCTTGAGAAGTTGCATTCTTGTGAAGAGTCGTTAGAATATTTGTTATTAGATGAGAGGTACACGAATCTGTTTCGAGTTTATTGCCGCGTCACGAGATTCAGCGCGTTGGAGAAAAGATCCAACGCTCATTATGATATCAGTGTCTTAATTCTGATTACTTTAGCCGCGACGATCCGCGGAATGTTTTAGGTCTTCCGTGATGTTCGCTGAACATCAGGTAGATTCAGCTAAGAACATCCGAGAGCAAGAATCCTATCATCCAAGTAGCGGAGTCGTAGAAGATTTTTCTCTTCGAAGCTTCTTCATTTGGATTTTTGCGAACGAAGCTTCTCAGCTTCTCAGAAACTCGTTATTCGCGGATGTCACGGAAGGTCCAAGGCCGTCTTAACGATTGTTCGGTAATTACGTGTATATAATAACTGAAATAATAAATGCAGACGAAAGCCTTTATATTTTCTAGGTCATTAAGTCCTTTTAAAGCAAGGATCCTAATTTATATATATATATATATATATATATATATATATATATATGTGTGTGTGATTTACGAATCAGTTATTCCATTTGTTTTCTTGTTGAGTCATTGAGAGGAAAAGCGAACTGTAAGATCGTTTGGTAAATTTATGGCGTCTAATGTCATTGCTTAAAAATTTAGTTTGTATTTAAGCTATTTAATTTGTCTGTTTAATTAATGGAAATTGTTTTACTTCTTTATATATATATAAAGAAGTTTTTCGGAAATTTAGATAAGATCTCTGTCGATAAGAAACATGCGTCTCGTTGAGATGCACGGTTGAAACGATCGATCAATCATTCGAGCTTAATATTTCTCAACAATACGTTTGTAACAGAGATTTTATAGAAATACCAGATCAAATTACGTGATCGATACGTTAAGGAGGATGTAATTTGTTATAGACATGTTGTACAAACATGAGAATGCTGAAAAGTTGTTAGACTTGTTAGGCTTGGGCAACCGATAATTCTTAATTTATCATAAGAAACACGTAGGGTATCTGTGGATTTAGCAGAGTTTCGTTCGTACATCGCAGTATTCATCCGCAAATGTCAATTGACTCTTTCTTGGGAAGAGAGGCATCAAAATCCTGATAATTGCTGACACATGTTCGCGATACATGAATCGTTTCTATTTTGTAAACTCGCGATTAAGTCGTAAAGCCTTGAGAAGCGTAAAAGTGATAAAACGATCGCTGTACGAGTAGCCGAGTCGTAGGCTGTTTGAGATGTCACAAATTAAGCTGAGAGATCTAGATTTGTTCTCAGTTCTCAGTACAATTGAATTAGAGATAAAGAAAGTTGGAACGAGATTGCGACAGATCAATGTAAAAGCACGATGTCTCTTATTCAAAAGATGCGCAAGCGCTTGAAACGATTACGATTACGCAGTTACTTCTGTCGGGTGTCCGCGGCAAGAAGACTCAAAATTGCCTGGAGAAGCGACGATCAGACATTTTATGATTTTTATACGACACGAATCTTGTACATAGCATAAGCAATAAATAATAAAGTAATACACACACACACTTGAGAAGTATCGAGATACGAATATCAATACGACTCTCGATATCTCTAACAATAAGATGTCCGTATTTTATCAATGACCGCAATACAAACACGCATATAGACGTATGAAACTATTAAATTTAAATGAGTCTAGAATATAAGTAGCTGTGTTATATAGTTATGGATCGTATTACGAGATTACCAACTACGATTAGAATTACGATACTCGATAAAGAAGACGATGATGTTTGTGCTCGCGAATAAGCATTGTCCAAGTATATGAGACGCCAGTAAGAAAGAAAGAGAAAGAGAAAGAGAGAGAGAGGGAGAGGGATAAGATAGCGAAGACGGACAGGTGACTCTACTCTGCACGTAATAAAGAAAATGCTGGAAAATGACAACCGAGGCGATTTATTGACCACCCAATTTCCACACAATGAATCGAGCACGAGTGTCCAGCTGATCGTCCCTGTAAATATGTCACTTACCTCTCGTTAAGACGACGATAAAGAACGAAAGAAAGCGGCAAGGAACGAGCATTGATTCACCCCCATTTGTGTCTCTCTTCTTTGCAGATATTTTGTGTCAAAGCTCACGATGCTGCCTCAGGATCGGCAGCAGTGCGGTCCCGCTGAAATGAAGCACGTCTTTGTCCAGCAGCAGCACACGCAGCTGCTGATAGCTGACACGTTGCACATGCCGAAGGTGGAGGTGACGGGGACGGCGGATATGCTCGCTCACGAGAGTGTCATGCAGTGCGAGTATTGCGGTGACAGTTTCGTTTCCGACCGGGCTCTCGGTTTGCACCTAGAGACGCACGAGTCGGCCTCATCGGAGGAGATGCGAGCGCGCTCGCAGGATGATCAGTTGGTGTGCGAGAATTGCGGCTGCAGTTTCCCGACGACCGCCGAGCTGCGGGAGCACCAGAAAGAGCACCTTACCGAGGACTGTTACAGTTGCGATCATTGCAGTTACGCTACCTCGATCAGGGAGTGCCTGGTCGCGCATCAGAGGTGCCACGTGCTCGATTACAAGTACCAGTGCGAGGTATGTGGCGAGCGTTTTCAGAGCAAGAGCAACTGCCAGGTGCATCTGCTGTCGCACAGCCGTGACAAGCCGTTCCAGTGCGACGTTTGCAGCGCTACTTTCCGCTATCGTCAGGGTCTGCGGCTACACACCAAGTTGCACCAGCCGGACTACGTGCCGCCGCAACGGAAGCATCACTGCGAGCTCTGCAACAAGCGTTTCTCGCGTAAACAGGTGTTGCTGGTGCACATGAGGACGCACGGTAATGTCGGACCGCAGAACGAGTACGTGTGCCCGATGTGCGGCAAATCCGTGTCCAGCAAGACCTACCTGGCGGTGCATCTGCGCAAGCACACCGGCGAGAAGCCGCATGTCTGCGACGTCTGCGGCAAGGGCTTCATCTCGCAGAATTATCTCAGTGTACACCGTCGCACGCACACAGGGGAGAAGCCGCACCAGTGCACGCACTGTAACAAGAGATTCACGCAGCGCACCACCCTCGTGGTGCATCTGCGGGGTCACACCGGTGACCGACCTTATCCCTGTACGTGTTGTCACAAATCGTTTGCCTCCAAAACCATGCTGAACTCGCACCTGAAGACACACGCGAAACAAAACGCGCGCCAGCAACAGGAACAGGAACAGCAGCAGCAACAGCAACAGCAGCAGCAGCAGCAGCAGCAACAGAGCTTACAGCAGCAACATGCGTTGCAGCATCAACAGCAAGATCCGTCCTCGCTCGATACCGTTACCATACTGTTGCCTGGTTAGAGCTACGATCGTTATGATAAATTCCACATTTTTTTTATTTAATTAAACTCTTCATCGCTTGTCTTCTTTTCATCACGTTTTGTTAGAGTAATATCCGCGCGGAAGAGGACGTAGAGAGTTATTGCTAATGATGCTTTGTGATTGAGACGCTGAGCTTCGGACGCGATGAGGTAACTGTCGATAAAAGCGCAAGGCACAGATTTGCTTCTCCAACGACACTTTTTCTATTCTATGATAAAAACATGCTCGGATGGATCGAGTTGAGACGCGATTGAGAGTGTGTGATTTAGAGAGACGCTTCATCGAGTTACGATCGTTACCTTGCATTCCTCCGAGAAGTCTGACAGATGATATTATCGTAATGGCCTTTATACGTAATCGATTTGAAAATAAGATAGTAAGATGCCCCAGCTATTTATTATAATTGACGAGAGTAGTCTTAGGCGAGGGAATCGTTAAAGAGGAATATTTCTTGCAGATTGTTACAAGATTGTTGCAGAGAGACGTCGAGACGTTTTAACGGGCTGTCGAAATGTCAGATGCAGAAGTTTTATCGATGACATAACGATGCAATTAATCCTATAATTGAAACGACCGATGTATAGGGAGCTCGATGCGACAGATCGCATCATAAATGCACATAAATGAATTAACTGTTCTGCGGGGGACGTAATATTCGTTGAATCTCTTTAGAAAATTGTCCGCTGCGTCCGCTGGGAAGGCGGACTCGAGTTTCTTCTTGAAGAAAAGAAAATTTCGCTTCTTGCGAAATTTTTTCACAAACTACAATAAAACCGTCCAGAGTTCTTAGTTTCACTATTGTGAGAATACTTTTTAAATTTATACACGTGTTTTATCTGTAAAGCGCTGTTTTCCTTCTCTCTCTCTCTCTCTTTTTTTTAATACTTTTATTAATAATTAATTGTCAAGTACCGTTATTTTGCGCGTTTTATTATTATTACTACTACTACTATTGCAATTATTCGTTTTTGTATATAATTGTATTTACATTTTCAAAAGTATGGGAGTACGGCACGTAGCTGATTGTTAATTAATGTTAATTCAATAATATCTTAAATTGCCGAAAATGAAATTTATAGTGCCTTAATTGTTATCATATTATAGTTTATAGGCGAGACGAAATTATATATGATTTTATTATAATCTATAAAAATAAAAAAGCTCCATTGCGAGTGGGTAGAGTAATGGCGGGGAGAAAGTTGCGCGATAGTTTTTAATATTATAACGTTAGAAGCGTGCATTTTTATCGTTCTCTTCCATGAAATTATCCATTTATGGTAATGTAACGATAAGTAATCTTTTCCCGTCTTATTTACTTTCTCTATATAAGGAATTGAGATTACGCAATAGAATGATAATGGAGGACGGTAATTAATTGTAATTATTTCTGCCTGAATTTTACATTCCGCACGACGCGAATGTTTAAATCTTTTGAGAACGTATTGTCTGCTGGATCACGTTATCGTCTCTAAAGTTTAAGTATTGTTAAGTTAACTAGTATTATTAGATAGTATTATTACCATATAAATCTTTTTTACATTTTGTGATTTGTAATTGTTATTAGTAGCAACTAAAGTCTGTGGTATTTTCTATACATATACATGCATGTGTGTATATGTATATGTTTGACTATACATTATTCATGCTATATTATATATTATTAGTTGAATATTGAAATAAATTTAGATTTTTACAGAGAATTGACAGAACGAGTGTCTCCTCCGTGCAAATGAAATGTTGATATCGTTTTAATCGTCATTCGGTGCTTTCTTATACACATTTACGGAAGATGTTGTAAGTCCGACGATACGCTTGCGAATCTTATTTTACATTTTCTAATTCATTGATGATTTTTTAATAAATATTAATTTTACGTAAGCGAGCATTGTTTCTTTCCTTTTTTTTGTTTTTTAGTAAACTCTCACTTTAACATTCTTGAAAGCCGACTTGGACAACTTTTATATACTTATATATTTTATATATTCACGTCTCGAGACTCGTTTAACGTTAGAAATTAATTACAATTTAGCCTTTTGTCCATCTTGCGATAAGGAGTGTCGGAGAAGATACCGAGTAGAAGTTTTCATTCTTCTATACACAAATATCCTGGAATTCTGATGAAGACGCGATAAGATCGAGAGTTACACGTTTGTTATAACTATAGACGCGTTATAAATTTTTATTTATGTTTATTTCCTCGTGAGATGAAATATCTCGATCGAAGTGTCGTTGATCGCAGCTCTGAAATCATTATACAGTAAGTAATGAGATTTTAATACTTCATACTGGCAAGTTTGCTTATACTATAGAGCTTCCTGTTGTATTCGACAAGTCTTAACAAATACAAGACGAAGACGTATCTCCTCTTGCTTGATATTAGCTTTGTCGATATATTTATTTTGTATAATTCGCTTGACATAATTCGTCCGTTCCCTCATACGATTCGTATGTTTCTTCAATGATAACCATCATTGAGTGCATCGGGTGAGACTAAAAATGATAGTGAGATGCGCGCATCTGTTCTCTTCGATTACGATCATAATCCATATATTCTCGTTTCTTTTCAGAATTAACGAAGGAAGTTCCAGGAATCGTCAAGAGGATATTACGACGAGGAGAAGCGATCAAAGAGCGTCATACGTTATTCTTCAAGAAATCGATGACAAAACCATTCTCGTCCAAGAAGTGACCGCGTATCGTTGCGATTCATGCAACGAAGACTTCGATACGGAAGCGAGCTTGATAGTGCACAGAACAGAGCAGTCGATCCTGAGAACTCGGCAGACCTTGCGTCAAGCGGAGAAGAAACACGAGTGCGAGATCTGTGGCCAGACGTTCTCCAGAAAGCTGCAACTGATCAAGCATCGTCGGATGCGATGCAAGTATCCTTCGGATGCGCAGAAGAGAAAGCTAAACTGGAAGAATGCCGTCGCGAAAGTCAAGGGAGGTCGAGAGGAGGGCAAGGGATTGTCGACCGGTCCCATCGAGTGCGGCGAGTGCCACAAGATCTTCAAGAAGAAGAGATATTTGAATGTGCACAAGACGCTGCACGGCGCACCGCACGTTTGTCACATGTGTGGCGCGAAGCTGACGTCCGAGTATTACCTGAGGATTCACATCAGGCGGCACAACAAGGAATTCACAGAATTCTGCGAGATTTGCAACAAGGGCTTCTATTTGAAAGCGACCCTGAGGACTCATATGAGTGTGCACACGGAGGAAAAACCATGCACTTGCGAGATCTGCCACAAGTCCTTCGGCAATCGGGTCTATCTCCGTAGCCACATGAAGATTCACACCCGGCCCGAGATGAGGAAGAAGTACAAGTGCGAGATCTGTAGCTTTGAGACCTTTTACAGTTACTGTTACAAGGAGCACATGTGGACTCACACAGGCGAGAGCCAGGTGGCGTGCGAGGTATGCGGCAAGTTGATCAGGCGACAGTACATGAAGACGCATATTAGGATACATACCGGCGAGAAACCGGAGATCTGCGAATTCTGCGGTAAAGCGTTCAGTGCCAGAAAGTATCTCGTTAAACATCGACGGACTCATACCGGCGAGAGACCGTACAAATGCAAGATCTGTGACAAACGTTTTACTCAGCGTGGCACGCTTAGCGCACATTTACGGAGACACGAAAGTCCCAAGTGAAAACGAGCCTTCAGGAATTTCTTGTGGGATAATGTACGTTCATATTTGATATCGCTATTTTATTGTTGAATCCGGTTTTCGATATACTTCGACGTACTAATTTGCAGAATAGAACCACTATCTTGACGGTATGATTGTTGTATTCTGTCATTTTTAATATGTAACTTATTACGATACTTGTTATTTTGTAATGTTTCTGGTGAATAGCTTAATAAATGGATATCTGGCATTAATAACACACTATGGCGTATCAGGATAAGTTATACGTCAGAATTTATTCATAATTTTAATGAAATTGTAAAACTATTCGAGATTTTCTTTTAGAGAATAGAATCAAACTTTATTGAGCAAAATTTTGCGATATTTAAAGGTAATGTAAAATTAAGAATTTAAATTTTCTGAATGAGAGGGAGAGGAAAAATGAGAGCGAGCGAGCGAGTGAGAGAGAGAGAGAGAGAGAGAGAGAGAGAGAGAGAGAGAGAGAGAGAAAAGTTACTTTAATATGAAATTATAATATTATTCGTTAATATCGAAAAAATGATATTTAGAAACATGCTTCTAAGATGCTCTAGACAAGATCAAACAGTGGCAGTCAACCAGTTGATTGACGGTCATGATAGATTCAGTAAATACAATTTAAGAGTGTCATAAAATTCTGACTAAGAATGTGGACAGCTTGCCTATTGTTAATTCAAGTAAATCAATTATACTGATTGTGTTTATTCTAATACCAGTCTACCATTGCTTCCTCACGCGTTGACGAGTCTTATTTATTACAGGTGTAACGAGATCGACATAGAAAGCACAAAACTGGAACCGATCGACGAGTTGCAATGTATAGAGTTAGTACAGTATCAGGATGAGATATCTATTGTCGAAGAGTATCATCACATCGGTCATCAAGAGATAGTAACGGAGACGATCGAGTATAAGGCCGATAGTTTGAACAATAAACTCGAATCAGAAGTGGATAAGATAGGTGTTACAAAATGTTTTCATGGTTCCGATCGTAAACGCACAACGGTTTACGAGTGCGACGTTTGCGGGAAGCGTATGTTGAAGAAATTGCAATTCCTGAAGCACAGGCAGGATCACGAGAGGAACCCGAAGACTGAAGATCGCTGTAGGGAATGCGACAAGCTCTTCGCCGACGAGGAGAAGCTGCGAAAGCACATGATAAAAGCGCACCAGAAGGAAAAGCCGTTCCAATGCGTTCTGTGCGGCAAGTGCTTCAAGACCGAGGAGTTCCTGAAGATCCATCTGAAGCAGCACAACAAACGATTCACCTGCGACATATGCGGCATCTCGAAGGTCTCCGGATATGATCTGCGTCTCCACAAGAAAAAGCATAATCAGGAATACGTGACGCATTGCGAGATTTGCGGCAAAGGCTTTTACACGAATCAGACACTGGAACGGCATCTGCTCACTCACACCGGCGAGAAGCCGTTCGTCTGCAAGGTGTGTAACACACCGTACGCGAGTGCGGCCTATCTGAATATGCACATGAAGTCTCATGGCGACCGGGAGAAGCACAAGTGCAATATCTGCAACTTCGAGAGCTATTGGAAAGCCGCGCTGAAGGTACACTTGAAGATACACACCGGCGAGAATCAGATCACGTGCGAGCTGTGCGGCAAGTCCGTCAGCAGCAAGACTTACTTGCAGATTCACATGCGTATACACTCGGGCGAGAAGCCGCACGTTTGCGAGGTGTGCGGCAAGGCATTCAGCGTGCGGAAGTATTTGATCGTGCATCTGAGGACGCATACCGGCGAGAAGCCGTACGAGTGTAAGGTGTGCCAGAAAAGATTCACGCAACAAGGTTCATTGAACTGGCATATGAAGTCTCATAACAAGAACAAATGAAACGACGAAGCTCCTCGGACTGCTATACATTTCTTTTGATGCCATATCTATCGTGTGGAGATCGCTGATCGTTCCGATTTCACTTATCTGATTACCGACGAACACGTCGAATATCGTAGATTGGATATCGCGCACGGAGAATATGGACTTCTAAGCATCTCGTTTTTATTATTCGAATCGTAGAGCTATGTACACATGCGTACACATATATTGTAACAAAGAAGTTACATAGGACACAAGTGCAAATTCTATACATATGTGTGTGTGTGTGTGTCTGTATGTGTATATATATATATATAATACACGAATTTGATTCTCGTAATTAATATATACGTGTCAAGTATGAAACATTATCTGTATTCTTTGGAAATACGTTTGCTAGATGATACATGAAGAATATTAATTCTTTTTTAGAGACATGAGACTGATCGTAATCGTGAGAGATAAATTTTTTATGCAAATAACTATTATGAGTAAGTAAGAATTATTTTAGAGATTTTATAAATTTTATAGATTATACAAGGTCGCTAGTTTCCGTTTTGTAAAATGTCTTATGAATTTACGTAATGTCGTATTAATAAATAATGTCGATCGCGATAAGTTAGAACAATTTCAATTGAGGCAACGCCGAGTTTGTCAGAGAGAATTTCTGCAACGTGCCACAAGAAATATAAATATCTTTTATTTGCTTAAAAGGCTGAAAAGATAAAAGATTAGACAAAATTGATGTCACGCATACTTAATAAAAAATGCCCGATAAACTTAGCGTAGAATTGAGCGAACGTAATCATTATTATTGATAAGTAAAAAAAGCATATTTACTTGAACAAAATCATACGCTCTCTGTATCTTCGTTGGAAGCTATTTTTATTCCTTAATAAGAGCTTATTTTAACAAGAATAAAATAATTGTAATAAATAATTATATTACATTCTTGCAACAATATAAAATTTCTAAGCGAAAATTAGCAATTATTTATTAAATTAGCATTATCTTTCTCTAATATCTATCTTTGTTATATTTATGATTATTATTGAGGTATTTTGTTATACTCAAAAATTATGTAGAAGATAAAGTTTATATGCTCATGCTTTGACATTGCAAAATAGTATTCTTGAAAGAAGGGACACAGAGAATACGTTATATCATTTTAAATTATCAAATAGCAACGATGACAGATCAAGCGATTAAGATCTGATGAGATTTAATTCCGAATGAAATCTATATTTATATACTCGATTTTATTCTGCGTTCTACGAGAAAAATTAAAATTATATTGCTCGTAATGTATATATAACTTATTAACTATATAATAACGTCATAGAATATAACTGAATAAAAAAATATACGCAAACTTTGAGCCTTGTAGTTACAAACTTAGTTGTATATTGTGTCTATCCTGCAGGTTTTACATTTCACGTAACGTAGTGATGCACTAAATGCTAAATAATAGTGACGACTTCCGATTTATAAATAATATACATGCGACAGAGAGATGATGGAAGAGCCAACAATGTAGGAATGTCATCTGGATTAGAAATTTCACGATACATGTTTGCTACAAATTTCTAAAAGGTACGCATTTGTTTTGTATTTTGAGATTTAATTCGATGAAATTGTTGTTATAATTTATTATTTCTGATATGACAATACGTGACGCAATTATTTCATCTTATTTACAGATATCTTATAAAACAGGATGTGTATCATAAAAAAGGAGTTGTATGTTCTAGAAGGAAAGACGGAAATTATATTAAATTTATAGAGCTAGCTTTACGTGTGTTAATGAGATGTAACGATCGAATTATATAAAGTCCATAAAGAAATGGATTTATTTTACAAATAAAATCGATTAATTATAATTAAATTGCTATTTTGACGGAGACAAATTTTATTACAATTAATTGCGTAACAAATTACGCACAAATATACATACACGCGTGTGCACGCATCAGAAGCGTATGCTTCTTGTTATCTGCTGTCAGCTTTGTAACATTTACATTTACGAATGGCGTAAAATTATAGACCTAAAAATGTTTTTTTTTTTTTTAGAAAGAAGAGAATGGAAATCCTTTATGTATGTATTGCTTTTGATAATATATAATCTAAGACACGAGGAACAGATTTTTAGCAGCTAAATAGAATTGTATAAAAATGTAAATAAAATGATAAATAAAAATAACTCTCTCGGTGTTTCTATCGATTTAAACGAGTCAATGTTTTATTATCTGTCTATATAGTCATTATTTTATTTTATTTTCAGAAATGAAAGACCAGCAGAGACGTGTGTAAAAAATGAATCGTCTCTACATGAATGTCCGGATTCGATTTTCGTTAAAGACGAGAACGTGAAGGCGAGGTTTAGTGACATACAGCACGAAGCTGCAAGTTTGGACCACGAGGGTGCCGAAATAGACACGTTGTCGCGAGAGGAGTTCGAGGAAGGAACAAACGAAGGCATTAAGAGACAGAATGACGGGAACAATATAAGGAGACAATGTAACGGACAGACGTTTTACGAGTGCAACGTATGTATGAAACTGTTCAGATCGAAGAATCTGTTCGAAGGTCATCTAGTAGCGCACAGTGACGCTCGGCCTTATCAATGCGACGTTTGCGGCAAGTCCTTCAAGAGGACCAACACTCTGGCAGTGCATAGGCGAATCCACACCCACGAGAAGAACTTCGTTTGCGACGTGTGCGGTCGCGCGTTCGTGCAAGCCTCTCAGCTGGCCACCCATCATAGACGTCACTTTGAGAAGTACACGCGGCATTGCAACATATGCAACAAGGGCTTCTTCACGAATGCCGAACTGCATGGGCACATGAACGTGAAGCACGGCGCCAAGGAGCACGTGTGCGCTGTCTGCGACAAGTCGTTCCCCAACAATCACACTCTAGTACGGCACATGAAGATTCACGATCCGAACTTCAAGCCGGTGAAGCATCAGTGTGAGTTTTGCGGCAAGACGTTCGCTTATAAGAATTCGCTCGTGGTGCACGTCAAATCTCACACAGGCGAGAACAAGTACGACTGTCACTTGTGCGGCAAGTCCGTCTCCTCGAAGGGATCCCTTCAGGACCACCTGCGCTTGCACGGTGGCGAGAAGTCCTTGATCTGCGACGTGTGCGGCAAGGCCTTTCACAAGAGAACCACGTTGGTCGTGCACAAACGGACTCACACCGGCGAGAAGCCTTACTCGTGCGACACCTGCGGGAAATCTTTCACGCAGCATTCAACTCTCGTTATACACAAACGATATCACACGGGACAGAGACCGTATCAGTGTAGTTACTGTAGCAAGTCCTTCGTATCGAGAGGTTTACTTAACGCACATAATAAAGTACACGTGGTGATGGTCATGCAGTCCGCATAGTCTCCCATTTAATTCGAACCATCGTTGATTAATTGTCGCGTTGAATAATTCGCGTTGCGCCAGTCGCGCGTTTCAGACATTGTGATACTAAATGAACGCGTGATCACGATGATTCCAGGCATTTCTGCGAGAGCAAGCGAGAAAATCGTATACTGCCATTTTATATTCTAATGATTCGTCCATGCTCGCCCACGACGCGATTGTATCCGATTTTAATCAGTTTCTTTCTTCTTTTCTTTAGATTATCGTGACGTTATATCAATTATATCAGATTTTTCGTTGAACTTGCAGATTTCGTTGAACTTCCCGAAATCGAGACGGAATGATTCTGTGTTTGTTATCTCCATTGAAATTGATTCCAAATGTGTGCGCTGAATAAACGGCTTAAATGACTATATATTGAAAGTTACATTTACATTAAGAATTCGATAAGTGAAAGTATGTATATATCAAGAAGCATGTATATATCAAGGACAAGAAATATAATCCATGTTCTGACGTTTCAACATTAACATGATTTTCTTGATTTCTCAGTGATTTCGCATTAGGCAGAGAGCTAATAAATTTTTACAAGAAATAATTGAACGCAAAGAGACCGTAGCGTCGGAATGTAGAATGTAGCTTTCGCGAGAATATAGAGAATAATTAGGACAAGCTGTATATAACATTTGTATACACATCGTGTATTGCAACAAAAGCGGCGATAAGTTCCTTTTTCTTTCTTCTTCTTCTTTTTTTTTCTTTTCTTTTTTTTCTAGGTCAATAGGATATGCTCCTGCGTTATGTATTGTTGTAATAAATAAAGACGTTTCTCAAAATCGTGACCTGAAGGCTGTCTTTATCACGTCGCTTTCATATTTCAAATGCCTTTCTCATCTGTATACATACAAGCATCTTTTAAGTACGTACATCTTTTAAATATTAATTAACATATCTTTTTTATCGAACATGGCAATGCTAATCGCCAAATTAATTGATTTATGTTACGTAATCGAAAAAGAGTTGCAAGCTTGGCCGGTTAGCTTCAGTTACAGGGATAAGTTAATTTGCTAAACAACAAGACCCGGCAATAAAAGAAAGATTGTCAAGCGAGGATATGCGATGTACTGATGTCCCTCTGAATTTTTCTATTGCAGATACAATCAGCTACAGTTTTCCGAAGAGTATTACCCGATGGTAATGTTTCCCAAGTTCGATCCGGCGAAGAAGAACGATGATCCCGTGGTGAAGTGTCCGGAATCAGCGGACGCTATTGAGGAGACTGCGGCTTTGACAAGTCCTGTGGAGAACGTCATAAAGCAGGAGGTGAACGACGCTGACGATGACGATAACCTTCCTTTGGCGTATCATTGTAAACTCTGTGGTGTCTTCTTCGCTTCGCAATCCTTGTTGGACAATCATGAGATTGAGCACAAAGGTAAGCGGAAGAACGCGTGCGCACAATGCGGCCGAGTCTTCAGAACTGCTATGACTCTCCGCAAACACATGAAGCTGCACTCGGTGCGTAAAAACGGTCGCAAGGACAATCCATCGACAGTGACCGACCTCGACAGTGACACGTTAAAGAAGGTGAAGAAAGAGAAGCCCGAGATGGAGTTTCTCTGTAAGACCTGCAACAAGATCTTCCGACATAAGAGCAATTATCAGAAACATTTGTTGCGTCATACGGTCGGTGATCTACCCTGTAAACATTGCCCGAAAAAGTTTCGGCTGTTTCGCGACTTGACCAGGCATGAGAAAACGCACTTTTTACCGAGTTATATGTGCAAGGAGTGCGATTACGAGACTACTGTTCTGGCAGCTCTGAGTATCCACATGACGCGGCATATGGACAAAGCGGATTTGCCCTTCAACTGCAACGAATGCGAGAAGCGTTTCCGCAAGAAGCTCGATCTCCAGGAACATTACAACATCCATTCGGGCGAGAAGCCATTTATCTGTCAGCTCTGCAACAACGCCTTCTACCTAAGACGACAGCTCTCGGCGCATTGCAGGCGCATGCATCCCGAACTGAAGGCTAACAAAGTGACCAGTACTGCGTGTGATATTTGTGGTCGCGTCCTCGCTACGAAGAGGTCACTCTTCCGGCACAAGGAGAGCCACAATCCGACGAAGCTTTACCTCTGTGATTATTGCGGCAAGAGTCTCAGTAGCGCTGAGCATCTGAAGAAGCACCGGCGGATTCATACCGGGGAAAAACCCTACGTATGTGACATCTGCGGTAAAGGTTTCACCGATTCTGAGAACTTGAGGATGCACAGGCGGGTGCACACGGGAGAGAAACCGTACAAGTGCGATCAGTGTCCGAAAGCATTCTCACAAAGATCGACGTTGACAATCCACAGACGTGGTCACACCGGGGAACGGCCATACGTTTGTCAGATTTGCCACCGTGGATTCTCTTGCCAGGGTAACTTGACGGCGCATCAGAAGTCCACGTGCGTTTAAGCCTGACGTCGATGACTCTTCAGAATGTTTCGGGACTTTTGCTGGCTTCGCGATTCCTATTGGTTTGCGTGATGATCAAGCTGCAATGATTACGATTTAGAAATAGTGCGGTAGTGCGTGCTGCTAACGCGTCGTTAGCCATTGTATTGTAACGGCGAAAATAACGTAGAAACTGTGAAAATGAACTTTTTGGAATTATGTAGATCATAAGATACGGGCTACACGTCGACGATGTGCGCAACATCCACCAGCTGTAAATGTACTCGCGATGTTTGTCCGATACTTCTCTATAAATCTCTACGATATCTTTTGTACACTGCTTGTAACGTTTGCGTGAACAATTTGCGTGAACTTTCGCAGCGCACAAGGGTCAAGATTACTTGCATGACTTGTGGCCGGTTCGGTTTTTAATGGATTACATTTGTACCGTGCTCAAAGTGTTCTGTTACGAATATTGTTGTTCTATTTTTTCATGAAGACGTGGATGAAAGTAACTGTAGGCCGGGTGATGCCAATCGTTGTTAAAAATTCGTTTCCACTTTATTTCCTTTTCTAGTTTTATACAGTGGGCAGTACACTCCAGTAATACGTTCGTTTGAACAAATAGAATGCATCGATGGACGTACGTTAATGATTATTGATGATATTCGTTATTATACATTTAATAAAATAACTCACAAGTGCATCACAAGTGTATGATTACGAAGTTGTTCTATTATTACCGATTAAATTAATTTCTTGATTTCGAAATGAATGAACGTTACTTATCCCGACATCCATCGTAGATTGTTGAAATAATTCTTGGGTTGTTCATCATCGTAGAAAATTTCAGACGATCAAGAAAAGAGCTATCGATGAATGATCTGGCCTTGTGATTGTGATAACATGTTGAAAAAATATACTATTATTGTTTGCAGAATCTTCGGGGTCCAAGTATTGTTAGAGCAGAGTACCAAAGCTGATCATAGCGAAGAGGAAAGCAGCGAGAGGCACTGTGCGCGATCGGAATTAAATGTGAATTTAGCAGCTGAAAACTTGCTAAACGGTGGTGTCGCGGTTGAGCAGGAAAAGCGCGGTGCATCAAAGCCATCTGAAAACGTAGAACAACGTGAGATACCGCAAGTTTGTCACAAACGCGTGGAGAGCGCTTCGACTGAGATGAAGAGAAGAGAATTCAAGAGAAAGAAAGAGCATATAGGATACGAGTGCTCCATGTGCCAGGAGCTTTTCGCTCGTCGAGGAGATCTGAAGCGACACATGGTGAAGCATAGCGATGTACGTCCGTACAAATGCACGGTTTGCGAGAAGGCATTTAAACGTTCATCGACAGTGAACAGCCACATGCAGCTGCACAGCGGCGTTACGTATACCTGCGACACATGCGGTTTCGTCACGATGAACAAGCTTTCGTTGAGAACACACAATCGACGCATGCACCAGCGCGACTTTCGTTTTCGCTGCGATCAATGCAACAAGGGTTTCATGTCGAATTACGATCTGAAGGATCACAGGGCGAGCCATCTAGACGCCAAGACCTTCGTCTGCGGGCATTGTGGTAACGCTTACTCGCAGAGATCGTATTTGATCGCGCACGAGCGTACTGTTCACGGGTTGCGGAAGACTGCGCCGAAGCGTTATCGGTGTAAGTTGTGCAGGAATAGCTTCGCGTCGGAGCACGGGCTTCATAATCACACAAGCTTACACTCGCAACGCTATCTGTGCGCCCAGTGTGGCAAGAATTTTACAACGAATCATGCGTTGAAACTGCACAGTCGCAGACACACTGGCGAACGGCCGTATCAGTGCAAGGTGTGCAGAAAGGCTTTTGCAAGATCCATGGCCCTCAGGGTGCACGAATTTATTCACAAAGGCGAGAGACCGTACGTGTGCGATCTCTGTGGGCAGAATTTTACGCAGCGAAGCAGTATGATGGCACACCGCCGTAAACATCCTGGTAATCATCCACCGCCACCACCATTGCTACTCAGTCGTCTTGAATCTGGTGTTCGGAGGTCGGATCAGCTCGGTACGGATGTACTTACGAATCTATTAGAGAAACAATGGGGACTGCCGAAAAGAGCTATTCATTTTCTATATCCAGATATTATAATCGATTTTTAAAGCACGACATGTAAACGACAAGGAAGAAAATTACAATCTTGTTATTACCTAGTAATTCTTTGTTTTAAATTTCTCCAGTTGGACATTTGGTTGATGTCTTGTTCTTGGGAGGGCTATTTGTAACATTTCTTTTGTATTATCACTAATTAACGTTGGTTGAATGATTTTATCAGTGTTCTTCATGGCTAGTGAAGAATAAATTTTTATGCAATTGTGGTATACGCAGTACGTGTTTGTATTGATTCGAATTAATGGATGTTTCAGGAGACGAGAGTGGACCATAGTGCGAGATGATAAAAAGTGTCGGGAAATGATCGTAACGCGTGGTGATGCTATCGTGATAGAAACAACTTCCAATAAAAGTGTGAAGAAATTTCATTGCTCGGTCAAAGAGAACAAAGAGACAAGAAAACAAATGAGGAAGAAACACGCGGAAGAAGAATCGAACACGGGAAAAGTGACGAACGAAAACTCATCGCATGAGCAACCGAAATTTACATTGTCGTCGTTTGAGAACGTCGTTTCGCAAAGCGAGGACCAAGAAGACGTGGATCAAGTGTTAGATAAAGTGCGAACCGCGTGTCCCTTCTGCTTGAAGCATTTTGATCACGAGAAGCGGTTGAAGAGACACATTATAACCAGTCATCATAAGAAAGCGTACAGATGTGACAAATGTTGCGCGTCTTATTACACCGAGGAAAATCTGGAGAAGCACCGTAAGAGCCACGATGACGATTACTTTTTCGAGTGCGAGATATGTCATCTGAAGTACAAGCGCAAGATAACATTGAAGCAGCATCAAGTGCGGGCACACAGCGACGTTGCTGCCCAGTTCATTTGCGATTCTTGCGGTCAGTCATTCAAAGTGAAGGTGGATCTTCTCATGCACATCAACAGAAAGCACAATACTAACGTGCACATATGCCGATATTGTGGCAAATCCGTGACGGATTTACACAGTCACGAATGGAAACACAGGAAGCGAGCCGAGATGGCTAACGTGAAGTTTTCTTGTCACGTGTGCATCAAGAAATTTCAAAATCAGACCCGCCTCGATAATCATCTGTTGTTGCATAAGCAAGGCTACAAATGTACCGATTGCGATTTGGTCGTTGCTTCGTCGAGGCAATTGCAGTACCATAAAGATCGAATGCATAAACCTGGCACGACATGTTCGATCTGCAAGAAAGTGTTTGTGTCGAGGGGCAACAAGTTCTATCAACACATCCTTACACATGCCGGTATCAGACCGTACAATTGTGATGTCTGTGGCGAGGACTTTACTCAACGTTCTAGTCTCTTCCGGCATAGAAAGAATCATCCCGGTCCCCTACCGCCCTATACATCTCAGGTGCCCATAGCCGACTTGGCTAGAAATGTTTTACAAAAGCTCTTGGACTGTAATGAATAGTTTATCAGAAAATGTGTCATTAAAGGCATCGTAAAATGCGTTTTTGCAGTTTTGAAAATATACATAATCTCAAAAATATATTTTTTCGAAGAAATTCGACCGGTGATGTCTGATCAAGCTATTTTTAAACTATTTCAAACAAGCTTACACGATGAAGAGAATTATATAAAATTAATAAATCTTTTTCGTTTCAAATTGCATGCGACATACGCGAAGGAGAAAATAGTTCTAAGCATTTACGACGGTTAAATATTTGTATCTAGATTGACTGAGATATATATATGACGAAAATATTTGTTGAAAATCGTGTAACAGTGTTGGATTACATTTTTAAACAAGATATCGTCTGTTTCTGATTGTGAATATCATGAAACGTAATAAAGAGAAAAGTTATATTTTTGTATAAAATGCTTAATTCTTAAATTAAATTAAATTAAGATAACAAATACATATGTGTCGACATTGTAATTTAATTAGAAATGCAATGCAATAGTTTTCTTGTTGCATAATGACTTAGTTATATTTTATTTAATGGAGATTATTCTTTTTTCTATTGAGGTAAATTTACATGTGTACATTGATCTGTAACTATCATTGAAATATTTATTTAATGAATATTTATTTCAGATTTGCACTGGATAAAACGAAAATGCTACAATTTTATACAAGATAATTTATATGGCGATACCAATGCGCACAATATTAACAATTTGTAAAAATCCCTGATGATTAATAAAACTGATCCTCGTGATACTCGTAATGCAGTAACAGTGAGATTAGTTTATCTATACATACCGTATGCTTTCCTTACTCAATTATTCATGACCATTCGAATTGATCATTTTACACCTTTTACGCTTAAAAGAAGCAACATTGATATCTTACGTGCTGACGTAGTTTATCCCTTTTTCAGAGAAAAACCTATCATCAGAAAAACATTCATCAGGCAGAAAGGGGAACCCCCGCGAAAAGGACCTCTCCGTTTTGTCTCCATTTTGTTGGGTTCATGGAAATCCATTGAAAGTAATCCCACAAAAACAGGAAACGGAGGAATTAATTCTGCTACGATTCATTATCGAAATACGAATAGATTGATTAATGTGGATTCGTCATTAAATACACCAAAGTCAACTGTAGGAGCTATGAAAGCGAATGCTTGCAACGATATAGAACCTGTGTCGGATACGGGATTATCACGAGACTTGCCGAGTTCGCGTAAGGAAGCGATCGAGATGGATGAAGTTTTAGAAGAGATAAGGAATACGTGTCCATTTTGTGAGAAACAATTCGACAATACGAAGAAAGTCGAGCGACACGTCAGATACGTGCACCGAAAACCTTTCCAGTGTGACAAGTGTAAGAGAGCTTGTTACACGCCGAGAGCCTTGGAAGAGCATAAGAGGATACATCGGCCAGACTACTTCTTCGAGTGCAAGATCTGCCACGTGAAATACAAGAGCGGAGACGGATTGAAGAGGCACTGCATTCGCAAACACAGTGAACACGAGTCGCGATTTGTTTGCGAGCATTGCGGTCGCAGTTACAAGTTGAAGATCGACTTGACGCATCATATGAAGAGAACTCACGTGTCGGAGTTGCAGATCTGCCGTTTTTGCGGCAAAGAGGTGAAAGATGTGAAAGGTCACGAATGGCGACATCAGAAGCGCAACCGTGAAATCAAGTATGAATATCCGTGTCATCTCTGTCGTAAAAAGTTTCATCACAGAAGCAGACTAGACAATCATCTGATGCTGCACAAGAGAGGCTTCAAGTGCGACGAGTGCGGCAAGGAATACAGCGGTACGCGTGAGCTCATGAGCCACAAACGTTTCAAGCACGGTCAGACGAACATCTCTACGTGTGTGCTATGCCAAAAAACGTTCACATCCGTCAGCAATTTCTATCAGCATGTGCTCACGCATGCCGGTATACGGCCGTATAAGTGTGATATCTGTGAGGAGGATTTTACGCAACGCTCTAGCTTATTGAGACACAGGAGACATCATCCTGGACCCTTGCCGCCAATATCGACACCGCATCCCCAGATAGCCGAGCTCGCCAGGAGTTATCTGCAGAAAATACAAAGCGATCACATTGAAAATTCTATACTGGACGCGCGATCGTGATCGATCATTAATAAAGGCTTGTAAAGATTACAATTAAAGATAACAAACTATAATATGTTTTAGCGAAACCATTAAGGATGTTTGACGCATCATTATTAGTAGAAGAATTCATGCGACTTGTCAGTTGTATTTTATTTTGATAATGCAATTATCGGATTTTAATTCAGGTTCTGCTGCAAAAAGAGAACTGAGAGAGAAAGAGAAAGAGATGAATATATTCATATATTTTTACAGTGATATATATAGTCATATATTTTTACAGAAATCTCTCTTATTTTCTATATAATTATTAATTTCTTTTATAGAGAATGTTTTTGACTTGTATGTTCAAGTTTTGTAAATATTAATTTATATTTGTTTTAATTAATTAACGTACTTGATTGAGATTGTACTGTATCGTGAGAAAAAAATTATTTATACTGTCCGGATCACATTAATTATTAGATTTCTATTATCAGAAAGAAATATAATTGCGATTAACTTGAATAACTGTATATATAATTGTCCTTTTATTTCATTATTAAATTAATGAATTTATATAATACAATTGCTGGATATTGACAAATAACTAATGATTATATTATTTTTGATGTATATGTATAGCAATTATTAACGAGATTGTTAAATAGTGACAGTAAATACAGCAAGAATTTAATTTCTTTCGGAAGACTGAAGTAGTAACCATATAGTTACTACTTCTAGATTTGTCTAGAAATAAATTTGTTTTTTTTTTCTATTACAAATAAATTATTCTACGTAATTATTAGTCATAGTCAATGTTTATACAGTTCATACTCTGTATAAAAAAGCGTTTTTACATGTGATATTAAATCTACATATTTAATAAACAATTTAAGGCAAATTATATTGTAACGTCGATATATTAATTTTATAAGTATTTTTGTGATTATTCTGTGTTTTTTTAAATTCCGTATAAATATATGCAAATTTATACAAGTGTTTTAAATTTAAGAAAAAGATATTGTAGAAGTACGCTCTGAATCTCGGAGCAATTGTTTTTTGAGGAATTTTCAGAAATCTAAGTATGAAGACATTTTATATCGAGAATTAAAGGTTTTGTATTCTATGTGTGATTTTATAGTTCAGCATATATTCACATGATATTCCTAAACTCGTCAACGTTAGCATTTAAAGTATATTTCTTCGACTTACTAAATTCATCCGATGTTTCAGGGGCCAGTGGATCACTGTGTGGGATGGTAATAAATATCGACGAGTAATCGTGGTGCAAAAATGGTCCGAAACTGTCCAAATGAGTCCAGTCTTACCAGGTGATTAAATAAAAAAGTAATATAGGCTAGTAGTGGTTCATGCAAACGTTTCGGAAAATCGATATGCAAGAATTGAGACAGACCTGTAAAAGGGGGTTTTCTTGCAGAAAATTTTGTCGAAGAACAAGAGCTACACGAACAACTCGTATCAACTCAAGAGAGTCAACAGACTGACGAGGTTGATCGAATGTTAAACAATCTGCGTGGATTATGTCCCACTTGTAACAAACGCTTCCTTAATGACCGATTACTGGAGAAACATGTGAATAGAGTGCACAAGCGTATCTATAAATGCAATCTTTGTCCGAAAGCGTATGCAAAATCTTGTCAATTGAACGTTCACAAAAAGATCCACACGGAGATTTACAAGTGTAACCTCTGCGGATTGAAATTTCAGCGGCTCCTGAGTTTGCAGCGGCACAGAGTACGCTCGCACACTACGATCGAGCAGAACTTCATATGCGATTATTGCGGTAAACAGTTTAAGTTGAAATCGGACATTCTCGTGCACATCATGAACGCGCATTCTGCTAATCGGCAGATCTGTCATATCTGCGGCCAATCCGTGAGGTATCTGAAATCGCATGAGAGAACGCATTTGCAGAAGCGCAATCCGAAGAAGTTCTCTTGCCATCTGTGCCGCAAGAACTTTGCGTTGCAGACTAAGCTGGACAATCATCTGCTGATGCACGAAGAGGTTTTCCGCTGTCAGGAATGTAGCCAGGAATGCAAGGGTCCGATAGAACTGGCACGTCATAAGCGGCTGCATAAGAAAATCATGAAGGAGTGTAAGATATGCGGCAAGATGTATGGCAAATTCCATCTGCGCACTCATATATTGACTCACGCTGGTCTGCGTCCTTACAAGTGCGATGTTTGCAATATGAGCTTTACGCAACGGTCCAGTCTTATGAGGCACCGAAAGAAGCACCCTGGATCTTTATCATCGCTACCATCCGTCTCAATAACGCAACTTGCTCAGAACGTTTTGCAGTTATTCAGTTAAACTATTTTTCCTTGTATATGAGATATAGAAAAGCATTCTCGCGGTCACAAATTTTTTACGACGAACTGTTTTGTTTCCGACGATAAAATTTTAACATCCTTTAGCATGAATTATGTGTTAATGTTATAGAATATTACATATAACATAAATCACATATAAAATAAACGGGGATTTTAACTAGAGGATTAGGAACATGATCTTTATATTATTTATTTTCTCACGAGAGTTTTCTGTTTTTATATTTGTTTTTATAGTAATATTTATTTGTTAAAAAATATAGAACTCGATTTGATTTTAAGAACGTTATTCGATTTTATACATATTGGTATCCGTACTTAGGTAAGTTTTGTGATTTTGTAAATATTTAAAATATCTAAATTGTCTGACAGGGAAAAGCCTCTCCGTTTTGTAGCTTTTATGAAAATTTGTTTCATAGAGATTAAGTAACATTAAAGATAGTCTGTAAATAAAATCTTTATAAATACATTGCTGTGCTGTCATCGCAAAAATTTATTCATATATTATATGTACACATATACATACGTACGGTATTTTTATATTGTTATATAACATATATATTGTTAGAACTCTGCTTATTGCTAAGTTAAATAAATTTCGTATATTACTACAATGAAAAAAATCTATTTAACAGAATATTTGTAAATAGCGGAAAGAGGGACTATCTGTATGAAGTTAAACCTCGCTTGTTTACTGACATTTTTAGCTCATGTTGCACCAATGCATGCTCGCGTGCAACGATCATACCTGTGCCATGTTAAAAACGCATAAAATCGACTGATTTTTATAATTTTTTTAGGTGCAATCAGCTAGATCCACTCTCGCCAACTTTTCTGATAGTGAAACTGGAAGACGATTATTTTCGCATCCCAAAATCGTTGAGCGTGTTCATGATGAAAGAACCATCTACCGAGGAAAACAGTTCCAAAACCGAGTCGGTAAAGGAAGATAAGGAAGACAAGGAAGAGGATGAAGAAAAAGAAGAGAAAAATAATCGTGCGCCGAGAAATAAAGGCCGCATCGAGAACAGAAAAAGAAGCAAAGCTATATGCGACGATTTCGACGATCTAGATGACGCTCCGTTGGACTTCCGAAAACGGCATGGCGACGAGTTATGGAAAACGCGATCCGGCAAGCACGCGAAAAGCCTGAAAAAGAAGTCGCACATTTGCGAGATCTGCTACATCACGTTCGACCGTAAGAGTAAACTCACTAGTCATATGTTTAAGCATAGTAACTCGCGGCCGCACAAATGTGCAATCTGCTCCAAGGGCTTCAAGACTGGTGCGTATCTCTCTAGACACATGGAGATTCACGATGAGCCTGCGCAATTACACGCATGCAAACTGTGCGACTTCAAAGCGCGTACGAAGCCCTATCTGAAGATACATCACATCCGCAAGCACACCGAAGACTATAATTACAGTTGCGAGCAATGCGGCAAGATGTTCAAAGTTCAATCCGACTATACCACGCACATGAAGGATCATGACACTGAATCCTGCGTATGCGATATATGCGGTACATCTTACTCCAGCAAAAGCTCCCTGTACTTCCATAAGCACTACAAGCACAAGACCAAAGTGAAGGAATTCGAATGCCAGGTATGTAGAAAGCGTTTCAAGACTCAGAAGAATCTCGACAGTCATGCCGAGTTGCACAAGATGAAGTATGTATGCGAGCAGTGCGGTATGGAATTCAAGTTCAAGTACGGCCTAACGAAGCATCTCAGGACTCATTCAGGCGAAAAATCGTACTTGTGCGCTATATGCGGCAAGACTTTCGGTTGTCTCAGCTCACAGAAGATTCACCTGCTGACCCATGTCGGCGAGCGGCCTTACATATGTGACATTTGCGGCCAGAGCTTCACCCAACGGTCGCCGATGATGCTGCATCGGAAAAAGCATCCGGGCATGCATCCACCTCCGCCACCTATCAAGATCACAAATCTCTTGCATGGTGTGCAGGACAAGATTATCGTGAACAAAAGTGTCAAATAACTTGTACGTAGTGAAGCAACGATAAGCAACATTGAGAAAACCAGTCCTGGTCAACTAAATTGTGTCGCGACTTTTGTACCATTTTAATTCGCTAACAGGTGATAATTTATGTGGACTTCAGTGGCGGTATCTTCGTATCTTATTTACGAAATCTGGATGATCCTGCCCTTATAATGCATAATATCGTTTTGTGATTTCAAAATCGAAGAATTTAGTTCTCGAAAGTACGTGCTACTAAGTTGGTATGCTTATATGCTTATAAGTTTTTCCATATGAAGAGCGAGTAATGGATCAATGCTGCCATTGATATTAATCATTAGATTCTAGGATTCTTCCAACGAATACACATATTTACTTCCTCATATATTTCGCTCGTTTGAAGACTGTGATTGTTTCGGAATCACGAAAGCTTTTTACTATTCTCGAAATATTTTTGAGATTTTAATATACTTTTGTTTTGATTTATATCTTGTTTGTTGGTAATATAAATCAATCAGTTGTAAATACAATACATGAAGGTTACATATTAACGTAACATTATAGAGATATAGTTGATAAACTCTYTCTCTCTCTCTCTCTCTCTCTCTCTCTCTCTCTCTCTCTCTCTCTCTCTCTCTCTCTCTCTCTCTCTCTCTTTTTCTCTTAGGTATGTTCACCGCTTACGTTCCGCTTCTATGTTTAAGTCTTCCAATTTTATTCATATAATGGAATGAATACAATGGAATACAAAATATTTAAAACAGATTCAGTAACATTGCAATATGCGATAAAGCTTTCCGCAATGCTTTTTATTTTCTAGATTTGGCATTTTTATTCGTGACTTTGATATATTTTTCTCAGTTATTTATTTTATGTACTCTGTTAATGACAAGTAAGTTATATCTTTCGATCTTTCGTTCAACAAAATTGTATCTACGTTTAATTTAAATATCTCTGGGACACTGAGAGCAGCATTCTCCATTCAACTTTCCTACTTAAATAAAAGCTTCGAGAAAGCACAACACTTTGCGGGAACAATTCTCGTCAATTCTGATAATGGCTGTCCTTCGTTTGTGTTTCATGGGATGATGCAATGTACAGCATAAAATCAATGTAATATACTAAATAAATGTATGTTTCTAGTAAATGAATTTGTTGACACTTTCCATGGTTATGAAGATCAATGTAATGTAACATGTGATCAACATGTGATCAACATGAATGAGTTGGACGACACTTTTAATAATGGAGAAATATTTTCTCGTTATAATGCAGAGGAATATTATCTAAATACCAAGAAAGACATTATGTATTAAACAGAACTAACATATCCCTTTTTATAAGGAATAACTGCAAAGCGGCGATGCAATAAATATATTACGTTACAGTATTAATAACAGTGCCTTTAAGAATTTGATTTGCATTAATATGATACCAGCAGATAGATATATCTAATAATAATTTGCTATTTTATGTTATATACTCATTGTAATATAGATACTATGTCGGTATCTAGTCTAATAAAATACACGATGTATTTGTTATATAGTAATCATAATATTTATGTATTTATGTATTTATTTATAATATGTATTTATTTATGAATATCTTTTATCAAACTGATTTATTTTTCTTACTTTTAGGTCTGAACCACGTGATCCTCTTGAACAAAATTTTCTTGTGATCCAGAACAACCATCAGTTTTATCTTGTGCCGGTGCAACATCCTTATGAATATATGAATGAGGAAAATCTTGAATACGGATGTCAAGCTATAGAATCGCCGCGACGTTTGCCAGAGATGAAAGTAAACAATGATGTTTCAGAGGAGCTTGAAGAGATATGCGAGGATCAGAAAGACGGATTATCATCGTCGGATCAAAGTACCTCGGATTCGGAAAATTTACATCCGTACAACTGCCTTGACTGTCGAAAGAGTTTCAAGAGGAATCATAATCTGGAAAGGCACATGTCGGTTCACGACAATCCGATTGCATATCCGTACAAGTGCCCAAATTGTGATCGCCGTTTCAAAGTCGAACAGTCGTTCAAGTTTCATATATCGCTGCACGATAGCGGTACGGAGATGTTCCACTGCGCGGATTGCGATTTCAAGTCACAGAAGGCTGCAACCGTCAAACGTCATCAGATCAGACGGCATGCAAACATCTATGGATTTAGGTGCCACCTTTGCGCCAAGATATTCAAGAACGAGACGACGTTCCTCGAACATATGAAAGTTCACGGTACTGCCATTTGTAACGTGTGCGATTTTACGTGCAAGGATGATTACCATCTAGCTCAACACAAGCTTGAGCATCGAGATGATCAAGACGACGAGAGTTGTAAGTACGAACAGTTAGGATGTCAAGAGAATCCAGAATACCAAGTTAATGTAAACTGCAATACGAAGGAAGAATGCAAACCTGAGAAGATTGACTTGCAGCAGTATAGCAATAAAAGCTTGGACGAGCTGGATCGCGATTTGAACTTGTTAAAAGGAAAAAGATACTTGAAGTGTCCTCAGTGCAAGTGGCGTTTTGGAACAGCGAAGTTGCTCAAAAAACACTTGAAACGGCATTCGCAGAGCTTTAAATGTGATCAGTGCGACGCGGTGTTTAAATACAAAGCTTCCTTTCTTAAGCACAAATACAAACATGAACACGAATGTTAATGTTATTCGATGCTCTAGATTTGTGTTGGATTATTATTTTTAACTCTGCAAATTTAGACTGATATGCATCTATGCATTTCATGTGTCATCACACATTCTTTCAGCAGTAATTTTTAATTCTAAATTTTCGTTGATCGAAATTTCCGCATGTAAAGGTATTATGTGACTCTTCTTCTTTCTCCTTGAGCAGTGTAAGAGTACACATGGATACATGAGCGACAAAGAAAATACTCGTAATAGTTTTTAACGTTTTTTCGATTTTTTCGAAGAACTTTTCGAAGAAGTTCCTGTAACGTGATGAATTATGTAAATAGTTCTTATTTTATTTTCTTATTTTCTACTACACAGAGTGCAATATTTTTGTAGCTTTATATTTTTGGATTTGTTAAATAGCTTAAATCTTTTTATACTATTTTTTGCTTCTTATCTTGTCTTCTTCTTTATACATACATGTTTTCTTTAATAGATCGTACTTGAAACAAACGTATGATCGTGTTATGATCGTACTATTCTTCGTTAATACTTTGTTGCATTGCAGATTTTATGTAAATATTTTATAATTAATATTTACTTAATATTTTATTAAAAATTTATTTCGTTGAAAAAAATAGTTTTTGTTAAATTGTATGATGTACATGGTAACGATTTATGATATGCATTAATACATGCTACAATTTATACGATAGTTTCTATTATTTCTGTAATAATATCTGCAATTGTTTGTACAAATTTTATTACATAAGTAAAATATCTTCTCCGATAATAGTAATAATTCTGCATTTCAATGTTTTATCTCATATTCATAGAAGCGTTCATAAAATCGAGTCATATTTTTTTTGTTGATCTATCTCATCTTGAAATCGTGCGAAACGTTTATGATATCCAGAACAATTTCTTGCAATTATTGCAAGCAGATAGATGTTCATATCAAAATAATGCGAGAACTGTGAAACGGCATGTTTGTTGATACTTTTATTTTTAACAAAAATAAAAAATCTAGCCGATAGCAAACCATATATGTGTATATATATATATGCGACCAGGAAAGAAACAGTAATATTGGATTGGATTGCTATATGCATATATATGTATGTATGTAGTTATCTAGTGTACTTGTAATAATATAATGAACATTGCATTAAGATGGTTCTGCGCATATTCCGAATTACCGATTACCGATTCGTGTTTACTCCTTCTCTTGGAGAGAGAAATTTTTCAGATAGATAGTTGCAACTAATAGCTGAAACTACTCATAAGGTACCGAAAGAGTACCTTATATTTACATAAAGTGTATTTGAGAATGTTGTATTTCCGTTTACTAATATGATATTGTCGACCTTTTTAGTCGCACATTTTTCAAGATATTAATATTCATTAAAAGAAAATGCTTTAAAAGTACATATCCGTTTTTTGGAGAAGACAGAAAAACGAATATATGTATATAAAAGTAACATGAACATTGCCATGTAGTAAGATTTAAAATATTTGTGATATAGAGGAACGTGTTATTTTCTCTCTTCTTCTATTTAATCTTTCGTATACTGTAAGCCGTTTAA
Organism: Eciton burchellii; assembly: GCA_020341155.1. NCBI lineage: Eukaryota > Metazoa > Arthropoda > Insecta > Hymenoptera > Formicidae > Eciton > Eciton burchellii. The sequence continues at coordinate 242,112 of JAHMML010000073.1, forward strand.
GAAAACGCGAATGCTCTGCGAGCAAGAACATCGCAACGAGACACGCGAGAATCATCCCGACTCGAGGTCGCAAAGGAGAAAGTATCGTGTAACGTTTTCGTAATTGCTTTGATATGACATAAAAGAATTTGAATATAAGGAGCACATGTTAAACCACAGTAATTATCATGAGTTTCAGTGAGAGATTCGCGCGAGGTCAAATCTTGTATCGTATACTTGGTGCTCAATAAAGCTTATTCTTTAAATCCCGAAGAAGGCATTTTTTATGAAACAGTCTTGATCTAAATGGAAAACATAAATGAATACGCGAATTCTTATGAATCCTACGTGATTCAATGTTGAAACTTTCTAATAGAAACATCCTTTAGTGCCGGAGTAAGTAGTAGTTCTCGACACGTCAGCTTTCAAGCAGCATCGAAATTAACCGTTGTATATTTTAATATGTTTTAGAGGACAAGATCACAGCAGGAAGATTTTGCAGATGGACACTTCTGGTTGCTTTATCGTCGGAAAGGACTGTGTACCGATGAGACTGTGGCAACACGCTGATGCCAGCGGTAAATTGCGCTATTCCTTAATACCGGCATCGAATAATGTTACTAAAGTCGAGGAAGACGTGAGCGTACTCGATGTACCGCCAGTGACCTTGGTCAAAGTCAAAGAGACCCAGGGTCGATCGAACAGTCGGAAAAGCAGTGGCTGCAACACCGACACTTACTCGTTGATGCATCTGCACAAAATGAACGATAGTTACACGTGCGACAAATGCGGCATGAAATTTCCCCTGCGGACGATGCTGAATCGCCATAAAATCACGTACGACATGCGTTCGTGGCTTCGCGGAAGACGTGGCTGGAAAAGGAGACACTCGCAACCCCTAAGCGCAAACGTCCGGAGACCAGCAGGATGTTTAAAAATACGGAAACGCTCGGAGACGGGAAAATACGTCTGCGTATTCTGTAAGTTCGATTGCAACAGGCTGATAACTCTGGATGCACATCTGAGAAAGAAGCACAAGGAGAACGCGCGCTCGAACGTCGTGAGTTCAAGGAAATACAATTGCACGATTTGCGGCTACGAGTGTTCGAGCAAGATGAGTCTAGACCGGCATGCACGTAAGCACAGGGCCAAGAATACGACGAGTTTCGTTTGCAACATGTGCGACTTTGCGTGTAAGAGAAGCACAACTTTGACGTCCCACTTGGCGCGGAATCATAACGAGTCGGAGAAGAAACCAACCAGCTCGTGCGTAAAGAAGAAACGCAGGATGATGAAGCGCGACTACGCGTCTGCCAAGAAGACTACCTTGATCCCGTTCAAAAATTCGGATCCGATAATCAAAGAAAAAATCTACGCAGAGAAGACTAAGCAAGACCGCAGCGAGAACTGCAGCGAGACTGTAGTCGCGATCGCTGCTGATGTCCCGACAACTAAAGCCAACCAGAGAAGCGTTGGAGAACAATGCAATCTGTGCAACTTCACGTGCAAGAAGAAGAGCACGTTGTTCTCGCACAAACGTCAGCATAAGGGAGAGATCATCGCTGACGTGTACACGTGCAACGAGTGCGGTTTTAACAGTGGCAAGAAGTCATCGTTGTACTCTCACATCAAGCGAAAACACCGAGAGCCGCGAGCATATAGCGGCGATGCGCAGCCGGAACTGTTTTATTGCGGTCAGTGCGATTACAAGAACAAGAACAAGTACGAGCTGAAGATACATGTCGCTCGCAAGCACTCGGACGACTTCAAGTTCTCCTGCGAGACCTGCGGCAAGAAGTTCAAAGTCAAGGGTGACTTGACAAACCACATACGCTTCAGCCATCGAGAACAGCCGGTCATCTGCGACGTCTGCGGCAAGACCTGCCTCAACAGCAACTCCCTGTACGTGCACCAGAAATTCGCGCATTACAAGGCGAAATACGAATGTCAGATATGCAAGAGACGGATGGTCAGCCAAGAGAATCTCAATGAGCATATGCTCAGACAACACGAGCGTCGGGAGAACGTCGTGTGCGAGGAATGCGGCAAGACCTTCTCGCGAAACAGTAGACTGAAGGTCCATATGAGGATCCATACCGGCGACAAGCCCTACAACTGCACCAAATGCAGCAAATCATTCGCTCGCAGGACCGCCCTCAAGCAGCATCTGTTAATTCACACCGGCATCAGACCGTACGTGTGCGACATTTGCGGCAAGGCCTTCACTCAGAAACCGGGCCTGATCAGTCACAGGAAGTCACATCCAGGTTCTCATCCGCCATTGCCGCGAGTTCTCATCGATCACATCTTGAATGACGTTATGAATACCTAATCCGATTGATTCAAGTAGAAGTGACTTTCGATGCGAACGATCGCAAAAGATGAATTAGTATAGGAGTGACATGACGACGATTAAGTGTAACAATGTGCTCGTGTAATTGATATCTCTGTGTCCCGTTTTATGCAAGAACAATAATTTGCTTATATTAGACGAGTATCTTACCCAGTGATATTTAGATGTAGCGGTACATTCGTATCGCAATCCATTGTAGAACGATTTAAGATGATATAGACGTTACTTACAGGGTGAATCTTGATTGCCATATAAAAATATAAAACCTATGAATATCTATACGTAATGGACACGTCTTGTCCTATATATATGTCTTTTTATAAAGCTGTTAATTTTTTTTTCCGTTGTGCATTGTATTATTAATTATTTAATTTTGTTCATTTTGCGTTGTTGAGGAATTGTTAAAATTATTACGAAATTTTAAAGTTGTCGCGAGTGAAGAAAGATATCTCGATGCTATGTAATATAATGTTTATAATATAATTGATTATTGAAATCTCATTAATTTTATGTTTTCACAATTTATTCGTACATTTATTTTGAAAATTTTATATTTTCAATAAGTATAAAATTACATGAAAGGTTATAGGTTTATACAATGCTCGTGTTTAGGATAATAATAAATCTGCGAGACAGCGCTTAAGTGATATTTACATGGAATATATTTTCCTATAGTATAACATATTATATCTATACGTTATACTTTAATTGTTTATATATACATATATATATGTATGTGTGATTGTAATCGAATGTGATTGTAGTTGTTCGAATATAATATACACAGAGTCTGTAAGTTACTGCAAAAGTTACTTATACAGAAACAATTGTGATTATCTTTATCATTGTGACTCTTATGAATGTAACTCTTATGAAGATTTAGAGAAAATGATTGGAGGATGATATATAAATAATTGTCGAAAACTCTTTTGGCTTTTCATCTGGAATACGTACCTCATTTATTTACATAGAAAAGAAAATCCTTTATTTTAAGATACTGAACGTCTGTGTGTACTTAAAGAAAAAAAAAAAAAAAAAACATTGCAAAAGAGATGCTGTTCTAAAATCGAAACTGTTCCTTGATAGTGAAATTCTTAACTGACATGCTATATGCTTTTCAGGGTCGTAAATGGAAATGGGCATTTTCTGTATGGCAAAGAATCTATTCCAATGCAGCCGTGGCAAGTAGTTGATTTGGAAGGCTGTCTCTATTATGCCTTCCTTCCAGTGAATCAGATACCCAAGAAGACGAATCAGTGCGATCGGAAGAAGGAGAACATCAGCGTCGCCCATACGGAGGATTCCACAGCGATACCAAATAACGACATTGCGGCATGTACAGACGATGCATTGAACGACGTGTATGTAAAAATGGAAAGCGAGAGTATATCATCTTTAGACGGAATTTTAATCACGGACGAGGATCAACAGTACAACGAGGAGGACATCAAAGTGTATGCGTGCGATGACTGCAATATTTGCTTCCCATTGTTGCAAATGCTGCAACATCATCGGGACGCGGTGCACGAACGGAACTTGAAAGATGCGGAACCTGTGACGTATAGCTGCGACTTTTGCAGCTACGAGAGCACGAACAAGTCGACGTTTCAGTCACACGTCAGCAGAAAACACTCCACAAAACGTACAGGCAAGCGCATGAGAAACAAGAGCGCCATCAAACAGCAGGATTATTCGTGCGACGCATGCAGCTTCAAGTGCCAGAGCCGACGCCAATTGAAGGAGCACCTCGAGCGCAAGCACGGCTCCGAGTACAAATACGATTGCGAATACTGCGGAAAGAAGTTCAAGGTGAAGGGCGATATGCGCTTGCACGTGCGTTTCAAGCACAAGGAAGGTCCTATCGTCTGCGATGTCTGCGGTAAGACTTGCTCCAACAGCAATTCGCTCTACGTTCATCAGAAGTGGGCGCACTTCAAACCGAAATACGAATGCGAGATTTGCAAGAGGCGGATGGTCACACAGGAGAATCTAGATCAGCACATTCTGCTACAGCACGAGCGTAGAGAGAGTTTCATGTGCGAGGAATGCGGCAAATCCTTTACCGAAAATCACCGATTGAAGCAGCACATGATGACGCATACCGGCGATCGGCCTTATGAATGTCACATCTGTGGTAAAGCATTTGCTCGCAGGACGGCTTATAGACAGCATCTGTTGATCCATACGGGCAAACGGCCGTATATTTGTGACATTTGTGGGAAGGCTTTTACGCAGAAGCCCGGACTGATCTGTCATCGGAAATCTCATCCCGGTGTACATCCACCTTTGCCGGTGGTGCACATTGAGCATATTCTTAGCGACTTCATGAAGAAGGAATGAACATCGTTTTGTGAAAACGTTTGTCCCTTCAGTTTTCGCGAAAATTTGTTGATATCTGAGAGTAAATTTTAATCTATATTAAAAATACTTATTTCGTTTTGAGAGTTTGCGAAAAATATGAAATTACTAGCCGAAATAAAGCAGGTTATTCCATATTTTTGTGTGTATCGAGGATTTTTATAAATGTATAAGGAAAAAGAAACAGAACTTGACGTCAATGTTATTGAAAAGAAATTTCGAAGCATGAATTGTATGATATGAATTGGATGATTGAAATGGTTATATATTGATTTACACGCATCGACATGTCAAAATAGATATTCTCAATTTATATAACATTATAAGTATAATATTATGATACAAATTATTAAAAATGATACGTGAATAAGTTTAATTTTTATGTTGTATATTGTTCTCGTACACTGAGATAATATACATTTAAAGGTGGATTCCATCAATACGATGTAAATAGCAGAAAATATTTTAATAAAAAAATTTCTTTATTCAGAGAACGTGCATATACATATTTGTGCGTGTATGTGTGTACGTTGCGTGCGTGCGTGCATGCATGTGTGTAAGAAACTAATTGATATCGTTATTGATATCGATATTGATTGATTAATATCGAGTATTTTCTTCTAAAGGTTTTTTAAAAGATGAAAATTTTTTCAAAATGTTTCTTTTAAATGGATGTATATATATATATATATATATATATATATATATATATATATTCATTAAAAAAGAATATATATATATATATATTCTGCGCAACATAGAAATAGTACAAATAATAAATGAGAAATGAGACTATGTGTAAGTATAATACAAATCACGTATAATCATAAGATTCGTAGAAAGTTCACAGAATTTGCGTAATAATGCAGTAACAAAGAATTTTAAGTGTTTGTGTTTGCTGAAATTGGAATATTTGCTTACATCTGATTCGCGCAAATAATAAGAGAACGATATTTTCTTATTCGTTTATTCTGGGAAATTATTCCAAAACGGTGTAAGTAATTGATCTGTCTAATTGATACGATTTGATTTTATAAAATTATGTTTCGTCGATATGTATTCAATGTTTATTTTCATTTCAGGAAAATCATAATCATGCTATTTCGGATGTTATGCATCACCGGAGCAATTTTTATTTCTCATTTGCAAATGAAAAAGCATATAATTGTGAATTTCTGATATCAAAATAGATAATTTTTACACAGATGTGTAAGCTCTGATGGATAATTAGAAATATTGCCAATTGAGTAGCCATTTGACTGGCTCTCAAATGTAAAATAATAACTTTAAATTTATGAAGAAATTTATTTTACGAAAATACTTTACAAATGTCTATGGAAAAACTGCAACTAAATTTTTCTAAAATTAGCTTCCAAATCGCTTTAATCGCTCATAATCGTAGGAATTTTTAGAAATTGTGCAACATAGCTGTGCAATCAAGAGTTATCCTTAAAACGTGAAGAAATCTAATGTACTTGTTATCAGGTGCCATATATATATATATATATATATATATATATATATATATTCATTATATATATATATATATATATATCCATTATCAAATTATAATATATTTTATTATATATGTTCTGTAGCAATAATAAATACATGTCACACATAAAACTAATTTGTGTTATACTGAAGGCACATCCCACATTAATAACTTTTGTTTTCAAATGTCGAGTAGAGGAAATGAGAGATATCCTTTAATTCCGCTTGTACCAATGTCTTCACAAATTTTAGATTCGAATGTAAGTAATCAAAGATCTACGAGTATCTAAATTGTGGAACCGTAATAAAGATGTTCTCTCGTAATGTTGTAGGAGACCAGCGGTGAGTGTTCTCATTGAAGTAACCGAAGAGGAAACTCGTGGGAGAGCATCCATCGTTGAATGCAAGCGAGAGAAGAAGTCCCAGGAGAACGATCATAGACGTAGCTCACTTGTCTGCGACGTCTGTCCTAAACGCTTCAAGAGCAGATACTTGCTGAAACGACACAGTCTCACGCATACGAAGTTGGAAGCTGAGACGCGAATCGTCGAATCGAACGTGAAAGAGAACGCTACGTTCACCGATACAGTGCCGCGTAATCAAGAGGCGCTCTCGTGCGTGGCGTGCGACTTTCGATGCAACAAGAGATCTACGATGATCGCACATCTAGCTGAGAAGCACGAAGGTAGCACCATGGAGGACGAAAGGTATGCCGCGAGCAGCAAGCGCGAGTTCACGTGCATCGTCTGCGGCTTGGTGTGCGCCCGCAAGGAAACGCTACGCTCGCACTTTGTGCGCAAGCATACGCAGCATTACGGTTACTCGTGCGAGTACTGTGGCAAGGAGTTCAAGATCAAGGGTGACCTTACCACGCATACCAGACTGAATCATCGGGAGTCGCCGGTGATGTGCGACGTGTGCGGCAAGACGTGCCGCAACAGTCACAGTCTGTACACGCATCAGAAGCACGCGCACTATAAGGCAAAGTACGAATGTCCGCGGTGTCACCGGCGTCTCGTTACGCAAGAGAATCTGGACCAGCACGTACTGACGCAGCATGAGAGGAAGGAGAAGTCGGTGTGCGAGGAATGCGGCAAGACCTTCTTCGAGAACTATGACTTGAGGAAGCACATGAGAATCCACACTGGCGATAAGCCATATAGCTGCAAGGTGTGCAGTAGAGCCTTCGCCAGACACAGCAGTCTCAGTCAGCATCTTCTTCTGCACACTGGCGAGCGTATCTACGGATGCGACGTGTGCGGCAAGTCCTTCGCGCAGAAAGCCGGTCTCATCTGTCACCGGAAAATCCACTCGGGGACTCTGCCACCTTTGCCGGTGATACATATCGATCATATCCTGAAGGAGTTCATAAAGAAGTGAAGAGATCGAACGCAGGAATCAAATGTTGTGCCTTACACTTTAAAGATGATCACTCTTGCTTTCTTCTTTCGTCCCGTTTGCTGTAAAAACGTTTGGATATTCACGTTTGCACGATATAAAGTGCTGCAACGACATTTTGCTGAGCATAATTGGTCGTTGAAACGTAGAGAAGTAGCGGAAAGCTATTTGTAACGTGAAATAGCATTAGCACGAATATAAAAAAGAAAATTCGGGGGACAATTAGTATATCTTTGATTACAGTAGCTATCACATTGAGGACAATGCATAGATTTGTGAAGATCGGAATTTGCGAAAATCTAATTGCGAGATATGGAAATTATTATAAATTTTTCTTCGATATCGTGACGCTAAATAAGAATCTCATTATTTTCTCAATTTGATTTTTCTGTGCGTTACTAAATTTGAAATTTTGTAAATTATAAAAAGTGATTTAAATTAAGATTACTTAAGATTTAAGTATCGTTTAATTTCGCGGATTTTAACTCGATTATGATTGTAACATTATTTATACATTAAAATTGTCTAATTGTATTGTTATTTATGCTCTTGATGATACTTAGCATTTGTTACTTATTCATTTTTTACTTATTTTGTATCAATATAACATCGCTGCATTTTATTTAGAAATAGAGCTATACAAAATGTTTCTAAAATTGTTAAAATAAATATTATTGATTGTATTAGGTGTGTGCAATAATGTTTTATTTTATTAAAATTTAATATTCAGTTTTCCCCATTTTATGGCTGTTTCGTAATTAATGCAGGTCGCAACGGACTGCAATGCTGATCGACGAGAAAGGTAGTTTTAGCTGCTCGTTGTGAGTACACACCTTCGTTGATCTCACCTATATCTTATAAATCTATGTAGGACATAATAAATATTTCCTAGCGCGTATAACTCATTGCGGTATCAACACGCATCACGTAATTATTTCTTATAATAACCACTTCATTCCTTGATGTTTCAGGTACCAAGTAGATGCTTACAATTCTCGTGGTATTTTCATCTTTGATAAGGAATCCGTGGTAATGAAGAAATGGCAGATTATGGAATTAAATGGCAAGTCGTATTACGCGTTTATACCTGAAGATGATTCACCTTTATTGAACGAAGAATTCTCGGATCACTTGGAGGTGCAAATGGAGGAGATGGAAGAACTGGAAGAGGAGCCAATGGAGGAGGAACATTTAGAAGAGATCAAAGAGGACGACATGAAGGAGGAACTGTTTGAGGAAGAAGGTTCGCAATATGATTCCACGGAAGAGAAACAGTACAACGAGGATGAGAGCATGTTAAATGGTAATTTCGAAGAGCAGGATGATGAGAAACCGATCATGCTGAACGGAATTAACGAAACAACCGACAATATGACGCTCGCTGACAGAGCAGTCGGTGATCTGTATCAAGTGAAAGTACAGGGTAGCATGGTGACGATCGAGAAACTCTCGTCCACGGAATTGGACATGAAAACGAACGAATACCAGGCGGAGGAGTACAATGAGGAGGGAGAGATCGAGTACCTCGAGGAGGAAATGGTAGACTCTCCTGATAACATGATGAAAACGCCTTTGAAGAGTCCAGGCGGAGTTCTGAAATGTAGAGTATGCTCGGAAATGTTTGATTCGGCAATAGCCTTCAGGAAACACGTGGCGTGGACGCACAAGAAGAAAGTATGCATCAAGGAAGACGGTTCGTATATATGCGCCGTATGCGATTACAGGACTCTGAAGAAGAGCTCGTTCGCCGTGCACCTGGAGAGGAAGCACGAGACCTGGTCGAGAAAACGATCCAGCAATACGATGTTTCCGTGCGCGGCTTGCGGCTTTGTTTGCCGTTCGAAACACTCGCTGCAGTCGCACTTCATCAGAAAGCACACGGATCGATACGAGCACCAATGTACCTTCTGCCCGAAGAAATTCAAAGTCAAGGGCGATCTCACGAATCACATACGGTTCCATCATAAGGAAAAGCCAGTCAAGTGCAACGTATGCGGTAAATTATGCCTGAATAGTGGTTCGTTATACGTACACCAGAAATGGGCACATTACAAACCGAAGTACGAGTGTCACATTTGTAAGAGACGTATGGTCACGCAGGAGAATCTGGATCAGCATCTACTGACTCAACACGAGAAGCGTGACAAAATAGTCTGCGCCGAGTGCGGTAAGACATTCACGAAGAAGGATTCCTTCAAGAGGCATATGGTAGTTCATACGGGATGCAAACCACATTCCTGCATGATTTGCAATAAACCGTTTGCCAGAAGATCACAGTTACGTCAGCATTTACTGATCCATACCGGTAAACGGCCATTCGTCTGCGACATTTGCGGCAAGGCATTCACACAGAAGCCAGGCTTGATCTGTCACAGAAAGACTCATCCTGGTCCTCATCCGCCATTGCCCGTTATGCCGATCGCGGACATCGTAAAAGAGTTCACCGATGGATACGTACAGGAGATAAATGCGCGAAAGAACGAGGAAAACCTTGATGAAGAAGCATGAACTACTACTCGCTTCTGACGGATTGTGACGGATGTATAATATACGAAGTCTTTTTTACCAATGTTTAAACTAGGAAAGCCGTGCGATCGTTGCGCGCATTGCGGGATAATCGAATTTTTACTTAACAGAGACACGAATTTCACACACATAGCAGTCGTAAATCATAGATTTCATTTGAGGCTTGCGAAATTCTCGATTCCCACCCTATTTCTTGATGATACTTGTCATTATCATAACACTTATCGAAATGTTATGATTTTCCTCTATAGCTAATGATATTACAACTTCGCTCTGCGATAGTATTCGTACACATACCTAATAAATTTCATTAAAATTAATTTTATTCCATTTCTCGTGTGTAAAAACATCAGACAGTTTGAATTGCAATATAGTACTATTACATAAACTAAATGTATAAACGATGTTTATACATTTGTCTTGCATGTTAAAGAGAGAGAGAGAGAGAGAGATAATTTTTTTTAAATTGTAAAATGATATATTAACGATACGCAAAATTTGTAAAAGAAACAGCTTTTGTTTATTGCGAAAGTAATGGATAAAAAGAAATAAAAACATTTGTTATATTGAAAATATTTCATTGAGGATGTGGCCAGTGTTAAAGAGTAATAGTAATCTATGACGAGATTTGTTTGTATCCAAAGTTTGAATAAATCTTTGAAGATAGATATATGATAGATAGATTTAAGATGTATAAAATCGTATAATTAATTAATATTAATTTCCAAAAGGATGAGAAAAGAAAATGATCTTTTCACTTTAGTTCACTGTTTCAGCCGCAAAGGATTTTGATTAAATAAAATGTATGTAATTTTAAATGTGATTATAAATTGGTTACAGTTTACTGGATAGCATGTATCACATTTGAGTAATTTATTGATGAAACTGAAGTTCTTTTTAAATTGTAGATCACTCATGACATTTTTACACAGATTCTGCTTCTGGAATTTTATATTTTTCTTCATTATATAATAAATCACTAAACAAACATAACATATAATTTGACCGACAAATACGTAGAGACTGTTTCATTGATTATTAAAAGATTAATAAAATTTTTCTTAAATTTAATGCTAATCTTACTAAAGAAGAGAAAATCCTACGATATCAGAGAGCAGAAAGAAGAAAAGGAATAGAGAGAGAGAGAGAGAGAGAGAGAGAGAGAGAGAGAGAGAGAGAGAGAGAGAGAGAAATAAAGAAGCAATGAACAATTGTACAGTTATATAATAATCTGACAGTACATTATTAACACTCCTACATTTTGAAAATGCTTTGTAAGAGCATTATATACTGTTTTCATTGTGCCGCATTAAAAAATATACTTTTTAAGTAGAATTTAATCATATAGTCTCTTTGAAAAATAGCGTATCTGAAATGTAGCTGACAATATATAATACATGATTATAACCGCCTATCTTTATCTCTCGCATATATTATAAAATAATTCTCTCTGAATGGTTATTATTATTTCACTAAATAATAACGTTATTGACGTAAAATTGAAGCAATTGAAAAATATCAAATAATTGTACGAAAAGAAAAAAATAACTTGAACACGTTGAATCTTGATACTGTGATACATATTATAGAAAATATGCATTGAAACTATCTTGTTGAATCTTCTGTGTACGATACATGCTATCTAGAATATATATCGATATCATTTTAAAAGCATAATTACCGAATAATTCGATACATGCACAAAATTATTTTCCTCTAAGATAACTGCGTTGAATGAAACCCAAACGCGAAGATATGCACGCGAGCATACAAAGATTTCCATCTAAAATAAATATTTTCGACACGACGCAATTTTTCTGAATTTTTAAAATTAATCTGCAGGCACACTTAATTCGTACATTGCCATTAAGACTATAATCTCTGTTGCAAGACTCGATACTTGATGAGGCTCTTATGATTATGTCGAGCATAATCCAAATTTTACGAGAAAGATTTCGCGAAGTCGCAGCGACAGATAAGTATATTTCTACAGAAGACTGTGTCGCGATTCTGGTAATTATTATCTCTTCTGAAACTTGCAGGAACGTAACCATCCGTCCGGACTTCAAAAGATTCACGAGGAAGAAACGCGTTGCCATCGGATTCTCTGATGCGGAGAGAAAAGTCATTTGGACTTTAATGTAGATCCACGTGTAAAAGATGAATCGAAGGGATCGCATTCGCGCATTGCCTTCGCTTCTTCCGATGGTGCATTGCGAAAGTGCAATGGCGAGAATATCGGAAGAGAAGCTGAAAAGGAACTCTTGGACACTTGACGCGTGTGCGCCATCGATTTTCTTGATGCCGCAGCTGAGGAATCAATGTACTTTTGCTACCGCAGGAAAATTTGCAAACGGAAAGACAAGCTGCAAGGAGAAACGTAGAGAAGATGCATTGTTGCTCCTATAAAACGATATCTTCGTCGTCTGCGAGCGAGATGCGAGCGATCGAGATCTGAGAAAGCAGCTAGAGAGAGAGAGAGAGAGAGAGAGAGAGAGAGAGAGAGAGAGAGAGAGAGAGAGAGAGAGAGAGAGAGCCATAGTTACGATTGTGAGGACAAAAGGATCACAGAAAAAGCTGAGACTGATAGGAAAAGCATCCCAGACTTCAACTTCCGTTACTTGCAAATTAAGGAACTACCGAAGATGAAAACAGGAAGAAGACGATGAGTTGGTCAGATCTATTGGAAGAGCGGAGATTAGAACGTGCCAATTGCAGTCAGACTGATTTTTTAGATTTAAGAGAAGCCGCAGCGACGCAAATTTACAAGCAAGAGAAGGAGGAGCTGTACTGTATTAGAAAAAGGTCTCAGTGTTGTAATAAATTGTATTCTCATGAGAAAATGGTTTTTATCTTTTCTTTAACGTCTAGATCGAGGCAACGAAGTCTCCTCTTGACCCGCGAATGCTCGCGATAGCGCAGCTGTATCATCCCGAGTACTTTTCTAGGATACTACATGCAAACGCTAATGCTTAAGAGTATGTTTCGTACGTGTGCGTGCGTGCGTGCGTGCGTGTGTCAATCTAATATTTGCTAAGTAGGAAGATACTTTAATTTAGAACTAGCTAGCGAGATACTAACTGGAGTAACAAATCTAGAGAGAATTATTAGCGCGAAGTCTCTACATCTATGTGTTTTGATAGAGAATTTTTAAGCTTGCGGTTCCTATAAGATCGTCCAAAGCGTCTTCGGTAAAAGCAGATAAGTTCGTAGAGAAAACTGTAAAGAGGCACTCCTCACATTTCCGAGCACTTATGACCGAAATGTTTCTTTTATGTCGTAGATTAACCGATCTACTGGAAGCTAACGAGATCAAGATCGAAGGCGTTCAGGAAGCCCACGCGTTCTTGACTTCTTCAACGTCCACGAATACGGGAGAGATAAGCAGCATCGAGAGCAGCAAAGAGAACCGGGGGATAGTGAGGTCATTGCGGTTCCATTACGCCTGCGGTACTTGTTCTTTTCCCTGTCGAACGAAGGGGAGCCTGATGAAGCACATGCAAGTACACAAGAACATGTGCAAATTGTGCAACGAGCGATTCGTGTCGCCAGACAAGCTGGAGATCCACATGGTGGTGAATCATGGCGAGCCCAAGTACTCCTGTCAGCTGTGCTACTTTGTCACGTGGAACGTGCCGGACATGATGGAGCACTTTGCTACGAAGCACTTGGACGCTCTTTACAATAACTGCACCGTCTGCAACAAGGCGTACCAGTCGAAGGTCGGCATCCAGCGGCACATGTACAGGCACCATTGCAGCCTCTCCATAGCGTGCACCGTCTGCAGACGCATCTACAAGAGCTTCAACGCCCTGAAGGCACATACCCGGCTCGTCCATCTAAAGTCCGGCTACCAATGCGGTATCTGCAAGCGACGAGTCGCCACTCCGGCTTCCTTGGAGGCTCACATGAGACGGCACGAGGCCGCGCGACACACCGCCAATCCTGACACCTACATCTGCACGACCTGCGGGGACACGTTCTTCAACAAGCGCGATCTGAGGAAACACGTGGCGATTCACGGCGGCAACAACCCCTACGTGTGTCCGGTCTGCCGGAAGGCTTTCGAGAAACGAAAGATCCAAGTGCAACACATCTTGACGCACATGAACAGTCCGCTCTATACGTGCGATGTTTGCGGGATAAAGTACTCGCGAAGAGCTGCCTTGATGTGCCACAGAAAGTTACACCCTGGTCCGCTCGGACCGTTGCCGGACATATCCGTGATAGGCATCGTGAGCGAGTTCGTTAAGAATTACATAAGCAAAACCAAAAATCTGTCAAATTCTTAATTCGCGCGAGTACGGCGGTCGAGTAACACGAAGGAATGATACGAAGTAACCGCTTAAACAGCTCTTCCTTTAAACGAAAAGAATAACACACAGATTTTTCTAGAGTAACGATAGACTTTGCGTCAAGGGGACAACGCGTGTTTTTATAAGTACTCCCAGTTACGTTGGCAGAACGCAATTATAATATGAGAGATTTGTTATTCTTCCTCAGGTATAATGCGTCTTTCTGTTACGGATGTTATAACGCTACATTTTGTAACAAGTGCAGTTCAACTTATATGACTACTGTACATGTGTACAGCGAATTTACTTAAAATATATAAGCAATTAATCCAAATCACGTACTTCGAAAATCATCGTACGATGTAAATCTATCGCTCGATAAGTCGTAGCGTACCCATTCGGTATAGAATTCATTCGTATATCACAGGTAAGTCGTTATTCATCATTTACGTATAATCAAGTGATACTATCGATGCACATTCTTCTTTCTTCTTTCAGGTGGTCCGAAAGTCTTTCGCATTGCGTATACGAAAAGCTGTCATTTGTCGATATCTAAAGTCTCTCTGTAAATTCCCGCAGACTTCCGATCATAATTAGGAAGGTAACTTGATAGCTACGCGATGACAATAAAATATTCGAATAGTCATTCAAGCGTTTCTAATCGTTATTAGATTACTTTTAACCATTTCCTTGCCCATTCTCGAACCGTACGATTCTGATCAGCAAACGTAATTAATCAGTCACGCTGACTCGCCAAACGATAACGCAGACATTTGCTTTTTATGTTTTAGAGTTGCGGATCCGTTGAGGGTGGAATTCGATGTCGTTCAGAAATCGTTAACCGGGAATGACGAATGCGAATGGACGAGAAGAAGGAAAGCATCGACGGAATGGGAAGAAGGAACGACGAATCGGACGAATCTAGGGTTAACGAACAGGGAATCCGTTTCGCGATTTGCGAGCGATGAGAATCCGGCGACAAAGAGGAAAGCGACGTGCGTGGAGTGCGATCACTGCCGCCGCAAGTTCCCGAAGAAGAGCAATCTCGTCGAGCATCTGAAGCAACACAGGCACAAGTGCATCGATTGTCCGAGGACTTTCAGTTTACGGCGTTACCTGATTGCTCACGTCGAGAGGAATCATCGTCAGCAAGTGTACGAGTGCAGCGTCTGCAAGTACAAGAGTAACAACAAGGGCACCCTGAAGAACCACTATATCCGGCTGCACACGAGCAATTACGACTACGCGTGTGATACCTGCGGCAAGCAGTTCAAGATCAAGAAGGCCCTGAACCATCACGTGAAGCAGAATCACAGCGGTGCGCCGCCAATCGTGTGCGACGTGTGCGGGCACTTCAGCAAGAACCTCCACGCGCTGAAGGCGCACATGAAGTACAGGCATTACAAACCGGAGTTCGTCTGTCCGATATGTCGACGAGGCATGACCACGCAGAAAAACCTGGAACAACATCTCACGTGGCACGAGACCAGGGAGAAGGTCCTCTGTCCTACCTGCGGCAAGAGATTCCGCGGACGCGATCTCGAGTCGCACATGCGGGTGCACACGGGGATAAAGCCGTTTCCGTGTCCCGTGTGCGGCAAGACATTCCGGCGACAGACGGCTCAGGAGCAACACGTGTTGATCCACACTGGCAAGAGGCCTTACATCTGCGACATTTGCGGCCAGGCGTTCGCTCAGAAACCCGGCCTGATCTGCCATAGAAAGAGACATCCTGGTCCATTGCCACCGTTACCAGTGGTGTCCATCAAGAACATCGTCACGGAGTTTACAAGAGAGTACACGACCAGAAATGCGCTCATAAAGATCGAATAGATTTTTTAATGACGCATCTGACGCGTCAATGGTGTGTCCTGAACTGAAAATCTAGAATCTTTCACATATTGATGACGTGTATATTCGCCGGTGAGAATTTATTATTATAATAATATACCTATGCGTAGTCTGTTTTAGATAAGATTTTCAAATTTACACATCCTTTCTTAATTTTTATACTGTATTTTGTACTTACTTGCAATAAATCTGTAATTTTTGTAAATCTTGTGTGCATTCATTAGCTTCCTACTAGATGTGTGATAATAATATGATTGAAGAGTAGATAGATGTAATTGAAGAATAAATTGAGTAAAATAGAAGAAATAAGATCGAGGAAGAATATCTTATTTGCTTAAGTCGAAAATGTGATATCTATGTTATTTTCTTGTTTAATGATCATCATAAAGCGTAATTATTCTTAATATAAAACTGCAAATTATGACGTATAGCTATTTGAGCCGTCGTTTTATTATCAGAAAATATCTCGGTAATAAAATTTTAAATAAATATAAATTAATATTGATTTGCTCATTTAATTTCTGTTAGAACAGATCCGCTACAAAGTCTAGAATTAAAAATAACTTTCTGCATAATTACGTTATTTATTATTATTTTTGTTAATCTTGAAATGCTAAAAATATTTTAAATCCAAAATTGTCATTATATGTCAGACAAACTGTGCGATGTATATGTCTGCGATCTGATTCAATATAATTATATTCTTTATATTTTTCGCATTCTCTTTGTAGATTAAAAATATTTTCAACTAAAATACTGGAAAAAAAATTCGGCACTTAATATCCCAAGTAAGTAAGCTCAATATAGCGATAGATTGCGCATGATCGATGACAAAATTTAATTCGATTGCAATTTATGTTTTAGTGATTCATCCGTGGATCCTCTAAACGTCATGGACACCAGTAACTCGGAACATTCGCTGATCGAGAGCATAGAATGCACGCCCGAGTACGATTCGTTACTGAATAGAATGAAACGACACATAATGAGAAAGCGAAAACTGCCGAAGCAAGAGAATCATTGCACGAGGAAAGGTTCGGGAAAGCAGAACTTCAGTCAGAGCAGAATTAAGAGAAGAAAATCGGAGTTGCTGGAATGCGCCACGTGCGGGAAGCGTTTTAGCCAGAAGGCCATCATGATAAAGCACATGAGCCAGCACAAGTATCAGTGCCAAACCTGCTGCCAGAGCTTCAGTCTGAAACGGGAGCTGAAACGCCATGTCGAGAAGGTTCACGGACCTCTGCTTTACTCTTGCAGCATCTGCGAGTACAAGAGCAACAACAAGTGCACCTTGAAAGACCACTTTATACGGAAGCATACCAGCGGCTTCCAATATTCCTGCACGGTCTGCAAGAAACAGTTCAAAATCAAGAACGACCTCAAGCAGCACACGAATCAGGTGCACAGCGGCGAACCGCCCATCATTTGCAGCATCTGCGGCCACGCTTGCAAAAACGTACCCGCCATAAAGGCACATATGAAATACCGACACTACAAGCCGGCCTACGAATGCAAAATCTGCAAGCGTGGTCTGACCACGCAGGAGAATCTCGATCAGCATCTGATCTGGCACGAGCGTAAAGAGAAGGTCATTTGTCCCACCTGCGGCAAAACCTTCGGCCAGAAACGTGACTTGGAGCTTCACCTGAGGATTCATCAAGGCATCCGACCGTTCTCCTGCCCGGTCTGCGGCAAGACCTTCCCACGAAAGACCGCGCAGGAGCAACATATATTGATTCATACCGGCAAGCGACCGTACATCTGCGACATATGCGGACAGACCTTTGCACAGAAACCCGGCCTCATCTGTCACAGGAAGAGGCATCCTGGTCCATTGCCGCCGTTACCCGTAGTGTCCATTAAGAAGATCATTATGGATTTTACACAAGAGCTAGGAGTATCATCCGCGCAACAAGACAAAATAACTAGCTAACTTAGATAGCTAAATTTGTGTGCCCTGTTGATGACAATTCGCCGTCCGATTAATTGAGCTTGTCTGATCTGAAAGCTGATCCAACATGGACATGCTCGAAGACATGACGTCGATCGTTGCAATCAATTTACGAACTTTATTCTGTTTAAGTTAAATCATCCGAAAGGTCGATCTTATTTTTAAGAATTTAATTTAAGAATATAATTTGGGTATTTATACGTATAAGATTTATCTCTGAAATATTATTTATCTCTGAAATATTAGCTGTGCTGATTCTTGCTATGCATTTAGAATTAAATGTGTACGCAACTTACGCTTTTTATTAAATGTATTCATTAAATTAATTAATTTAATTCATTAAATTAAAGAAGTTTTACTTACGACAAATTTTAATTTTTTGAATCTATCTTTCTCATCTACATAATATTTATTATTATAATTAAATAAGTTTTATCTTTACTGGTTGCATCAAATTATCTTGTTGTTATGGACAAAAATGAAATCTTTAATTTTTACGAAATTCTTAAGATTAATTATAATTCTTCGTTATATGTAAATTATGAAATTAATTGATGATGTTTCCAAGAGAACAGAGTTTGTGACAAAATTCGTTTTTGCATAAAGCTTTAAAATTTTATATAAATTTCTCGTACATTCTCTTACTACCACCGACGTGTACAAATAACTATGTATTTCATTTAAACTAAATAAAAGAAATATTGTCTAGAATCATTCTGATGTTACGTATTTCAATATTCTTTCGAAATTTCAAACAAAGTTTATTATTTTCTTGAAAAATAATGTGTACGTGTGTGCATAACTTATGCAAAATTTATATAAGAACGTCATTCAATTAAAATGACTAAATTCTTATCCATCTTACGAAAATAATTAGATATTACATTCATGTTATATTATTAAACCACTATTCGTTATTCGATGGAAGACAGCATCCGATAAAGGAGAAGGGTAGGTAGCTCATAAAACGCGCAAGTAAATCGTAAATGAAAGTAAATCGCCCTCGAGTCACCCTGTATCGTTCGCACCCTATAGCGTTAGACGTAACGCTAATCTTAAACGAAAGAGATAGTCGCATGTTGCCCTTGCCCGCGCGAGATCTCATCGCGGAACGTGTGCTTCATCGAGTCCTCCTTATTTCAGGCAACGGAGAGGCAAGTCGCGCACCGTGCACCAGTGCGTGATGTGCGGAGCCTACTTCCGTCACACGCGGAAGCTCGTGGAGCACTTGAAGAACCTGCACAACATCGATCGGGCCTTCAGCTGCAACGAGTGCAACAAGACATTCCGCAGCCCGATGAACATAGCCCGCCACAAGCTGATACACACGGGACTGAAGATGTTCACGTGCGACCTCTGCGAGTACAGCACCAACCAGAAGTCCAACCTGGAGTGCCATCATCGGCGGCACGCGAGAGATTATAGCTTCAAATGCGAGACGTGCGGCAAGGGTTTCTTCCACAAGATCGAGTACCTGGATCATCAGAGCGCGCACACCAACAAGAATCTCTACCGTTGCGAGCACTGCCGCAAGTGTTACCAGTACAAGAAGAATCTGTCGGTGCATCTGATGGCGCATCACGCGGATCAGCAGGCCGGCAGTGCGATCGCGAGGAACGCCAAGGCCAGGCACGCGTGCACCTTCTGCCCGGAGAAGTTCGTGTATAAGCGATTGCTGAAGACGCACATGAAGAACCAGCACGGATTCGCGGACGAGCCCCCGACGAAGCACCTGTGCGATCTGTGCGGCGCGGTACTGTCTTCCATGAGACGCTTGACGGCGCACAAACGTGGCCACGCTGGCGAGAAGATCTTCAAGTGCGACGTGTGCGACAAGGCGTTCGCCAACAAGGAGAACCTCAGCATCCATAAGCGCACACATACGGGCGAGAGGCCGCACGTGTGTCCGCAATGCGGCAGGAACTTCACGCAGAGACCTTCGCTGGTCCTGCACCTGCGATATCACTCGGGACAGAGACCGTATCAGTGTCCAGACTGCGGCAAAGGTTTCGTGTCCAATACGTTGCTGAAGAGACACCGCAAGGTGCACGAGAAGGCCGCGTTGCCGAAGACGTGAGGACCGTCGTCCCTAAGATCGCTCCGTTGACTGTGACTTTATAACAAAAATAGCGTAAAAGTGCGGTGGAATTTCAATTCGACGCACCTGCGCCACGTCGCACCAAGGTCCGATCTTGCTTTGTAATTTTATTGTGTCAATTATAATTATAACCGCGTTGCGTCATGCGTTCCTGTCTTCCGTATGATCGCGGTTCTTATACACAGTTGAGAAATACTTCCTTCTTCATCCACCGATGAAGTCTCTTTTGCGGATCCTTTTCAGTTCAGCGGAGAACAGTTGTTGCGTATGCAACGAAAGTACCGATTGTAATCTTAACAATAAATGAGTGCACTAAGTAGAATAACAATGACGCCTTTATGCCTCTTGTAAATGCGCATCTGTCTCGCTTATTGCAGCCGATGGACGGATAATCGCGCTCGGCTTTCCAGCTGCGCCGATTTGCGGCGAAAGAACGGGGATTCGCCTGATCTCAGACAGAAGTGAGTCACCTAGCGTTCTATCTCTCTCTCTCTCTCTCTCTCTCTCTCTCTCTCTCTCTCTCTCTCTCTCTCTCTCTATCGCCTTCGTTTCCGCAGCGGTCCCTTCTTAATTGAGTAATTTATCGATTAGAGGACCTGCCGATGTACAGAGAACAGTCCGTCACGTCCGAACGCCTGCTGTTTCGTGCGATTACAGGTTCGAAGGTAGCGAGAAGACCTGTGATCTCTGCCAGGAGAAGTTCCACTTTGTTACCAGGCTGGTCGCGCACCTGAGAACGGCCCACGGCATCCACCGACCGTTCAGCTGCGTCACTTGCGGCAGAAGCTATCCCCAGCAATTCATGCTCAACGCACACGTGAAGAAGTCGCACACGCCGAAGACGGTGTCGTGCGCCGAGTGCAATTTCATGGGCGTGAACGCGATAGACGTGGAGAGACACAGGAAGCGGCATCATCGTGCAACGAGGCTCAGCTGCGAGGTCTGCAGCGAGGACTTCCCTGATAAGGACGGCCTGATCGCGCACGCCGCGACGCACAGCTTCACGGAGTATCAGCAGTGCAGCGCATGCGACAGCGTCTTCAACGATGTGTACAGGTACTGTATTTTTCTGTATTTTCTGTATTTCTAAATTTATCATTAAATTTATCTTTTCGTCTTTCCCGGACGGATTTTTCTTGTCCCTTACGGGCAAGCTAAGCCCTTGGCGGCGATGAGCTGCTCTAGAGAACAGACCCTGAAATTTCCCCTCCTTCTCTCCTTCCTCTTTGATCACGTGAAATTAACATTAACGCAGTGTTTCAAATCAACCTGCTTGACTGTGTGACGACTCTGTGTTACTTTACTATGAAGTAATGCATAATGATGTTATGATAAAGAAATGCATTATGCACAGCTTGAAGCAGCACAATCGACTTTACCACGATGATGCGACGATCGTTGCGATGAGTGAAGGAGAAGTCAAGGAGACCAAGCGCGACGAGAGCGAGCACCGGTGCGACGTTTGCGACAAGGTTTACAAATACAAATCGCTGCTGAAGCAGCACAAGGTCAAGGCGCATGGTGGTCCTTTGACGTGCGAGAGACGCAGGTATCTCTGCGCGCTCTGCGGTAAAGAGCTAAAGACTGCCAAGGGTCTGGAGATCCACAACAGATCGCACACTGGTGAGAAACCGTACAGCTGCGCGGTGTGCGGCAAGTGTTTCGCTTGCGAAACCCTCCTGAGGACCCACAGTGTCATCCACACCGGAGAACGGAAGTATTCCTGCGATCAGTGCGGCAAAACCTTCACGCAGCGGTCCACATTGGTTGTCCACAAACGGTACCACACTGGCGAACGACCATACGTATGCGTTCGCTGCGGCAAGGGTTGCATCACACGGACTGTTCTCAACACTCATATGAGGTCTTGCTGTTGAGGCCGCGGAATATCGCGATCAATTGATGCGACGAGTGAATTTGGAGGACGAATAGTCGGAACATCGAGTATATTGAAATGAGAGCGAGAGAAGTGAAACCTGCGTCTTCGGTGACTCGTGTGGCTAAAATTCCGTGAATGTTAATTAAGTGGATAAATGCATCTCGCAGTTAGTCAGTTGAGAGAAAAACTGCCGGGGATATTAGTAACAAGAAATGTCAATGTTAGAACTTAATTTGTAATGTGGAACTTAATCTCATGCCTTTGCATTGGATCACTTCCATCTCAAGCTTCTTTTCAGGTACTTTCTCAACGTCTAAAATTTATATCATGTAAATTATAGCAATGCCGAAGGTATTAGGCGTATGATTTATCAGCGTGGAATAGAAAATAAAATAATTAGAAAATAATAGAAAATAATTTTGTCATGTAAATGATTGTTATATACGCGCGTATCTTCATATCAAGAAAGACAAACGAGTATTAAGTCACGTCATGGTAATGTTACATTATGCGTAATATAATTATGTCATTAATATACTCATATATCGAATATTAATATAATCTGGATATCATATATACTCTGCAACGAAGAATAGTAAAATGGAATGCGCAATATAACGTACGCATTTCTTATTATGTAACTACACGTAATCTTGTACGTAATCGTATAACGTGCAATGCACTCATGTTTTTTTAATATACAATAAATAATTTATGATAGAGTTAAAATAAGATATTGCACATTATAAAAGCACATACACTGGCACTTGTCCGAAAGTAACGAGAGGCAGCAAAAATCCACGACATGTAATTTCATGAGACGACTAAATGATTCATATCATTATCGATTTTTTTGTAAATCTTTTTGTAAACTCCGAAAGATTCTCTTCTTCGCAGCAAGTAAAGCGCTGACGTTCGAAGCTCGATTAATAACGATAATAGCATTTTGTGATACAGCACGCGTTTATTAATTAATAAAATAAAGCTTATACAAATGATAAAAATTACACATATGCCTTGCATTTTCCTTCTTTCTTTCCATTAAAAGATTTCATCTCGGTAAATTTCATGCAGCACAACATTCCCTTTCTCAGCTTCCTTTGTAACAATCAAACCGCGTCTTCTTCATCATGCGTGTATCCTACGATGAAATGCTCCATCTCTGGAGTCACTCTGTACCTTCTATCTTTGCATTTTCGGCTGAAGCAGAAAATAATATCAGAATTACCTATGAAAATAATTAATAACAAAGTGAACGAAATACAAAGTTATTTTCACACGCCTGCTAATGTCGCGCGTAAGAATAAATAGAGTTTAAAGACTGAGAGAGAAACGAAGTTATCGCAAGATAAAATACGTAAAGGCAAGACTCCCGAGTACGACGATCTTCGTTTGGACGAATGACGAATTTCTCCTAACTGTCAGAATAAAAGATAAGATCGAAATTTTTTTTTTTTTTGCATTTCGGAAGCCTGGCAGATGCTTCATACCGCGTGTTCATTTCTAATCTCTCGTATGACGCAATATCAAAGTTTGATTTCAGAAAGTGGCAAGCGAGATCTTTCGCGCCGATGTTATGCATTTCCATCTTATCTTTAGGACGTTAGCTCCTCGGAAAGAATAAGCAAGATGCCGACGCATCACGTGAATTATCGCGAATGTAATTTCTCACGAAATAATTATATCGAACGTTCGCGCTAATTAAGAGAGTATCTAACCGGCTAGAAATACCAGATATAAATACGAAGTCGCTACGATAATGAGCAATCTTACGTGTTGATTTCTTTCCTAATATTTAATCTCCTTTCTGTCGCGTCTCATTTATATGCATATATAATTTATCATTTATGCGCGTGTACACTTGTACATTTATGAATTTATGCGATGCGTCCGTTAATGTGCGGTCATAAGTATTTATAATATAAACTTACTAGATATAGGCTATAATAATAGAAAGTAGCAACCCTGCCAGTAAGAGCAATGTTGAGAGATATCTGAATGGCGGTGCAGAATTCGTGGAGTTTTCATTAATTTCTGTATTATTTTTTATATCGTATATTTTCTCATAGGGACTTGACGTCGCATAATTCTGCACTACGTTTGCCAATTCTATTAGGAAAATTATTTTTGACGATTACATTCAAGAAGGCATTAAAGCAGATCGCTTGGGAATTAAAATTTTGAAAATTAAGATCAGCAATCAGTCAGATAAGAATACGTTATAACGTATTAACGATTTAATTAAAAATAGATGAGCAAATGAATCTTGACCGTCATAAAATTGGGCTTTCTGACATGTCGAAGAATCTGTTAATCTTTTATAATTATCTTTTATAATGACTCTTGCAATCATGTGAAGAGAATTTAATGTACAAGATCATTTATTAATGAATATCAGTTGTTATAATAATAACAACGGAATAAATATTATACAGAATGTATATTTGTATATCGTAATGTATATTACATGTATTCGTAAGGCGGGAATAAGCGAACCGTTAACCGAGCTGAGACCGTTAACGAGGTGAGACAATTTAAATTTTCGTAATCTTACCAAAAATGAAGATCGCGATGCTTGTGAATTTCAAAATCATCCATAGAGTTCTCATTTTTGTAAACTGGTATCGATGAATATTGCCGAGGATGTTGTTTAGTCACTTTTTGTGAAATAAAATTATCTTTCTTCATGAAAATAAACAATATCAAGTTTCATTTTATTCTCGAGATTTTCAGGAATTATCGTTACAAATTATAACAGATGTAACGAAAAATCGCAATAAGAAAATATGATAAAACGCATCACTTTAAGTAAGAATTATCTGATGATTGATCGATTAATCATGGTAGAAGCTTGCAATCAAAGAGAATTCTTGAGTGATACATAAACGATATTTATTGAGAATTAATGATAGCTTTGCAGACAAGAAGAAAATAATAAAAGACAAGAATAAAATAGAAGGAAACTTTATACGATAAATCACTGAAACGTAACTCCCGTTCTATTTGACGAGACTATATGTCTTCGTAACACTGCCTATCTTACCGAATTAAGATTCGACTCAGTTCTGTTGCTCAACTAATGAGCAACAATGGTTTAGGCACTGGAATATATACATGATGTTTAACTCAAGTTAACGCGATAAAAAATTGTTTACTCTTACGAGGAGAACCGTTAGAGAGAAAGGAACGATAAACTCTTACAATTATGAAAATTTATTTGAAAGTATTACAATAATATTCTTCGATAAGCAAAGTTACATGAAATTATATTAATATTTTATTAAAACATGAAATAACACATGAAATGAAATTGTATTAATGAATCATCGAGATGCACGAATGCGTAAAATATTTACCTATACAACTATTCATTATTTTTTATCTTTTCAGATATTAAAGAGAAATGAGATATACATGTATTTTTTTATTTCAAATTTATTACTTCTCTATTCATAAAAAAGTAGAGACGTAATTTTTGGATGAAATAATCTGTCCATGTATCTGCATGTATCTGCTTTGCATTTTTTATATAAGTAAAAAATAAATAATAATACATATATCAACAATTTCAGTGCGTGATAAAATGAAAAAAAGAAAATGGTACATATATGCGTACGCCCATAACGAGATTTAAACATCACGTGTGATCATGCAGAATGTCGATTTTATCGGCAGCCGCGACATCTTATTTCCGCAAAGTTGGCTGCAGCTGGCGCTACGATCAGCGTTTCAAGAAGCGTGCACCTCTATGGCCTCTCTTAAGGTCGTTCTCTTTCCATGTTTATTTCTAGCGGCAGCACGATCTGGTGGGATTGCAAGTCCGTTGCAGCGGAGATGGAGATCGCTGATTGGCGGAGCGCGCGATTGGTGGAAAGGCGCGGTGCAGCATGGGCTACCGTGCCGTCGCCGCCGGCCGGCCGCGCAGTCGCGAGCAGCGCGTGCGTAAGTGAGGGTGGTTTTTTCCTCGTCCGGCGATGAACGCCGCGCGATAGCTGTCAGTCCGTTGCTCCGTGGGGTGCATCTCGTCGAGCGTTGCGATGTGCCGTTTCGGAATCGCCGGTTCTGTGCTCACAGAAGAGACGTGCCGCCTTCAAGTAGGCTTCGATCACTAGTCGCCGTTTCCCTTCCGTGGATTATCGTGAGAGGTGAAGCAACGCAACCCCGACGGCAACGGCAAGGAGAGAGAAAGAGAGAGAGAGAGAGAGAGAGAGAGAGAGAGAGAGAGAAAGAGAAAGGGCGAGAGAGACAGCAAAGCGTGGACACGCGTGGTGGAAGGAAACGCAAAGAGCAGCCGATAAGCGACGCGGGCGAATGCGGTAAGCAGACATTGTTGCATTTGCATTTCTCGATCGCGCTCCTCGAATGGACGCGCGCGTGGCCGTCGTCGCCGCGAGTGCACGAGGTGCAGCAGCAGCAGCCACCATAATAAACAAACGCAGACCTGCGCCATTGACCTCTCGCGGCGGACGACCATGCGGCTGACTGACGGGTCATCTCGCCATGATCCCACTCGGCAGGATCGGCCGAGTCCGTCGACAAACTTTCGATCATTCGGCCAGACCACCCGGCGCGCTCGCATGGCTGGGGAGGGGACTGGCGGGGAGGGAGGGGGGTATGGTTAGCGACGAGGGTGGTGGGGATCGCCGTTACGTCGTTACGGCGCGCTGGTGACGTCGCGCGATTTGTTGTCCTCGATCGCGCGGGTGCCTCTGCTCGCGTACGGGGGCGTTACATTAACGTCGCCCCATCGGGGGACGCTCCTGACATTGATTGTCTGTTCGTTGTCATATGATTATTGCGTTCTCGAATAATGAGAGAGCGCGGCGTGTTGTCCCGCGCCGCATCGGCACGCGATCGCACCAATGGCACGACTCGCCGCTGACTTCAGATCGATCGATTTGGATTTGGACGGCCAACGTGATGAAGTTGGCCGAAGGCCTGTCCTGTATATCGATAGCACCCGGGGAGACTTCAATGCCCCGGCAGCGTTCTCAGAACGCGATCCCTTCGACCGATGAGTCATCGCGCGTTATCGTTATCGATTGAGGCGAATATGAATGCCCGACGATTGTTCGGTGAGAGGTTAGCCAGAGATAAGGAGGAATTATTTCGAGAGAATGGGGAAATTGCGGTTCTGCGTCGATGCGCATTCCCGGACAGACTAACTAATCGAGAGCGGAGGGCACGGGGTCATAGTTGACAGAAGCGAGCGTCTTTGAGAGGCTAGCACCCTTTCAGACGCGGCCGCGACCTTGACCGGCCCACGGAAATGTTAGCTTCAAGGCGGCAGATAATCGCGACAGAAACGCGATATCCTCGCCTCGCAGCGAGAGTCTCGAGTATCGCTTTAAGCATCGATGATCACACTTGGATTCACGATTCACGATTCGTTCGGATCACGAAACCTTTCACGGTCGTCGATTCCTCTTGCTTATTTTCGTATCCGAGCGCTTCCGCTTAGTGGGTTATCAATAATCCGTGAAAGTGACGAGCAATCTGTTTCGTGCGGCTTTGTTTCCCTATCGGGAGGCCGCGATCGTATAAATGTAGAGCAGCCTTGCGCCAGGAGCGTTTCAGCACTCGGAAATCCCCTCCCCCCCCTCTCTCTCTCTTTCTCTCTCGCTCGCCCGCTGATTAGCTGTAATCTGAACACGCATCTGAACACTCGGTGGACTTTGCGGGGCGTTTAATCGTCCAAACGGCCGAGCTCTGCGAGATCGGGTTTTCTTTCGAGATCGCGGCTTCGCGGCCGCGGATTTCCATGGAAAAGCGCGCGCTCTCGGAATTGTACCCGCGCCGGAAACAATGCCCGTAGTCGGCCAATGATAATCTCATCGAAACCGCGTTAAAGATGGCGCGGCTATACGGGCCTCTGATTATCCTGAATATCCTGAGATTGGCGTGTTCTCGTACCCGCTGCGATCTTGTACTCGTATGCGCGCGCATCGCGTCTCTTAAATTAAAGTTAAACGCGCCATCCTTCCCCTCGCTCCTCCCCCCGAGTTTGACTTATCGCTTCCAAGGTCAATCTCTCGTCGCGCCCCGCGCGCGAAGCGGATTCTGCGGGAACAGGAATATTCGCGCGATTCGCCGAGATTCGCCGAGATTGGCCAGTTTGTCAGCGTAACGCAGAAACAATAACGGAAACACGAAACGTAACGCCCAAATTTGGCGGGSGRRGGGRGGGGRGRGGGGGRGGGGGGGGCGGCGGCGCGCCAAGATCGATCAACGGGGGGCATTGTGCGGCGGCCGCTCGGATGCACAGGCGAGGATCGAGAGCGAGTGCTCGATCGAGAATCGACGCGCGGATTCGATTTAAGTTTAACCAGTGAGGAGCCCTCACGGTCAATTGGCCGATGAGGCGCGCGCTGGCAACCTCGGCTTGACCTTTAAATCACGTCGGGGCGGCCTCGCGGCCATCGGAAATTGCACGCGTCACCCTTGCATCCTTGCGGGATAAATATCGCGGGCGGGCGGGGGAGGGAGCGGGGATGAGGATCCGGCACAGAGATTGGTGACCGCGAATTAGCCGCTCTGAGAACGGCTCTTACGTAATACACGGCGGAGTGTAGCCAACTTCCGTGAAGGAAGCGTTCGCAGGCTGACGCTGAACAAACTCGCCGATCGCGACGCCACTCCGCTCGCCTCGTCGATCATTGCTCCGATCGAATCCGGGTTTAGGTAATCGATCGTCGTAACTTGTAAGTTACACCGATCGCGTTTCCTCTCGCGGATGCCGAGATCTCCCGGCTAATTCGAGCGTGACATTTCGTTTCTTACGTTAATAGACGTGATATCTATTCGATTCTCATTCGATATTTCGAACATCTCGAAGATACGCATGTAACATTATATATATATATATATATATATTTATTTATATAAATTGTGTGTAAACTGATGACAAGTAAACGTCTTATATGTAAGATTGTTATAAAATATTATTACATATATATATATATATATATATATATATATAAATCTACTTGATCGCGATTTAATCGCGAGTTTCTGCACTTTGGGGGTAAATTTCGTACTTGAATGATCGCGTTTGACGATCCTCTTAAATTATCCCGACTTGAATGATCAAAACTGCGCACGCGTGCGCATGCGCGTGACAGTTTACGATTATCGCCGCAGTTTCTGAACGAGTCTAAAATGATACGTAGCAATGCCACGCTTAAACTATTCCTCGTCCTGTCTACGTGACGTTTTCCACGAGGCGACATTCCACAAGACAATCGACTTTGCACCGTGCCAACTTTCCTCCTTTCGGTCGCGATTCGTTATTACGCACGGCGATCGGCACGCGCGCGAAGCTTTCACCAACGCTCGCGTCACGCGCGTTATCCTTCCGCGCCGCGTGTCTCGATATCATTGTATCGAAAGAAACATCGATCAGGGATTGCGCGATGAACCGATAAATTCGTTTCGAAATTGCGCGCCGATGAAAAGGGAAAGGAACAAACGGTACGTCGATCTCGTGCCGCTGCAATTTAAATTTCTCGATCGATCCTGCGACTTTCCCGAAAATCTCTCCGTACGCGCACGCGCGTACAGAGAGAGAGAGAGAGAGAGAGAGAGAGAGAGAGAGAGAGAGAGAGGGAGGAAGGGAGAACGTTCTCTTTCGATGGATTTCGAGATTATCGATAATCTCGTAGCATGAATCTCACAGCGTTCTGCGAGATTTTGGATGAGCGATCAAAATTGGCGAGCGGGTTCCAGCGATAATGCGATAAAAGTATCAGCCGATGCTCGCGCTTTATTCGCGATCGTTTCGTTTGTTTATTCATTAAATCTCAGTGCGTAATAACGCGCGCTGAAGTGAATTTCCGGGCGCGCGCATGCGATGCAAAATCCGCTTGATGATCGCGATTTAATAAATCCCTGCGTTTCGGGCCGTAATCCCTCGCCTCTCCGTTCATTCGCCCCCCTACTTTCGCCCTCGATTAAAAATTGAAAGGGCGCACGCGGGCGTTCTCCAAATTGCGCGTAATTGCGCGAGAACGCAAGATCCCCCCGTCGAGCCTCTCGCCAAGCGGGACGAAAGGCAAAACAGCTGCTGACGCTGACGCATGAATGGCCGCCTTATAAATCTGGCGTTTTATGGAAGCAGGTTTCCTTCTTCTTCTTCTTCTTCTTCTTCTTCTTTTTTTCCTTCCTTACAGCCGCCCACGAAAAATGGAACGCCTCTACCGTTCTCGTCCGGCGAGAAACGCGAGTTCTCACCGTCATTCTTTCTCTCTCTCTCTCTCTCTCTCTCTCTCTCTCTCTCTCTCTCTCTCTCTCTCTCTCTCTTTCTCTCTCTCTCTCTCTTTCTCTTTGTCAATTACCGTGCTCGATGCAAAGTCTGGCCGCGACAACCGCGCAAGCTAGCCCTTACGGAGCCGTTACCGACATTGCGCTGATTCTCTCGATGATTACGTCACATCGTTCACACGATTTGACACGGCGGTATTTCGAAACACGCCGTCGCAACAGAAGGCTCTCCATCGCCCGAGCAAATATTTCCGCAAGTTTCCTGCGCGGCAACGGAAAGGGTCTCGCCGAATTTTTCATCTGCACGCTCACGCCGCGCGCGTCTTTCGCAGTTCGCGGTGCCTCTCTCATTCGCGCGTTTATCGCATCGTCGTTTCACCCAACCGTTTCGCATATTTTATACTCTGCCGTCTGCTAGGCCTTTCCCATGCTGCCCTCGCTCATCTCTCACGTCTTCAAGCGCTGTCGATCGCTCCAAGGGATTCCAAGCTAGAGGTTCCCGCTCGCCCGCTCGCTGCGGAGCACTTGACTCGCTCTGGCTCTCGTCTGGCGGTTGTCAACCGGAACGGCTCGAGTGGCCTATTCAGAAATTTACGGTGACCCCGCAACCTCTCCGCGTTTCACACGTGGCTGCTCTCGCCCAAAGAGCGCCCGAGACACGGGCACTCCCGCGACAATCGCTCGTCGCGTGATCAGGATCGCCGCTGGTGCAGTTTTCCCGCCTCGCGGGATATTCCGGGGAATCCCGCGCCCGCTGCCGCGATTGTAGCGCGGAAGCCTTTATCGCGGGGAAAAAAGGAAGCGTCCTGCACGCTTCATCGCTTCCTCCGATACTGTCCGACAGAATGCCGATTATATAATGGATAACTCGGCGAGAACTAGCGTTATCCTTTGCCCTATTAGCACGCTGTCACGCCCTTTGACCTTGTCGGGGATCCTGTCAGCATCGCGCGACTGCACCGCGGCCTTTAAGAGCGAACGAAAGAAACGCGGAATGCGGGACGCTTTCCTTCTCGCGACGAACACGCGACATTGCGCTTGAATCGAGACCGCGCGCGCGCGCGCAAGAGAGAGACGGAACACTTGCTGTGGAAAAGAAAATAGCTAGCTCGCAAGGTGCGATTGCGCGCAATCGCTCTCCGAAGCTTCTTCGCGGCATGTTCGCCTTTTCGAACGTCGTTCGATCATTAATCATTATTTGTCTCATTAAGCGCGACGATTAACGCGCTGCTTCTCTTCGCGCCACACGGACAAATCGAATCGATTAATTGCTCCGCGCGGAAGCTTCACGCATTATTAATCCAGACTCCGATGCGCGCTGATGGAACTTTGAATGGCCGCCGCGAATTGTACACGGCGCGCCGAAAGCATCCGTTGAATAACGTAACGGCCATTTGGAGATTGATCTTTGCCGGATTCGATGATCTTTTCTGTCGTCGTGATCCTCCGACGACGGCGACGGCAGTTCTCTCGCGTTCGGGAAGCGAAACAATCATGTCAAGGCAGATTGCCGAGCGCTTAATCATTTTCCTTCGGATTTCCTGTCGCTCGCGGAAAGTCGTCATTTCCTCAACAGCGCGCTCTATATATGCATTTGTATATGTATGCTAGATTGAGGCTCTCTCTCTCTCTCTCTCTCTCTCTCTCGCGATCTCTTTACGAGTTCAGACGTCATTAGGAGTCCGCGCTTCCGCGCGCTCGTTTCTGCAACCCGGAAGACGAGGACGGGATTCATTTATTCCCTTTTATCGTCGTGCCCCGTTTCCCGGGAACTGTACGGGGAACCCCTGCCCCTCCCCCCAGGGGTGGGGAACGTAATCGCGCAAAACCCGCGCTGCAACCTGATCGCACGCGGACCGAAAGTCGTCCTTCGACTAAAGAGCAAGAGGGAGCAAGGAATTAATTTGTAACGCTTAACAATGGCCGACGCGTCGCGTGCGCGCGTAAATTTCGCCGCAGGTAGACTCGCGTCCGTTTTCTCTTGGACTCTTCGCCGCCGGCAACCCTCCCCCCCTCCCCCACGGGCGGCGGGCGATTTTATCTGCTTTGTCGGCGCCGCGATATCCGTGCACGCGCCGGTCCGTCCCCTCGTTAATGATTCGGCGCTAATGCTAACGCAATTCGATCAGCGCCGACGTGGAAATGGTGCGTGCACGCAGCCGCGTCGCGGCTATGGCTAAACAACACCGGGCTTTCCATTTCACGAGCCGTTTGAATAAAATTAAAGCTCGTTAAAGCTCGTGATTCCGTTCCGTTTCATCCGTTGTTTCCAGGCTGCTTTGAGCGATCCGAGCCGGATTTGCCGCCGCTTAAATCGACCTCAGCGTTCATGAGAACGCTTCCGGTAGAGCAACGAGCATCAACTTCCTCTTCACGATCTCGCCGGTTTCTTCCTCGGGAAGTGGGGAAGCGTGCAGCGCACGTGGCGACGCACGATGCGCCGCATTAAACCGATGCTCGAGAGAATCATTGATTGGCCTCTTCGAGATGTCCGGCTTCGATCTAATTGAGCGATTTAATTCGATGAGGGCTTTCGAGGATACGCAGTAAAAGCTTGACGAAACGGGCATCCGCGATCTTCTTTGAGGGATGGCTGCTACCACGTTACGCGAATCTACTTTATCCCGTTACAAAAGGACGAAAGAGAGCGAAGATTTACGACGTTATCTAAAACGGGTATTCCCCTTCGGGTATCCCTGCCGTTCTCAGCGACGCCGAGAGCCTCGTGATTTCATTTCGCCGTTGTGCGACTTCAAAGTGGTTAATGACCCAATTTGGCAAGCGTCTACGCCATTGTCGCGTGATCCATTACTCGTAAGAGAGAGCGAGATTTGTTCGTTCGCGAGAGAACCTAACCTCTCCGGGCGCACGCGCGCGCGCGTTGCGCGCCAAGCGCTCTTTTCAAGTTCGCGTTGCGTTCTCAGGAAGCAGAAGAGATACGCGGCGATGTGATCACGGAGGAAACAAATTCGGCTACTGTTACGTGACAATAATATCGCGCACCTCGTGCCCCGTTCGCATTTTGTATTCATGTGAGCTGATAATTGCCCCGCAATTAGAAATCCACGCTTGGCGTGGGCGCGTTTCCGGCTGCGTTAGTGCTGGCGCCAGCAGCACGTAAACGATCGACGATGCGCGGCATCGACTGAACCGATTCCCCATAATGGCACAGGTCGCGTTTATCGGCGTGGACGTCCATCGCGCGTGTCAGGGGKGAACCTTTATTTCTCCAATTGCCGCCCTCGAGGGGGCACCGAGCGTTGTCGTTCGATAATTTCAACTCTCCACTCCCTCGCGATTCCGCGATCGCTCCTTCGTTCGGTCGCGGCAGAAATGCCGAGCGATCCCAGCGCGCGTGCGCGCCCCTGAAGAGACTCGATTTCCGCCTGGCGCCTCGTGGCGGCGCGCCTCCACGACGAGCGGAGAAGCGCTGTGCTCCTCCGAAGCGAACACGGGCTGGAAAGGTTATTGCGCTCACCCCGAGAAAAAGAGAGCGAGAGCGAGAGAGAGAGACAGAATGGCGGGGGGATGGGGGGGCGGAAAAAGAAAATAAATGGCGAGGCCGGTGTCAGTCGCGCGCCAATGCGCTGCCGCCCGTGTGTTCATTAAGCACACACGGCGGGAAGCATAGCGCTGTCTCGCTGGGGGTGAGTCCGAGGGGGGGGGGCCCTCATCGCCGTCCCCTGGTCGCCGTTCTCCCCTGATCCACTCCCTTCTACCCCCTTCCCTTCCCGCTTGTCCCCCCGCGGTCCCTCCTGGCAACGTCCGCGCGCCACCCCATCGGGGTGGTTGTACTATTGATTTTTTCGCCCTGTTCCGTTGAATTATCGAGAGTCTCTCTTTTATGTGGGCGATCCCGTCGCCGGCGATGCGCGACCCCGTGACAAAGACGGCGCGACGACGAAGTGACGCGCGGCAGCGCGTCGGGTCGACGTGCGAGACATCGAAGGGCAGATACCTCGGGGTGTCTGCCGCAGCAGTCTCGGCTGGTAGGGCGCGCGGGATCGACGATCGCGCGCCCTCGAAAGTGAGTCGACTCGCGCGGGCGCATGCGCGTGGCCAAACACGGTTCGAACTCGACGAGTTTTAGTTTCTTGTGCCTTACTTCGGGCGTTGGATTTCAGATCCGATTTCCGGGATGGCTAATACCGGGAAGTTGTAGGGCTGTAACAAATAAATATCGCCATCTCTCTCTCCCCCCCGAGAGAGATGGCTCCTTGCGAGGATTCCCGTCTCAGATTTAACCCTCGCGCGGGTAACCCGACTCTGTCGACTAACGCCCGGCTTGGCGTTGCATCCACGTTTTGCTATTTATCTGTCGGACAGATTACAATCGATAGAAATATATCCCCAAACATTATCCCCTTTTTTATAGAAAAGGAGGCAGCCTTGTCTCGAGCTGAGCTCGAGCCTGAGCAAATCGCCGCGGACGCGGCGATTGCACGCTGGAGGGGCGCGGGGGAATGGATCTGCGAGTGATCGCAATTACGGGGGAGATTGCGTACACCCCCGCCCGCCCGCCCGCGGAGTTCGTTGTTTCCCCGATTTTAGCCCCGTAACGAGGCGCGC
This sequence comes from Eciton burchellii, assembly GCA_020341155.1. Classification (NCBI taxonomy): domain Eukaryota; kingdom Metazoa; phylum Arthropoda; class Insecta; order Hymenoptera; family Formicidae; genus Eciton; species Eciton burchellii. The sequence goes on from JAHMML010000073.1 coordinate 277,122, forward strand.
CGCGCGTCGTAATAATTGGACGCATACCAAATGATCACGGGAGAGCCTTCCGCTCTCTCACCCGCCGTCGAGGGTGAGGAGGGGGGCTATCGAATCGCCGTTACGCGCCCCGGGGGCGATTGATGGTTTGCCGCGTGGTGTCCCGGCTTTCTCGCGTCGCTCCCAACTATCAATCGCTCTTCATCGTAGTGAACTCGTAGTTGCTCCTTTAATGAGCGCGCCGGAGTGAGACGTCTCGCGAATGGCGCGTAAAACTTTGACGATGCAGCGTAATTAGCCTTAGGCTAATTACGAACGACAAGCTCGCCGCACCGATCGGATCGGATCGTTAATGGATCGTTAATGGATCGGCTGCGTAAGGCGTGTGGCACGTGAGACGCTTCTCATCTGCCCTTTCTCTCTTTCTCTCTCTCTCTCTCTCTCTCTCTCTGTTCATTTTTTCTTCCTGCGTCATGTACGCAGGAAGGAAAAATGCGTAAGTGGGACTGGAACGTTAGCCGACAATGCGAAGGTCTCATCGGTATTCAGTGTGCTCGCCTAGATGCTCTCGACGAGCTTAAGAAACCGGCCTCACGTGAACACCGCGTTCATCGAACCGTGCCGCGGTGACCTAGTATCGGATGCTTAGACACTGATTCGAGGCGAGGTACACCTCGCTCGAGGTAGGTCGTGACTCGGGAGGCAGAAGAGATTTCGACCAGGGAAAGCCACTCGCTGCGAAAGAACTTCTCTGGAACGAGAAACCGCCATCGGCGAGCGTTATCCGATGTAACGCGCCTTCGATAATTTCGCGTAACACCGTTTATAGATTTATTCATTGCCGGAGTTCGAGGGAGTGTGTTCAGTAAAGATGAGAGTCGTAGAAGACGCAACAATCTTCTTTAATCGTTAAACTAATTAACAGTTGCAATATTTGGATACTTGCGCTAACCGAGTAACAAATGTGCGAGTGTTGCCTCTGGCTTCTTGAAAGACACCGAGGACACTGATCCTTCGTCGTTCGTTGTAAGCAATGATCTTTCTTTGTTTTGGCAACGGTTGCGGCTTAATCCCTTGGCTTGGTGACTCATAGACACGAGAGATAATAAGCTTCGATATAAGTCGTTTACGTAGAAAACTTTCTAAAAGGCAAAGATGACTCGTAGAAAATCTTAACAAGATGTGTCTCCAGGTGTGTCTCCGTTCCTTGATTAAGTACTGCAAGAATCCGGTAATGGGACTCGAATGCGTGCCAGCACTTTGCCGTTCTCCGATAGTTTCACTTGACGGCGATCGAGAAACGTACATCGATTGATGCTCTTCCGTGCATTCCGCGTGCAAGCAGAAGACAAGGAAGACGTTGACAACGTTTAACGGGTTTTTCTACAAAGGCATCGCGCGTTTGGTGATCTGCCGCGCGCGTGGAAGATTTTATCTGTTTTATCGGGATCGTCAGGGATTTACGGCGTTGTGGATAAGAAGAGAAATCGCTCGACAGCCTCTCGGACTGTAGACGCGAGTCAGCTGGCGATCTTTCACTCTCTCTTTATTCTGCGATGCAGGATATCCGCGTCTCTCTCCCTTTCTCTCTCTCTCTCTCTCTCTCTCTCTCTCTCTCTCTCTCTCTCTTTCTTCCACTTTTACCCCTCCTTCGAACGATCGGTCGATCTGGAGAAGCGGGATTAGATTTGAGAAGTTTCTTTATGAAGTTAGAGAGTTTTGTGCCGATGCGAATCTCGGAGAAGAAATTGTCAAAGCGCGAACGTGAAAGCTTGGACGCGCATCAAACGTTTAGATGATGATAATCGCTTCATGGATTGAATTCAATCCGTGCCCTTCGCGCATCTCGAAGTCAACAGATGCGACAAATAAGACAACAGATAGCATAAAGACGCAACGGAAGTGACACCGACGCTTTCTGACGTCGATGTGCTCGCTTTAAAAGTGTCTGCGACGTCTCGCATACATCGCGTTGGAAAGAAATGGGTCGAAGCAGACGGGTAATCCGCCACTCTTCGTCATCTTCCATCTCGGATCACCGAGACATTCCCGCGACTCGACTCCACTCGCGTTCCATTTCGTCATCCATCCATCGCGGGGTTAACAGCCCTCGAATCGGCCGCGATTTCTTCAAACGAGTCCGTGCCGCTCGTTGCATGTGCTCGTTGATTGCTGCTGTTCGCTCTTGAAGAGTCATTCTCGGAAAGACGGAAATAGGAAATAGGAAAACGTGGGATTTCTGGGATAACTACCGAATAGTCGTCGTGCATTTGGACAATCAAATTAATTACCTTCAGTTGGCATTCAATTCCAAATTCATTTCATTCACTTTGTAGTTTGGAAACAGTCGCGTCGTCCCTCGCTCTTCGATCCGCCTTCATTCCGATCACTAACTTTCTGCACTCTGCGCACAAGTCGGAGCAGCATAACGAACACTAAACGCATCTCTTGGACAGATATCGCTACACGCTCGGGCAGAATTAAATCCATGAAATCCTATTTGGGTTGGAAAGCCCAAATCGTACGCGCTCCGGACCGAATCGAGCACGGAGATAGATAGAAGAAGGGAGGAGGGGGGGTGGAAGTGGGCGACAGCGCAGCCGGGGCCCGGCTCGTCGCTGACCACGTGCCATCCGACATCCACTTCTCCGATGAAGGACGAGCGGGCCCAGCAGCGACCCCCACCACGCGGCACGCAAATGGGCCCGCGTCCCCGGTTGCCGGATTGCGCTGCTGCGCACACATTAACTCTCGGAACGCCGTACTTTTGGTTAGTTGATTGTTCGACATCTCTCTATCGATCTTGGGCCAGTTTGGGTGCGCGCTTCGGGCGAAACCACGTCGAAAAGCGCGTCTTATCTCTCGATAATTAATCTTGATTATTGGAGAATCTAATTCCACTTTCGATTGATTCAGTCTCAAATTCAATCTTAAATTCAAGTCAGTTTAAGACCGGGAAGCTTTTTCCTCAAGCTTGCCGCAGGAAGAATCGAGGAATCGCTCGGTGTCAATTTTCCATAAAAGCTGATAAAAAAGATCTCTCTCTCTCTCTCTCTCTCTCTCTCTCTCTCTCTCTCTCTCTTTGCGGAGATATTTAGACTTAAACCGTTACGTTCGCTGATTATCGTAAACTTTGGTATTCTTACTCGACAGCGCAAACTCGTCTCGATAAAGAGAATTTACGTTCCACCGGATCGTGCAAGTTACAGGCTGAGCGCTGAACTTTATCAGCATGCCGCGAGGACTACCGGCCCTTCCAAGGGCAGTCTCTCGGATCTCTACGCGTCGTTATCGGTAACTCCAGCCGAGATTACCGAGCGTTTGGCCTTTGCGCTTGAGGATTTTCCCCGCGCAGGGGGACTTTGTTCCGGGGAGGAACCGGCTTTGTTTGTTCAAGCAGGATGCACGGGCCAGGATTTCGTCGGAATCCACGAGAGACGCGGCAGCGTCTATTATCTAATCTAAACCGCAGCTGCGGATCGCTTAAAAACATATACCATCCTCCCTTCCTGCCTTCTCCCTTCTTCCCCGTGCTCGATATCGCGAGCTCCACTGCGCTCCTCCCTCTCGTGGAAATAAAAACTACCCCGCGTACTTGTTGCCTCGCTTACCTCCCCGCTGCGGGAGATTCGGCTTCTCGCGATCATCCTCGACAGCGAAGAGGAGTCGATCAGTCTTCAAGAGGCACGTTCATCCGCGTGAGCACGCTGTTGTCGTTATTTTATTATTTATCGGCCGAAGGTTTCGATCGAGCAGCATAATTCATCAGGAAACAGGAAGCTCGTGAAATTTAGAACACTCGCGGTCACTCGATCGATCACCTGATGCGCCTTCTCGTGTTCCCTCGCACTCGCGCGCGCTCTCGCGAAATGCGAAATGAATAAAATGAATCGAGATTCATCGCGCGTCGTGATTGTCGAAAGTATGAGCGAGGATCGCTCATCTCGGCATATTTCCCGATGCTTTAACGCGTATGGCATACCGTAACGCGTACTCGCAGGGATATAAAATTGTTATCTCATCCGCGACGCGGATGCGATAACTGCGAGATCTCTCTCGACAGGGTCGATCGATCGTGTCGCGCCTCGCAATCGGGCGATCTGTTCGTTCGCTCGACGCACTGGCTCGAGTATCTTCGAGATCGAGTATCGAGCATAGCGAGCAGGATTGGTTTACACAGCGCCAACATTGGAGATCGCGTCGGTGATTTCATCGTCTTCATTGACGTCTGCTCGCGGATCATCCTGATAGAATCGGAATTGAGGATGCGAGATCGAGCTGGAGAGATCCGAAGAGAGAAACAGAGGTAAGCGGGAAGAAGAGACGACAGGATCAACACAGAGATCGATCCGATCGCTCGATCGTAATCAACCTGAGCGATCAACTCGACAACGAGTCTCGACAGAGACTCTGAATTCCAGACCGCGATCTTCCCCCGCGAGATCCTTCTCGCATTCTCATCCCTTCAAACCGCGAGATTGCCGCGCGCGCGCGCGCGGGCCTGTTCGTATTCGCGCTGCTCGTCTCATCCCCCGATTGACCGCGCGCGAGCGCGGATATCGATCGATATCTCCGTTCCACGGGAGAGGGAGGTAAATTTTCGCACGGCAACGAGATATATCCGGAAATAGGCCCGCGACATTAATAGACGCCGGCAACGGCGCACGGTAACCACCCCTTATGTTTCTACCGCTCTCTCTTTCATCTCCCTTCCTCCCGCCCTGTCTCCTTCTCTCCCTCCCGCGGCTCAAGCGGAACAATTTTCCAGGGCCGTAGCTCCGGATCGTCGTCTCTCTCTCACGCGCGGGGAGAACTCGCAGTTATCAGCGCGCGGATTTATCGGCTGTATTGCCGTGGCGCTCGGTGGCTTCGCTTCCACCTCGACTTGCTGCTGAATTATCGGTAAACAAACGCGACTTCCGCCCAAGTGTCTCTCAGCGTCTACTCGGCTGATCACCATAAGCGTCTGAGCGTTCAAACCTTCCCTTCCCTCCCCCTCGCTCTTTCTCAGGGTTGGACGGACGGAAGGGATGGAGTCACGCGGAAGATGAGAACCGAAGAGAGCTCTCCTGAAATGGCGGTCCCCCTCGCGCCTGTTTCGTTGACGACTCCGGCGGTTTTTGCATTCCCATCGAACCTCAACGGGGATGCGATGCCGATTCGTCGATGATTACGAAGCAGCAGCTTGCGGCAGGTAGAACGTGGCCGCAATACGCAGACGCAACCGCGTTAACGGGCGGCGTAAGCGATTTCAACCCCCCCGCGCGAGCAGATTCGCGACGTCGCCGTTGATCTTGCGCCACGACTTTTCTCAATCTCGCGGGTCATCGGTCGCGCCGAACGCGAACGCCGCCGACGTTTCGCGACTATCGATCCCTCGCGAGTGCGCTCTCGAAAATCGCGGCGATGCAATATCGAGGACTGATTAAAGCGAAGCGCGCCTCGTCCAGCCGTTGAGCGAGTTCGCGCTGCAACGATGCTCTCTCTCTCTCTCTCTCTCTCTCTCTCTCTCTCTCTCTCTCTCTCTTTCTCTCTTTCTTTTTGAGTCTGCGCCGTTTATCGATGGTATCGGATCCGCCTAGAATTCCGTCAATAGAATTCCCCGCGCTTTTAATCGGATACACCATGCTGCGCCGATTACGCGGAACATTGCGCCGCGTAATGATTCTCTGATCGAACGGCGCAACGCGATACGCGATAATCGATAGCGTTGCGCTTCCTCGCTTTTCCCTGAATCTTGATTCTCTCGAAGCTGAATTTTATCGGACGTATTCCCCTCTCTCTCTCTCTCTTTCTCTCTCTCATTTGACCGCAGCACGATCGAGTAATATACGCCGACGAAGTAACGCTCTAGAAACGGTTTCATGCCCGAGCGGAATTATCAATAAATTTCTGCGCTCGCGCGCGCGCGCCAAGTACGCAGCCGTCCTCGCGAGCGTTCGATTAAACGGCGCGGTTCGGTTCGGTCGGGTAATCCGGCGACGATAATTAATGGATTCATCGTGAAGACACTTGCTCGCGTTCCGTTTTGATGCCGCGGGACGGGACCGATCGAGTTTCAGCAGCTGCGTTAAGCTGCGTTGGCGCGGGATCGTCTTCAGCTTGCCGGGAACGCCGCGCGTTTCAGCTGAGCCGGATAGAGCCATCGCTAAAAAAGAAGGCCGGGGCCCAAAACGAATCTCTCAAAGGCCACGCTGGTGGTGTGCTATCAATAGTTCGCTCGCCCCGGCTTGGAGTACCCACTTTACCCTCGGCTCTTCCACGCAGTGGCGTCGAGAGTAGGGTCAGGCACGAATGACGATCGCGTGCGAGAGGAAGAAAGAGTGAGAGAGAGAGAGAGAGAGAGGGGGGGGGGGAGCGGGCGAGCGAGCGAGGGAAGGAGGGAAAAGAGAGTGACGTTCGAGGACGCCTGCCGCGGGATTTATAGACAAAAGTCCGCCAAGGGGGCGGCCTAATGGGGAGGGCGAGACGCGGCCATTGCGTTGCTCGCACGCGAGGAGGAAGAGAGACGCGCCTCGTCTGGTCCATTGGGATACCGATACCGATCGCAGATCGCTCTCGCCGAGTCATCCCTAACGAGGGAGGTCGCCTTGTCGCACGGGGGAATCGTGGGGGTCGCCGCGGGTTGCGAACGCGGGTTTCCGCCCGCCAGGAAGTCGCCACGTGGCCGGCAACGAGCTTCGAGGTATCGAGCGACGAGCTCGTTGCGAGCCAACTCGCACCGGGGTGGAGGAGAAGAGGCCGCCGACCTTTCGAACCCAAGTGCGCCCGAGTGCTCTAGAAACCCGAAAGTCCCTCGCTGAACTGTGCTCGCGGGGGCTGCCGCTTTCGCGGGACGGGCCGGCTGATTTCCGCCGTGATCGGGGAAATTACCGAGGCTCCGCGCCGTCTAGGGAGGGAGGGAGGGAGGGGGGACGCGTCGCGACGAAAGTACGCGTGAATAATGCACAGCTGCAGCGAGCGGTCACGAATGGGAAACGGATTCGGATAGAGGGATCGTATTTATATCCCAATTTCCAGATATATAGCAGCCTCGCGACTGTCAGCGTCTGCCGTCTGCGGGAGGGAGAGAGAGAGAGAGAGAGAAAGAAATGAGCGGCGAAGCGTGCGCGTCATTGCGTTCGCAATAGATTCTCGTAGATTCTCACGGGGAACAGTCAAGAGTTCCTGGTGCGATTATCCTGAATCGGCGATTCGCCGATCGACGATTATATCTCGCGAAGGCTGAGAAAAGGAGAGAGAGAGAGAGAGAGAGAGAGAGAGAGAGAGAGAGAGAGAGAGAGAGAGAGAGAGAGAGAGAGAGAGAAATCAACACTGAAGTCTGTCGGTTTAGCACTTTCGATGGTGGTTTACAAACGCAGTGTGTCAGTGGGTTCTCGTCGCCGGGGCAACAATGTCGCATATCAATCGAGGTCGGCCGGAAGCGCGTTACATGAATAAATCATCCGTTTCGGAAACGAGCCGGCAAACGAATCGGGAACACGCCGGATTCCGAAAAAGAAAAGGAAGGCGAGAAGGAAAGATCAACGAGTCCCCCGATCGAATCGTCCACCGGATTGTCACTCTCTCCCCCATTTTTTCTCCCTCTCCTCCTCTTCCTTCTTCTTCTTCTTCTTCTTCTTTTTCCTCTTCTTCTCTCCTCGGCTTCTCCTGGGCTTATTTCTGGACGGAGTTTCCGGGCGAACCGGCGACAGAACGCATCGATCGATCTCTCCCCCTCGACGTGGGGGAGTTTCCTCGAGCACCCTCGCGTATATTCGTCCTTGCGATACTCCCCGAGTGTCGGGCACATGGAGAATCCGGCCGGAAGCGATCGGAAACGCACGCGGACGACTGCTTCGGCGTCGGCGTCGCGTGTCGAGCTTGGCGTCGCGACGCCAGTGGCAAGAGAAACAGAGAGAGAGAGAGAGAGAGAGCGATTTGTACACGCGAGCGCGCGCCGTGTGCTCGAAGACTTTGGCTTGCAAACGCAGCCGCGACAGATCGATACGTTTTTTCCCGTGGAAAAAAACACATCCAGTTCCGGAGACGAGGAGAGCGTCCGGAACGTGCATAGGGGAGCACGTAAGGGGGGGGGGTGGCAAAAGCGGGCGGAAGAATCGCTTGGTAACACTCGGTATATTTAGCGTCGAATAATAGCGGCCGATGAATCGCGTTAAATGCTCGAGCTAAATGCTGACTCTGTCGTTTCTCGATTATCAGCGATAATTATAGCTCTTCACAGCTCGCGTCGACGCAACGGAGCTCGCGGGAACTTCCGGAATCGCTTGCGGACAGTTCGGTCAACTTTGAAGCTTCCCAATTACCCCCTCGTATGCAACAATCTCCGACAGGCTGACTTTGCGCAGGACGTGTTCGATCTGAGAAAACCGAACAGCAATGAGTCTCGTCCTTGCGTCCTTGTGACCTTAACAGAATATATTGTTATTGTTATTAATAATAACAATAATAATAAGCAACGGTCGAGAGCGCTGAAGAGGGCTCGCCTCTCTCAGATTCCGTCCGGAAATGGCGGTCGATTCCTGACGACGTTATCGCATGCTCCAGCTGCTGAATCGGTCTTACCAATCGCACGTAATTACGATCCTCCCCAATCTCGCCACCCCCGTCCGGTAATCTCCTCCCACCCTACCTCGCCACCGTGCTGCTCCCGCTCCGACCGTCTCCAGTTTTTTTTTTCTTTTTTTTTTTTTTTTCTTTTTTTGCCAACTGTAGGGCATCAAAGCTTTGTCGGCGCGTTGGCCGGAAGACCGAGCAGATTCGAGGCGATTAGTACGGTCCGATGGAAAAGAGAGACGTTTACCCCACGTTACCGCTCTCGCATCACCCCCGCACCGTTTGAAATCGCGCCCTCCCGCCGTTGAACTGCCACTCACCTTTTTTTATCGCCAGCTTTTTTTTTTTTATTAATCTTGCAAGAAGGACGGACAATCTCGTCGCGTTGGCGACTGTAGCCTTCTCGCACTCGCCGATGCATCGTTATAGCGTCAACATTGGGACAACACCAGCTTTGCGACGCTCGATTTAATCAAGTTTTTATACGTGATGATCGATGATCGAAGCGGAACGGCTCGACTGATCGGCAGATCACTCCAAGTTGCCTCTCGCTATCGAATTTTAGTTTACACTCTACTTGGTCCTCCTTGGTCCTCCAAGGCTCACTTTGGGACTCAACTTTTCCTGCAACTTCCTGCAACGAAGCCGATAGAGGGTGGGCCGTCGAGGGTGGCGCTTTAATGGATGGCTTTCGTGCGTTTCGCCGGCACGAGCCGTCACGAGCTGCGTCAACATGCCTCCTCTTCGTCTCGCTCCTGCTCTCCTTGTCGATCTCGACCCCTGGCGCGCTGCACCGCGTGTCACCTGCGTGATCTGCTGCAACGCAGGACGCAGTGTCGACAGCTCGCCGACATTGGCCGCGTTTCGGCTGGTGAGCGCAGCGCGTAGATCGAGAGGCCCGATACTCGCCATGTGAAAGTCGCCATTCTTCGGCGTTCGGCCGCGATGACGCGATCGAGAACTTTGAATGATCACGTCAATGATCACGCGATTCGCGGAACGCCCGAAATGCTGATTATCGCGGAAATTGCCGCGATCTCCGGGAGCGATTGTCGGGAGACAGCGAAAGAAGACCGCGAGGGAAGCTCACGCTTGGAGCTTCGCGCGGGGAAGTCCACTTGAATTCTCACGCCTGCGGCGCTCCTCCGGGAATTCCCCTCGCGAGGAGGCATTCACAGGTGAGCGAGCGAGCGCTGCGATTGGCGCACGATTCATTCAAGCTCTATCACGAGCGCAAAGTGCAATGAGCTGCCGATGACGATGGCTCGTAATAAGCTCGTGAAGCTGCCATGAGCGTCTACGATGAACGAAATGCGTGTATTCGGATCGTTGCTACGCATCCTGGCTGCCAGCTAGTGGTGGATCGTAACGCGCAATAATGCCTCGACGCATTTATATGCCTGAACGCGCGGTGAACCGTGCGCTACTCCCTGAATCCTTAATATCTCTCTTGGTCGCCCAGTCGTTTGTAATTCTCTTGGAATATACGCTCGTAGAATCGTTGCCAGGAAGGCGAACGTCGCGATTGCAAACAGCGAGAAGCGCGAGCGGACTTGGTGACTGTAACGAGTTTCCTGTTTCATCCGACGAAGGTATTTCTTCTTTTCGTGCAAATAGCCGAAAAGAGTATTCTTCCTTTAAGAAAGAAATTACGCACGCGCGTTCAAAGAGGAGGAATCTCCCTTCGTTTCGCGATAGATTTACAGCCGCCTCGCTCGCCAATTTCCACGTACACGTTTTTAATATGCTTCTGACACGTGACGACAGATTAGATCCGAAAATCCGCGAACGTGGAAAATCGCTTCGCGGCCTTTTGTTCCGCGAGTCTCGGCGATCTCAGCGCGCGCGCGCGCGGATGTTGGCGCTTGTCAGGCGCGATCGTTTCTCTCTCGGGTTTTCCGCTTCCGTCGACTTTTCTATGGCGTTGCCTGGGGATAAAGGCAGGCAGCCGCGTCGTCGGGTTTCACGGAGGAAGAATATGCGTTGCGTACGTTCGCTGGACACGTTCGAGCAGGGTCGCGCGGCAACTACCGCAGGCAAGCGGGCAGGGATATAAAACGACGAGAATGGAGGCAAAGTCAATCCCATTTAACTGCCGGACGAGGCCTTGGAGTATCTCAAAACGCGTTCTACGACTTTCCCCGAGCGCTTGCATCGAGCGGATAAGGAGAAAAATCAGACGGACCGCTCCGGAGCGGAACGGCGCGGCGCGAGGAAACAGGTAAAGCGATTTGCCGCTCCAACGGATCGCGATACGTAATTCGTGAGAAATGCGAACGTGCTGGCAAACGCCAGGAGATCACCGCGAAGAACCGCCATCAGGTCCCTCCTGATTCACTCTCTCGCCCGGGAGTCTCCCGAGAGAGAGAGAGAGAGAGAGAGAGAGAGAGAGAGAGAGAGAGAGAGAGAGAGAGAGAGAGAGACGCGCAGAGAGTACAGCTCTCTATAGCCTTGCTCTCGCGCTCTTTAGCCGCGCTTTTAGCCGCGGATGCACTCGAGCGTTCCATTTTCCACGCGTCGCGACCAATAGAAAACGCTAAAGGGATGCGCAGCGCGCGGAGCGGAGGGCCCGCGGGGCCCGCAGGGCCCGCACGCCGCACTCGCCCCGCTCTCGCCTAACGATCTATTCTTCCATCCACCCCCCTTCCCCCTCCGCTCCGCCGAGAGGCGTGCATCGTGCACCCGTGACTCACGCGGGCCTTACGTGACTCATTGTCAGTCACGGCTGTGAGGCCCCGCGGCCCCCTCGTCGGGCCCCATTCTCTCCCATGCGGTTGCCTCTTCGTCGCGCCTTTGCGCACGGGGACCAGACGCGCCCTCGTCTTGCTTAGGGCCCTTTGGGGCCCCGCTCGGCGGCGATTAGGCCTCCCCTCCTTCCGCGGACCCTTGGAAGAATTAAGGTTGCGTTATTAATTAATTCTCTCTCGACGGGGACCCCTCGCGAGTCGCTTGTCGTCAAGCTCCCGGAAAGGGAACGCGCCATCCCTCTGCTCCTCCCCCTCCGTTCCCTCTCGCTCTGACACGCGCGGGCACGTTTTCCCGAGATGAAGAGAAGCTCGGATACAGTATCGTGAAGGCAAGCTTCGATTACGGCGTATTATTCGCGCCGCGATGAGACGTCGAACCAACGAGAATGTGAGAAATGACGATTTACGGGAGGGCGAGAGGTCAATCCGCGATTGGCTCTGCCAAGAGAGACTCGGCCGCGACTTTGTAGCGGCGACGCAGTCCATGAAGAAACAACGAGGTTGTTACTCCACCGGAGTATCGGGCGACAATGACGCTGTCGCCTTTACGATCCGTCCCTACGGCCGGTATCCGCGGACCGCAATGCCGATAAATTCTCACGTCGCTGAAACGCGGCTCGCGCCGCTTCGTACTTGATCTCGCGGACACTCAAGTCACTTTGTCGTAACCGCGAAATCGCAGACGGAAATAAAAATGATAACGGTGGCCGGCGATGAGCGGTTATGGCCGGTGATTTCGCCGAGTTCGAGCGGAAATTACACTCGACAATAAGGAACGATAAGGAGAACGGGCTTTTGTAGGGCAAAGTAGAACTCGCCGCGTTGTCCTTGTTCGCCTAACAAGCTACACCGCTTCTTTCTTCCTTCCCCTTCTTTCACGTTTCGGAGGAAATTAAAGATTCTTAGCCGGGATGTTTGCTACGATGTTTTTCAGCTTATCACTCGTCATCACGTGAGTCTCCCCCGAGAGTAACGATGATTGAAAACAAAAAGAAATCCTGCGAATTCGTGTTTATTCTTCTACAATTCTTCCAACTTTGTGACCTCGTCATTGCGAGCAAATCTCGAATCAAGTCTGCTTTCACCGTCACTCTTCACATCGCGGGCAAATTTGCTCGAAACTTTAGGCTCCGGGCTGAACTAAGTCGGTGAACTTGAGTCGTTTGTCCCGAGCTTACAGCTTTCCGAGTCAGGTCCAGCATCCCTCTTCTGAAGCTGAGTCGGTCCAGCTTCCTCCTTGATCTTGTTGAAACTTAACGGCTCTTAACAATAGCCAACGGCGACGCGGGGCGGCTCGCCTCGCTCTAATGCTAACGTTAATACGTCTTTGTCTACGGTAGCGCATTGTTTGAGCTACGCAGAAGCTCCACCGGATGTAACGTCATCGTCCTCGCAGGGTACACGTCGCGGAGTATCGACCGCCTCGTTTGTACCCTCGTTGTTACTAGCGCGTGCAAGGGCACGGGGGATGATGCCCTCGTCGGTCCATAGCCTTTTCTTCTCGCGAAGCTGGCGTCTTCCAGTCGATCGAACGGGACGCTCGCGAGCATGGCCGCGCGCCATGCTTTCGTTCGGCACTCCGGGGGTGGCTGGGCGGGGGGGTGGGGTGGACCGGAGGGGCTGGAGGGGGATGGACCGGAGCGACCCACATCCAAATCGATCGCCCCCACGATTGTTCCTCGAGTCACTCTCGTGCATACGCGGGGGAGATCGCGCGACTGGGCGCGTTTGTCAAATGGAACGACCTTGATGATGTCGAGACTAAAATTTCCCCCGCATGGGGATCGAGTTTTGCATCCGCGCTCACGCTTCTCTCCCCTAGATCAGCGCGCGAGCTAGCGTCCGTCTCGGTATTATTTCGCTATTTTTCACCGAAAAAGTCTCCCCCATCTTCGACGCGGGGACTCGAGCGGGTATTCTCCCCCCATTTCTCCTCCTCCTCCGCCTCTTGTGTATATCTCGATCGCTTCCCTTTGGCCACGTTTGACTGTTTAATTAAAGAGGCTCAGCGAGCGCGGCTTTGCTCGATTTAATGATACGTCGATGATCGGAAGAGCCGGCAGCCGGCTCGTAGCTATCGGTTTTGTTTTCGGATATTCTTGCCTCGATCGGCTGCAGCAGCCACTTGCGCGAACTAGAGGTTCGAGGCAAACTTGGCCACGAGGTAAAGTAGCCCTCGCGGGATCTCGGTGGTCGGCGAAGGCACTAGTGTCCTCGGGGAAGTCCCCTCCTGGGGACTTTTACGACACTCAGCCGTCCCATTGTTGGCCCCGGTCGCTTTGCAATTTTAATAGACGCCGCTGCATTCGAGGGATTGCCGTCCCGTTGCTGGATCGGTCTCTTTGTCTCTCTCTCTCTCTTTCTCGCGCGCGTGCGGAGTAATACTTGGCATAAAGGAAGACGAAACGAGCGAGCGATCCATTTCGAGATCCATTCTCAGGCGTTCACGTTCTAGTAGAAGTAGTGTTGTTTCCGAGGAACTTCAACGCTTCGAGGTTCCAGGATCCTCGGGATAGCATCCTTCCTTTGGAGATTTGGTTGGCCGACTCGGTGAGCGCCGAGTAACGGCGATGAGGAGTAGCAAAGGGCAAGACAGCCGTCACGGATGACTTCGCGACGGCATCACAAGTTCTCTATAATTATAGAACGACGAATCACGATGTGGCCCTTGTGTTGCAGGAGCAGCGGGTTTGATAATCCGGCGATGGATCGACGAGCGACAGGACTCTGAGGATTCGTAGGGTTACACCTCGTCGCCGGCACGAGCGCTGGTCATCCGGGTCAAGTTTCATCCGGCGATGGAGGCCTGTCCCGCGAATGGATCCGGGATAGGGAGTGCGTAGGACTCGCGCAGCAATAGATCAGGAACGGGATCCAGCATGGGGAAGTGTTGCAGCAAACGGCAAGAGCCTCAGCCGATCGGTGAGTGCGATCGGATCATGATGGGCCGATCGAATCTTTCCAGAGATCGAAAGCGTTCGTCCCGTCTCTGATAAAGACTCGATCTTATCGAAAGGATAACCGTGTTGCGTTTGAAGTCGTGGATCGAATTCCGAGTCGCGTGAGTGGCAGGAGAGTTTGGAGTAAACAGGATGCGATAAGCAGCGCGATTGCGCATGTTGAGAGACTTCCTTTAGAGGAATTAGCACAAACGCGAACACCCGCTGGACCGCGAAATGCTCGCTGATCGGCTTTTATTGGTCGGACAGCATCGTGGTGCTCTCGTTGGAAACTTAACGCCCGCGATATCGGCGCGCTTCTTGCGCTCGCCCATGAAGAAGCGAGAATGAAGCAAAAGTGCATAAACGAGCTCGTCCGCGCGTAATGTATAAGTGTCCTCTCGTGGGGAGGATCGGATCGATTCTCTTTCGACGACGGGGTCTCTTCTTCTTTGTCCAGGTTACAAGAAGGCAGACGCGGGTCTCAGCTCAAAGCATAGCAATGGAGGTTCCTTGGACCGATACACTGCCGACCCAAATCAGAGAGGCGTGCAAGCCCGGGCGGATATCATCCGACCGAGGCCGACACCCTGTAAGCTACAGATACCGCATCAGCAACCCCGTAAAACGAACACGCCTGTTAAACCCGCATGTGTGTATTTTATGTTATTCTTCTCTTTTGTTTCCGCAGAACGCTCGCCCGAACGGGCGGACGGAGAAATGTTCTCGCGAGTAGCAGCCCGGTCTTACGTTTCGTTGCAAGGACGCTTAAATGTCAGTAGTAGTTAGTACCTGTGTAAAATCGTCCTGATTGAGTCCGCTCGCTTGTCTCTTCGTAATTACAGTCTGGCGAGCCGCTGGTTTCCCTCGCAGCGATATGAGGAAACCGGCGATTCGCCGGTCTCGGCGAATCCAAGGGAGCGAATCGAGCCCGAACTCGAATCGCCAGCCCGAAGAAACTCGATGCGGATGGCAATCGCGCTCAAGTCGCAACTAATTCCTACCGGTCACCGCTCTACCGGGATGTTTTGCAATTTTAATGCCGATTGGCGCAGACAGCCGGAACATCAGCCGGCGGAAATCGTTCCGCGGAAATTTCTGCAAGAGCGGTGATAGAGACAACAGAGCGGGACGCTTCCGTTCGACGATTCGAACGGTGCATCGTCGCGATGGAGAATCGAGAGAATCGCTCATAAGAATTCTGAGTATCGTTGAGTATCGGCTCGCTCAGATTTTCACGGGKATTTCCAGAGTCGCTCATTTCGCCGCGTCTAACGTTCCGATTGCCGGAATGAGAACGGAATGGCCGATTGCATCTTTTAGAGCATCCTTTGGATTGATGTGTAAGTAGTCTGTAAATAGTGCTTATTCAATCCTGTTTCGTCGCTTGGTCATTTGCCAAGATCTTCTTCTCGTGCCGATCTCGAGATCATCTCCCGTACTCGATCAGTTTTGCCCGCGCATGAGGAACCCGAAGCGGGATTCAAGCGAGAGCCAAATTTATATATCCTACTTGAGAAATCCAAGAAAAGTTTATCAGAATTAAATGTAGATCTCGATTCTCGTGCACATAAACACAGAAATCGATGCGCTGCGTCTCTCTCTCGAGTATCAGCGTGCATTAGCGTAAGATAATTAATCGATTCGCTAATGTCGCAACCTCTTCCGAGTTAAATCACCTTCAACCGGTTCGGGTGCCTCGATGCGTCGCTCGCTCGGAGAACGACTTGATCGGACTTGCACTTCTCTGCCAATACAGCGCACTCGCAGAGGTCTAACAAGATCGTGGTGGCCCTGTACAATTACACGGCCCGAGAGAGCACCGATGTCAGTTTCGTCAAGGGCGACCGGATGGAAGTGCTGGACGATTCCGAGCCGGACTGGTGGAGAGTGCTGCACTTGACGACCCTGCAGGAGGGCTTGATCCCGTGGAACTTTGTGGCGGTCGAGCGGTCGGTCGAGAGCGAAGAGTGAGCATTCCTCTTGCTATTCTTTTCTTGTGTGCAATCAGTAGTATCAGACGCGTCATTGTGCTCTTCGTAGTTGGTTCTTTGAGAATGTGTCGCGGAAGGAAGCGGGCAAGCTGCTGCTGGTCGACGAGAATCCACGCGGTACGTTCCTGGTGAGGCCAAGCGAGCACAATCCTCGAGGTTACAGCTTGTCGGTGAAGGATTGGGAGGAAGGCAGGGGCCATCATGTCAAACACTACAAGATTAAACCGCTCGACAATGGCGGCTTTTTTATCGCTACCAACCAAACGTTCTCCAGTTTGCCGGCTCTCGTTATGGCGTACAGCAGTGAGTATCTTTCCAAATATCCTTTCCTCTATTCTTCCTGTATCCCGATTCCGATCCCTATTTGCCGTCAACTTTTATATTTGGTGTCGTAAGGGTTTACCAATAACTTTATCCAGCAATCGATCTCTTCCTAATGAGAGGATCAATACCAAGTTACGTTCGAGATGGTTCGCCGTTGATGAACGTGAATCTGTGGATCCATCTCGTATCTCTTTTCTTTTCTCATCAGCGATAAGGTTGAACGCAAAATTACGAGCTAGGTACAGCTGATAACGTTCTGTCCGATATCTTCCAGAAAACGCGTTGGGCCTCTGTCACGTACTGTCAAAGCCTTGTCCGAAGCCACAGCCGGACATGTGGGATCTCGGGCCAGAGTTGCGCGACAAGTGGGAGATCAACAGGAACGAGATACAGCTGATCTCGGAGCTGGGCAACGGTAATTTCGGCAAGGTCTATTACGGTAAATGGCGGAACAAGATCGAAGTGGCGGTGAAGACGCTGCGCCCGGGCACCATGTCGACCGAGGCGTTTCTGCAGGAGGCTGCCATAATGAAACAGTTCCGGCATAGGCACCTGGTCGCGTTATACGCGGTTTGTTCCAAGGAGGAGCCCATCTACATCGTGCAGGAGTACATGTGCAACGGCAGCCTGTTGGACTTTCTGCGAAAGGGAGATGGCAAGTACATGCAGTTCGAAGATCTGATCTACATCGCGGCACAGGTAGCCTCCGGCATGGAGTATCTCGAGAGCAAGCAGCTCATACACAGAGACCTGGCGGCGAGGAACGTGCTGATCGGCGAGAAGAATAAGGCAAAGATCTGCGACTTTGGTCTTGCCCGGGTGATCGAGGACGACGAGTACTGTCCGAAGCAGGGCAGCAGATTCCCCGTTAAATGGACCGCGCCGGAAGCCATCGTCTATGGCAGGTTCAGTATCAAGAGCGACGTCTGGTCGTATGGCATCCTGCTGATGGAACTCTTCACCTACGGACAAGTTCCTTATCCCGGTAAGGCTTCTCCGTCCTCTTTACTTCATACTGCTTATGCGCGTTTACGTATTCGTCGGTAGGTTCGGTAGGTTCTTCGTTACGTGACAATGTTTTACCTTTGTTAACCAATTTCGCATTGATGTATACTTTTTCACGTTTTCATCTACGTATCTACAGACTAATTGCGGTACATTGTATTGTTACGTTCATTGTGACGATGACGCGAACCTTTTTTCCTTCAGGCATGCACGGCCGCGAGGTGATCGAGCAAGTAGATAAAGGCTACCGTATGCCGAAGCCGCTGAACCATCCGCTGCCAGACAGCATCTATCGGCTGATGCTGCAATGCTGGGACGCCAGCCCCGAGAAGCGGCCCACATTCGAGTTCCTGAATCATTACTTCGAGTCGTTCAACGTCACTAGCGAAATACCGTATCTCGAACCGCCGACGGACTGATATACAGCCCATCAGTACATGCAAAACCATCATCTGTTGCCGCACGGTCATTTTCATCCAGCCCACATTAATTGTGCCATGGAATTTTACGGTATTTACTGCTAAGTAAATTATAATTAGCGTGTACTAATTGTACCGCCCTGATACCGGAGAGCCCTCGTAAAGCCCTGGGCGCATCGTTCTCATCGAGAGGGAAAGACTTTTTTTTGTTTTTTTTTAAGAGTGCGAGAACAATGGGAAGTGGGAGACAGATGTCGGGCGGCGCGTTCTTTTCGATTGCGAAATTTTCCTACCACATTCAGAACAACGGCGACTTCAGTGTCGCCGAGCTCAGCGAATTGTCAAATGCTGCCGAAATCCCGCGTTTCTTTTGTCCCTTCCTCGCTCCTGTGTATTCTTAGCGTTAAGACAGCACCGTCAGGTAGTTCGGAAGTTACGTGTACCGTGAACACGTTTTTGTAAAAACGTACCGCTCGTAGTAGCGAGAACACAAGATTCTAATCACCATGACCAATCGCGCGTTAACCGTTATATTTAGAATCGGACAAGAAGTGACCGTGATCCCGTATTCCGGATACGGAGGATCGCAGGAACACTGACGCGTCGTGTTTTAGCCTGTCCTTGAGTCCGCGATTTGTCTACTCGAACGCATTTTCATATTTCTAACGACGAGCAACCACAATAAAGACACTGTAGCAATGTCGGTAAACTTAGTCGCGCAAGTCACGGTATTAGGGAATAACGTGATACGACTTTTTGGAAATGAGATTCGAAATTATAGATTACGCAGCATAATCGTACACTAGTATGTTAGCGTATAATTATATAAGAGATATATATATATATATATATATATATATATATATATATATATATAAAGTGAGAAAGAGTGGAAAGTGCGAGTGTTGGTTGCGTATGTTGCATATGTTGTGTGAGTTGCCACGAGGTATGTTGCATCCGCATTTTATTGATCTCGGATCGATGACGTCCGAACTTTCCTAGGGTTCGACCTTTGGACAGAGTCCTCGAGGGGAAATTTTCGTATCGGGTTGTATCCTTCGCGATGGAAATGCCACTCGCGAGTTGGAGGCTCGAGCATGCTCCAATATGCGAAACTGTGAGAGAGATGTCTGCGAGAATCTCCGCGTGAGAATGAGAGAAAATTTATCTACGAGAATTCGATCCACCGAGGGAGAGCTAAAGAGTTGTATCTCCGAGCGATGCGATGGACCGCTGCACGCAATCGCGCGAGATTTATCTCGCGAGATGACGTCCGATGATTTGTCCCTGCTCGAGAATCGACGTGCGCGTTTGCGTGCGCTTGCCTGTTATTGCCATGCAATAATTTTTCTTACTTCGATCGTAAAACATATCCGAACGACAGGCACAAACGATTCGCGAGGAACGGTATCCTTTCGTTCGCTTCGAGGGCGATTCCGAAACGTGCATCCGGCGTTCGCCAATCGCGGGCCCGACTGTAGCTCTCGATTGATTCTTCTTTTCTACTCGTTCTACTACTCGTTCCCGCGATGTATCGATGCACCCGATGCATCGTCAGCGTACTCGTTACAGCCTGTGACAACTTATTTCATGAATGCGCGTGCATTTCCGGCGCTTCTGGTTCAGGCGTTCCGCGCGAAAGCGCAGTAAAGTACCTCGCACAAATTCGCACCGCCAGTCGCGGCATCGCTGTGGATCGCGACACGTCTTTCGCGAAGACGTCTTATCGTCGACCTTATCGCGAGGAGGAGGTAAAAGGAAAGATACGGAGATTAGGATGGAGGGGCGAGAAAGTTGCGAGTCCGTGCGTGAATGCGTTCAAGGTAGAACGTTCCCGAGCCGGCGTCGCGACGAATCGCGACCTGCCGGAAGTCGGAGACGCGATTTCGGATAAACTTAAGTCATCGATGTTACTCGTACAAAGTGTCTGAAGAATTGTAAATTTTCTACTTAACGGGTGGGAGGGGTGGGGTGGGGTGGGTGGGTGGGTGGGCAGAAAGAGAGGGATACAAACGAGGGGGGGATTAGGATAGGGTTCTCTCAAGTGCTAAGCGCGCCGGGGTCTCGTCGGTCGATCGACGATCTCGCTCCCTTGGAGATCCTCGAGAAACGTTCGTCCTCACAAGCCGCGCTCCAACTGGCGGTTCTTCGAGATCTCCGAACGCCGTTGTCGTCGTTCTCCCGCGAGGCGTGATCGCGCGCGCGGAACCCGCGTCGGGATCGATCGCATCGACGTCGATTGACATCGGTCTTGGCTCTTGGATCGACTAACGTTCTTTCCTCTTCATTTCTCCGTTCAATCATTCGCAGTCGCCGATTGAACTGCCGGCAATTCAGAAACGAGAGAGCGTGCGGATCGGATCATTGATCGCCAATGGTGGAAGTAACGTGAGAAGCACCGTTTCCGTTTGTGGACTTTATCAAACAACGCCGAGGGTGCGAGGGAAGGACGGAGAACCATGATGCATCGATTCATCTTCAGGCAATCTATTGATACGTCACACAGCCAGCGTGACGTAGAGGTTCCCTTTAGCCACGCGATGACTGCCGACACCACGTGGTTGATCCTTGACGGATCCGCAATGAGAAGCGCTCGCGCGGGTGGTAACTCACGTTATTTACAATGCCAACTGATAAACCGCACCGAGCGTCGCCATTTCCGCTTCTTGATGCGCAGCCAGGCTTGTGATCCAGAAAAGGACGCTGGATTACTCAGCGAGGATTCCAGGTCGCCCGCGTTGCAATCGTTTGACAGCGATGGCTAGCTTCTGTCTGTCTCTCCGTCTCGCGAAATTCTGAGATTGGAATCAATTGGAAAATGGGAGGCAACGTTAAAGCGAAAGCGATCAAGGGCGACTCTCGCTTTGATCATTGCGACCGGTCCGATGCGAACGCCGATAATTTAATCCTCCCTTCTTACATTCCCCTCCGCATACACACGCGCGCATTTTTTATACGCGGCCATACGCCGTAAGACGAAAGGCGGGAGAAGAGATTGGGCGGGACCGATTAATCGCTGCGATCGATTCAGGATGTATACATTTTACTGTGTCATGATAAACGCGACGAGCCATTACGATACGATAGATATTAGCGACCAAAGTGGAAGCAAAATGTGAGTACGTTGCGCGCATGCGGGCGTAGAAAATTGTTATATCCGTGTCAGCGTGATCGTCTTTTCGCGTGCGACTTTATCGTCATCGACCTCGAGTCTCGGAGCATCACGAGCACGGTAATGCTCCGGTGGACTCGATCCACGAAAGAAGGCAAGCGCCCTCTCGTTCTCAGTGTCAGCCGCTTCAGCTTTCGCGTCCAAAGGATCGGCACGAGGGATCCATGACAATATCAACGACGAATCCAAGTCGAATCCAAGTCGAGCAATCATCCAAGACGACTTTCTCTCTCTCTCTCTCTCTCTCTGTGGTAAACATGGTCAGCCGTGGATTCTCCACGGTCATCGAAGCTCTGATGACGAAGACTGTCTCCAACGAGATCTCAAGGGGGAGGGGGGAGGAGAAGGGTGGTTCTAACTGTAAGGTTGGTGGCGCGGAAGAAGCGCGCGCGCGCGCGCGCGTGCGCGAAAAGGCGTTCCCGCTTGCGTAGCGTTAGAGATTAGGTATATTACGTCCAATACTAATTTTTTCTATGAGCGTTTTATACCGATAAACTTGTTTTCTCACGACGAACGATAAGCAGTTGGAAACTTCGCTGATGATGATGACGATAAACGATGATAATGATAACGATAATGATCATGATCGCTGCCGTAGATCGTAGATTATAGATGATTATAGCGTGAATCGAAAGTGTCCGCAACATCGACGGAAACGATCGACGGATCGCGGAAACGTTGTAAAAAATCCCTCCGGGAAGCGTCCAGGGAGGAAGGCCCGTTGAGAATTTTTGAAAATGCGGCTTTACTCCGCATCGGGCATCCCGGACGCTTCCCGGAGCCTCCTCGCATCCCGCGGGAGGAGAGCGACGTCGAGCTGGAGCTACCCAGAAGAGCGTTCACGTTACACGACATGTACTCGCGTAGATCGTTTCGCATTTGGATCACATTTGGACCACTGTATTTACAAATTGTCGCGACAGAAGGCACCGTGGCCTTTCTCCGCTGGATCTAGAGACTGATATATCGTTCTAAATAAAAGGTTCACGCGCATTGTTCTGCCCAATGTACCGGGAACCGTATGTCCGATCGTTCGCGAGGATTCTCTTACTATCGGACTGTCCGCTGGCGACTCTGCGCGCTTCGTCAATTGTACATAATCTCGAATTCCCCAGGAATTACTAATGCCACCGGGGGAGGGTGGGGAGAATGGGGAGGAGTGGGGGAGCGCGAAGGCGATGTGCCGTCGGAATTCCGTGCGATCGGGATCAGCGGTCTTTCCCGATCGCTCCTTCGATCATTTCATCGTCCAGCAATCGAAACTTGCATCGTTATACATACATTCTCCCGTACACACACACACACACACACACACACATTTGTGATCCTGCGATCGCGCGTTTCAGCATTTAACTGTGTGTCGCGACACACCTCGGACGTATCGTTCCCGCCATCACGATCCTCTCATTTGCGAATGACAAATGTTTAAATTATTATTATTACTATTATTATCATTATTATCATTATTATTATTATTATTATTATTATTATTAATTACGGCGATTATCTAAACAGCGGCGAGGGGCGAGACCGGCGCGCGGATCCGCGCTCGAGAGATCGCGCTCTCGATTAATCGTGGATCGATCGCGGGTCCCTCCCTCCCTCCCAACCTCCCTCACTCTGAGTCACCCTTTCCCCCACTCTCCCATCGCGTTCCGTCGTGGCCCATTGTTCGAAGCGAAGCTTGCGGCAAATCTGTGATACGGGGATCCACGCTCCCTTCCTCCTCCCTCCCTCCCTCCCCCCTCTTTTCCTCCCCTCTCGCGTTTTGATCGACGGGATCGACGCTGCAGTTTCGCGGATCGCCATCGAGCACGCACGCACGCACGTACGCAGTGCATCAAGGAGGAGCAAGCAACGGGGGACCGCGATCGTCCACGATCTTTGCGACGCGATGGATCCGATGAACGGTCGGTCTCGCGGTGACGCGCACGCCAAGAAGAAAAAGAAAAGAGAGAAGGAGAAAGAAACGCAGCCACGCAGCTGTTTTCCCCGTATTACTCGCTTTCGTTCGAGTCTCCGTCGCAACGTCCCCGCGCGTCGGCGCGCATCTTCTATTCATGTACTGTACTTAAAGCGGAAAGCCGATCAATATACCCGTTGTCATTGTTTATATACCAAAGCTTATTATCATTAAGTAACTTAATGATTACTTTGTATTATTATTATTATTATTATTATTATTATATTGATTGTCGTAAGCCTATGCAGATAAATATATTATAGTATCATACTGACGTCGCATCTTCATTGAACGCCATTTTTCTGGCCGGTGGTGGCGGTGGACATTTATCCCGCGCGATCGATTAGATTCCCGTTTATTTCCGCGATGCGCGCGGAGGGATTAATTCTTCGAGGGTGGTTCGATTAGAGATCGTGCATTGAGGCGGTTTTCATTTGCGATTCGTCGGACGCCATGGAACACGCAACACGCGGACATCCGACGAGACTCGCCGATCTCGAGCAAAGTGGATGGAAGAGGACGGAAACAAGGAGAAAAGGGAGATAGTGATTAACGATAAGGTTGCCGGGGACTTTGAAGTGGTGTATCGAGGGTTTGGACACTTGGCTCGCTGCTCGGTCGGTTAGGCAGAACAGTGTCATGGCGCGACAACAATGACCGAGAGTGTGCTCCTCGTCGACGAGTCCAGCACGAGAGACAATATGTGGGGCGAATTCCGCTGCAACAGGGCTTTCGTGATATTGTTCCTGCTAAATGTGATCGCGTTCCAAACAATCGTATGTGAGTGCTTGCCCAGTTATCACGCTATTCGCTGCTTTACACCCCGCCGTGCGAGCGACCTTAATGCATGCATGCGCGCGCAGCCGCATTCCTGCGCGCATCAACTACGGGAATACCAAGAGTGGCCGCGCCGACGCGCGGGTTTTGGCGCGCGATTCGAAACGGAGTTGACGCGCAATGCGCGAATCTCTAGAGCTAACTTGGCGAGACCTTGACGGGGATCAAGATCCGGCTAGATCTAGCGACCTTAACTTCGTGCGATCATTCCCGATGCGCTTTGTCTTCGCTGCGATTTCCTGTGACTCTTCTCGCACGTGCATTGCCGTCCAATTATTCGGAACGTATCGCTTGCAGATACGAGCGGCGTCGTCGAGATCTGCGTGATCTTCATCTTGGTGCTTTTAATTGATTCTCATACAGATTATCAGGAACACAAGAAATGGCAGGAGATCAGATCCAAACTAGAACCGGTGATAACTGATCTGCGGGACGTTCAAGGACTGACGTACAGCCTGCTGAAGCGACTGGAAGCACATGGCTTCTTCGTCGAGGACATTCGCGGAAAAGTCAATGATCGCCCTGTGATCTACGCCATCACGCCCACGTTCGCCAGGCCCGTGCAGAAGGCTGAACTCACGCGATTGGCGCAAACCTTTCTTCATGTACCCAACTTCCACTGGATCGTCGTGGAAGACGCGCCGCAAAAAACGAGCCTAGTCAGCCGCTTCCTGGAGACCAGCGGCCTGATTTACACTCATCTGTCCGTAACGACCCCACCCAACTATAAGCTCGGTAGAAATGACCCGAACTGGAAGAAACCGCGCGGGGTCGAGCAGCGAAACGCGGCGCTAACGTGGCTCAGGGAGAATCTCAAACCGTCCAACAAAGGCGTCGTCTACTTCGCCGATGATGACAATACCTATTCCATCAAGCTCTTCCGTGAAGTAAAATCATTTATTTCCCTAGTTGTCACTTAGTACGAAAGTACGATCATGCATGATGTAAATGTCTCGGAGCAGTGCATGTTTGTGCATGTTGCTCTGATTTGCTCTTGAATTCTTCGAATGCAAACTTGGATTAACTACATCCCGCTACAATAGCTACAATAAATTACAATTTCAAGTAGAACGCGATACAAATGCATAATTGCGGGGCATCCATTCTTTCAGATGGAGAAGATACAAAGAGTCGGCGTGTGGCCGGTCGGTCTGGTCGGTGGTCTGATGGTGGAAAAGCCCATTTGTGATAACGCTACCAATAAGGTGATCGGTTTTAACTCGGCGTGGAAACCGGATCGACCGTTTCCGCTCGACATGGCGGGCTTCGCCATCAATCTTAAGCTGTTGCTCGAACACGAAGCTTGGTTTTCGTACGACGTGCAAGGCGGTTATCAAGAGAGCGAGATACTCAGGCAGATAGTCACGAGGGATGAATTGGAACCGCTGGCGGATTGCTGCATGAAGGTGTCAATTGGACTTTACAGCTGACCGTTCGACGCTCGTTCGAACCGTTGATGGAATTTAAATTTTGCAGGTGTACGTGTGGCATACGCGAACGGAACCGCCACAACTCAAGGTCGAACAAATGCTAATCAAGAAAGGTAAGCGTTCCAATGACGGCATCGAGGTATAGAAGAATCGTTCATCACCGCTGAGCGGGACAACGCTGACTTTGTCGATTCCCTGGAGACTCGGTTATTCCAACTCTGCAATTACGACGATAATAATAAGTCTAAATACTTTCTTCATTGAGTCTTACATATAGATAGATGCGCACACACGTAGAATACAGTGCCATACTGTACAGCCGCCTGTAGTATCGCAGATGCAGCAACAAAGATAAAGATGAGACCTTATTGGAGTGAGACGTAATGATACATTGCGAATCTCAATCGAATTTATGTGATATCGCGGTGCGACGTATCGATTGGCCAGTTTTACACGCCACGACTATAATACTCTCGTTTCGAATCAACGACATTTATTTGCTACTCATACGATTATCAATGCGAGCGATCTTGTAGTATCAGTTTATAATGTTCGTTTTATAAGGATGTATCTACAATTATTGTAATAAATTTTATGAAGAAATGAAAAACAGGAGAGAGAGAGAGAAAGAGAGAGCATCCATCCATTCAACCATCTCCCTTGACCTTCAAAACATTTTTCATCTTTTTATTCGAGAGCATGATTTCTCGTCGCGTACAGAAAAAGCATACATAAAAAATACGCCTTATACCTACGGAACTTTAATAATACTTGTAATGATTTCCAGATTGGAAGATGCGCAATAATACTTTTCGTGGGAAGCTACGTGTTAAAGATTATGGCTTTTGGCAACGGCAATATAAAATAGCTAAGAGTGCTGAAAACTGTGACACGCCTCGCGCTTGCCAAATGTCAAGTGGCCACGTGACGACACCTGCCACATGGATGTCCTGCGATTCATTTATTTTCCATATACATTATTTCATGTATAATATATTTATATTTATATGTACTTATTGACTTACGTGCTAATAAGTACTATGTATTTGGCAAATTCTCTGTCTTACGTAAAAAAGCTACCTGCACGGAGAGCGTGTTCGCAAACACGAGGAGGCACGTTAGCTTCCCGGCTTCGGAGATATCAACAGGTGTAATAATAGTCCGACAGAGACATAGTCCTGACTATACTTCTGAATTATCTGCACTTCGTCTCCCGTCGTCTCGTCGGGGTTCCCTTACGGGAAGCTGACCGTTTTGAGAGAGCGATTCTCTGATCGGAGACAGGATCGACGTTGGTCGACGTTGATTCTCACCCGAGGGATACCTTTAAAACAATTAATCAGAGGGACTGATGAGAGAGATCACGAACAATCGCTTGAAATCATCACCGATCAAGCGACGCTTCCCGTTCAGGATCCACGCGACGGATGACGAAGCTGCAGAAATACACAGACTCGGTCAAATCTTCGGACAATATTATTGCACTCGATTGCACTCGACTGCGACTCGATTAATCTCATCAGGGGACGCGCTAATCCTCCTCCGGCGAATCGTTCGCGCCAGTTTCCCGCGAAGACGCCTTCCGTGCTCAACGCGTCTTCTATCCTACG
Source organism: Eciton burchellii (assembly GCA_020341155.1). Taxonomy (NCBI): domain Eukaryota; kingdom Metazoa; phylum Arthropoda; class Insecta; order Hymenoptera; family Formicidae; genus Eciton; species Eciton burchellii. The sequence goes on from JAHMML010000073.1 coordinate 304,097, forward strand.
AAAACTCTCCTAAGATATTTATCCTCGATATCCCTTACAGTTAAGAGAAAACGTTTACAAGCATTTACAAAAACTTATCACATTTTTTTACTGCGTTTCCTTTTTTGCAAAAGCCATCTTAAATATTAGGACAAAACTGGTACTTTTCTTTTTTTTTTCTTTTTCTTTTTCTTCTTTTTTCCTTTTCTTCGCTTTACTCGCGCTATTCCTCTCGGATATATTAATCGTATGGCAGCTCTTCCGACGTTACTTTCGTGGATCACTGACCAAGAATCCGACTGGCAAGCTTCGTATATTCAAGAAACTCGACACACTTTCCTCACGGTAAATGCCATCTGCTTTTGATTACACTATACATATATATTCAGAGAGACTTTTAGTGTCAAGGTAACGTACGAAGTTTCGTCAGCAGTCTGTTGCACCGATTGTTTTCACGTCTCTTAATGCTTTTCTCTATTGTCGCGCTGCCGTTTCGTTCTCCCCGTGTCATAATTCAGTCGACCAGTAACCGGTCACAGATTTTACATCGGATCAATAATAATTTACATTGACTTTTGCAATTTCGATACAGCGTGGCAGCAGCTGCCCGATGTTCTTTATCTTACTTATCTTAAACGTAGTAGATAACAGAAATGCTTCTCACTCTTAAAAACGTAGGGATTTTATAATAGGAAAAAAAAAATAAAAAAAAAAAAAAAAAAAGAGGAAGAAATGGGATAGCATTGCGTCATACTTGTAATCGCTGTCACAAGATATTACACATTAAATTATCACGGTTTTTAATAAAAGGGCACGGGGGCTTTGAGAGCTTTTCTCACTCGAGGTAAAAGACATAAATACACGCAAGGGTAGATACATGAGTAAAACGTACGGAAAACGAACGAACGAACGGATTCTGTACGAACGCGCGAGATCAGAGTAATAATTTCCTTCGTGACTACAGCATAATTAACGCACGTATATGATAATCGTAGGATTAAATAAAGAGCGGACGACGGTTCTCTAATGATTAAGGGATAAAAGCGAGAATTTTACGTCCATATCCATTCCGAATAATTTGTACGGCAGTCGTGATTGTTGTCGCTTGAAACCAACACTCGGTGAATTTAAAGAAACCACGGCGAGTTATCGGACGATACGATCGCGAAGCCGGAAATGAAACGGAAACCAATGCGTATGCGTTATGCGCGAAAGCTATCTATCGCTTGCGCGTCTCGATCGACGGCTGTTTCCAATCGGGGAAACATCGGGAAAGAATGAGATAAGAGAGAGAGAGAAAGAGAGATAGATAGATCGTTCAAGGTGTATGTACAGGGTTTGGTACTTGTCGCAAAATCGCGCACGTCACCTAAAAGAGAATAGAGTTGCTCTGTCGGCGTTTGAGGGACGCGTGAAGCAACCGCTCGCATTCCACAACCATCTGAGAATAGGGAACGACCTTTTCGCGCCAGAGATCTCCGAGAGCGAACTCTCGGACGTTCGAGAATGGACCGTCGAGCATCGATCAATTCGCTGAAGAGCAAGCGCGACTCGGCGAGCGCGAGCGCGTTAATCGACGCGAGATCGAATGAGCGTTGCTTCAAATCTTCGATATCGCTGAAGCATACTCGCTCGCGTTATCGCGACGCATTGCCCAGCAAGTTGGCGATAATTTGAAGAAAAAAAAAGAAAAAAGGGAAAAGAAAATGCCGACAAAAGGGAAAACAGGTTCAAGTTGCCCGAGTTTGAGAGGGTGTGGGGAATGCGAGCGGCGCGTCTCTATACTCGTTGGTGTGCTCTTCTGTATGCGCAGCTTCCTTTCGGAACGAACACGAAGCTTCTCCCTTCTATTTGTCAAGCGCAACAGGGCACGMCTCCCCCCCCCCCCCCGCGCGGTATTCTCGAAGCCGCGCGCGACAAAGAACAATACTATCCAGCGTACTAGACTGCGATAATCTAAAGGGTGCCTCGAAGCGTTCGTCACTAAGTCGATCGATCGATCTCTGTCAATCTCGCGACGAATTTTGTACAATCCTCTTCTTCTTACCGTCCTCTTCTTCTTCTTCTACTTCCCGCGCATGGAAATCTCTATCTACTCCTCGTTTCCTTGCAACGTACGCGTCAATGCGCAATCATATGGCGTAGCTTCTTCCTAAGAACAACAACTGTCAAACGGTCACCTGCTCACTCGCTTCTTCGTGTTGCTCACTCGTTTCCACGTGCTGTGCTTCGTCTGTGCGCGGGTCAAGGACCGGCATAAGGCTACTCGAGGCTGCTTTCACGTCGAAGGAGCGAACCTTCCGAGTGTGACGTTCTTTAAGAAAAGACATAACAGTCGTTGCGCGTTGCGCTAAAAGAATTTTGACTTCCCCCTGGAGGAGGTTTCAGTGTACTTCCCCGCGCGTACCCTACACTTTAGCCGTTAATGCAATAAAGAGGACATATCAGATTTCCGAGGTTCGCTCCCTCTCCCTCGCACGCTTGGTTTAGCTCACGCGCGAAATTAGACGCGCAACGGAGGATCTACTCCGGCGGAGCCGAGACGGGGGACAAAAGTTTACCGATAGCAGGCGAGGGTTTTCGAGGGATTCGCAAGGAAGCGCAGGAACAGATGGCATATCGCAGATACACGAGTCGAGAGATCTCGAAGGGGAGGAGAGACGGCGGGTTGGCCGTGAAACTGCACGCACGACGTTTTCACGGCGAAACGAAAAGCAGAACTCGACTCGGAGGCTCGTCATTCGTCGAACGACGAAGAGAATGAGAGTGAGAATGAGAGAGAGAGAGAGAGAGAGAGAGTGAGCGAGAGAAAGAGAGAGAGAGAGAAAGAAAACGACAACCGGCTTCGTTCGGGGCTCCGCGCGAGAAATTTCGAAGCGGAAGCGCGTAATCTCTCCGCGAGCGGCGTTCCCCTTCGATGTTTCCCGCTTCTTTTTCTCTTACCTCTCACACGCTCTCGCGCGTCTTCGTTTCTTTGTCGTATCTTCTTTCCCCCCCCCCCCCCCCCCCCCCCCCCCCCCCCCCTCCTTATTTTTCACTGTCGTTTGTTTCTTTTGTGCTTTTTTTTTTCTTTCTTTTGTGTCTTTATCATTCTTTCGAGAACACTTTAGCCGAAAATTGCTTTCCGGGGCGATTTACAATCTAGTACGCCGGAAGAATATCTAGACGGCCGAGTCCTTGCCGACGAAGCCGGTCTTGGAGACGGACCTCTTGCCGTCGAACGTGATGGACGTCTCCCGGCGCAGTCCTGAGTCGATGATCGGCGTGATCTTCTTCTCCTCCTTCAGCGGCTCCTTCTCGTCTCTGTAAAAGCAGCAAAGCGACAATTTGATTGATGATCGGCTGGCTGGGGGAGGCTTCTAATACCGGCCAAGACGAGAAGAGTAGGAAAGAAAGAAGAAAAAAAGAGAAGGTAGAAGAAAAGAAGGAAACGAAAAAGACAGGAGGAAGAAGAAGAAGAAAGGGGCATATTCATATGCGGCGCGTGGTGCGACATCGAATATACACGTCAGGCATGCTGTCACTCGCAAAGGTGAGGGATGCGTCGCGGTGAGAGAGGCTCGCGGGGAAAACAATGCATCTCTGTCACGCGTCGCTTCTGACAAATCCCGAGGAATCCCCACGCGCTCACGTCACGGTCCGTGACCGTTATTTCAGATTCCATTGTTACTCCGGATAAACGCGCGTAGCCGCGCATCCGCGAGGACAAGTTCCGCGCGACGACAGGCTCGGCTGCTATTTCCAATTCCGTAGTTTTCGTGGTTTAATCTCCGGGTCTGTGTCGCGCGGATCCACCGGATGCTGAATATCGGAGCCGACGTTGTCCGCCGACGAGAACTTTTTCAATTGGCGATACGCGACTTTGCATCGAATCATTTGCTTCTACTTTGTCCACGGAGCGCGCGCGTAAGAGCGAAACTTCAACGACGGCTGACTGACTGAGATCCGCAATAAACCTCGAGTACAAACCAAAAGTACAAACCGCTGAGCGGAACAGCGACGCGGTTTACGATTTACCTCCCGAATAAATCTCTTGGATTTCATCGCGAGCGTTTCGAGAACATTTCAAAGATCGATGGCTGATAATTAACAGCACGCATTGAAGATCCCTCTTTCGTCGTTGTTCCGCTCGTACCGCTACCCGTGCCTTGTAAAAGCACAACAACAAAGCCGACAGTCGAGAGCAAGTACTCGCGTACTTGTTGCAACATCGTGCATGCGGCATGGCCAAAGCTGAGGCGAGAGTATCGGCGATCTCTGCATGATCTCGCACGTGAACCAAATCAACAGAACACCAAGGCTGCGTGTCCACTCAGAGCTACGACAGAGGTATGACAACAAAACGGTATGCACATTCTAGAATTTGCGACCGCAAAGGTCGCTCTTGATCCCCAACGGCCAGCTATCCGCGAGGGACGAAAGATGGCTCATGAATCGCGGATCAAGACGATCCTTTCTCTTTCCCGAAAATTAACGCCAGACGTTTTTCGTTCTTCTCTATATACTTCATGTGCTCTTTCTCTCTCTCTCTCTCTCTCTCTCTCTCTCTCTCTCTCTCTCTCTCTCTCTCTCTCTCTCTTTCTCTTCCTCTTCTCTTTTGTGATTCGCGGAAATGTACAGAGGAAAAAGAAATAGAGAAACAAAGAGCTACCATCTGTGCGTCAGCCATCGCGCAGTGGACACGCGCAGCCCGACGTGTGAACGCGTCAAGGTGTGAAAAATCAACATGTTGCAGTACGGAGAGTGGTTGGCGGCACAGGCGACTACGTCCAACGGATCGAACGTACTTTTCTCTCGTGCTGTTCATCGGGTGCTTCCCTTCGATCGGGCTTCCCTTCGCGAGATGGTTCATCCTCCGAGAACGCCATTGGGCGGATTCGGCGATGGCCAGCATGGTCTCGTTGCGGGAAGCCAGGGAGGGAAAAGTACGTGAGAGGAAAAACTGAGGAGGGGGAGAGGGATGAGGGAGGAAAGATGAAAGAAAAACGTCATGCAAAGTGGAAAGCCGTATCGGAGCTCCCTCGTGAGGGAGCGTCTTCATGCTTCTTACTGATTTCGCTTATATATCGTTTTCTCTCTTACATGGCAGTGTGTTTGACCAATCTAATGGTACTTTTTCCACTACCCGACTCTTGGATGGCCGTGACCCCGGCGACATTGGCCATTTTTTGGTCGCAATACGGCAATGGAAACCGCCAACCGTAAAGACTACCGGTAAAGAAAAAAAAAGAGACAAATACGAGAGGAGTCACACAGAGTGTGATGTCTTCTGTCTAACGGCGCGCTAATCGCTCAAGTGTTGCACGCCAGCGTCATCGCGGTGCAAGCTCGCTTTTCCCGCGAGCTTTCCCAATCATCTTCGAGAGCTTGTCTAAGAGTCTAAGAATCGAATCACCGGCGTCGGTATTGAAAGACAGAATGCAAAGACTCGATAAAGTAGCGCTAGACTTGCCAAAGCACAATGTAGAGTAACATACGAGTAACAGTATGAACGAGATGCGCTTGAGACTTGAAGAGCATGTTCAAAGAGGACTATATATCTTGTATAATATAGTATATAATATATATATATATATATATATGGTATATATATATATACCATCTTGTGATACCATTTTAGAGTATCTCGGCTAGTTTTTATTCGGCGAGACACTCACCTGCCAAGCTTGCCGTCCTCTTCGTCAACCGGCTTCCGCCGTGACCGCTCGCACGCGTAATAAATGATTCCTGCAACAAGAATAGGACACACTTTAGCAGATACTCTACTTGGCGGAAAGACAAACTGAAGAGCAACAATCGACGAGCATCCAAAGGCTGGAAGACTATCCAACATCTGGACTATAATCCAGCTGAAACGGTACGCGTGCAACCCTGATGGAACTCTCGTAACGAGAATAAGCGAGGGCTACGCGAGTAATCTCGATGCAGTCAGGCAACACTTAACGCGAGCCTCATTATCATAACGCGGGAGAATTATCACCCGCTGGAGTATGATTTAACGCTCACCTGTCTTGCGCACGCAGCAGCAGATGGCGTCGATGACGATGAAGATGACGAATATCGTCGCGAGGACAATGCCGATTATGGCTCCGCTCGATATCAACGGGCCTTGATGCTGCAGCACGCTGGTATCTAGACCTTGAAATACGATAAAAGCACATCGTTCTTAAACTCGTTCATCGGTGCACGCGCGTGTGTATGTATATCGCAGTCCGTTAGTGCAAAAGCAATACCGAACGATGTTTGGTGATGGACCGTAACAACCGTTCCGCCCGGCAGATTAAGATCTCTGATCTCGGTGGCAGTTGCAGAGGAGAGCTCCGGAAAACGTACCGACCACGTCTCTCTCCTCGAGTCATCACGATTCGTCGCGGTGCACGCGGAGAATCAACAACAAATTCGCGATCAATGAATTCATAGAGGCAAGTCTGGAAACGATGCTTCAGCAAGTCGCAAGATCCGTCAAGATGCCCGTCTGAAGATCCGCTCTGAACGCGTGATTCCTACTGAAAAACAAGTACGACGAATTCGAGGCAAATTTTCTTGACCAACTACCTCCGACAAACCACAAGTAATGCGCGTCAATCTCGATGCATCTATCAAACGAACGTAATTCAAGGTCGAGACAAGAAACACGGATTGCCCCCGCATTGATTGCCGGCGATCGGGACGATCGCTTGGCAAACGTGGCGTCATCACGTCGCATCACCAAACACGTCCCGTGTATACGAACAATGATATTTTAGTCTCCTGAAAAAAAGAAACGAGATCTCGGCGGGTTGGGGGCGGGGCGGGGAGTAAGAATGCGGCAGAAATCCGTCTTTATCGTGGGAGGAAACCAAAAACCAGAAGAAGGCAACAAGAACGGCGAGACATACAAGTGGTGATTGTCGGTTATGGGGAAGACACAGAGAGCGCATGAATGGACTGGTGAGCGCGCAAGTAGTATGCATGTAAGTCCGCGTGTAAGTATGCGTGTGTGCGCGCGATGTGTGTATACATGTGTGTGCGTGCGTGTTATATATACCGGTTAATGGAACGCGATGATAATTAGCGCATTGCAGAGCGACAGAGGAAAAGCGACAGAGAGGATCGTCGTCTCGTAACACCGCAACACGAGCCGTGCCAAAAAGCTCAAGGGAGAAGGGCGGCGGGAGAAGGGAGAAAAAGCTCATTCACTAGCTCCTACACCCTTTTGTTAATCTCTACGCGCCACTAGTCTAAGAGTGCTAACCTCCGAACACACAAAAAGCCCTTCCACCGAGTGAGTGCCTCGCTCGTACATATCGCACTCGCTCGATCTCTGCCACACGGTGCCCCTCTCTCTCTCTCTCTCTCTCTCACTCACTCATGCGCTTCACACAGGCTCTCACTTTCTCAAACGGGGCTCTCCACTACGTTAGTTAGCAGTCACACTTTGCATTTGCTTTGGTACCTTAGGGGTTGATATTTACCGTTCTCGGTGGCGCGCGTCGCTTCCCGTGGACGTTCGTTTACCAGTCATAATGGTTGTACAGTGAAAAGTAAAATGCTTGTGCGTACGTGTGCGTGCGTGTGTGTGTGTGTGTGTGTGTAGCGTCTGCGTGTCTATGTCTGCGTGTGCGTAAGAAGCGAAAAAAATAAACAAGACCGCCGGAAAGGAAACCATCTCAAGTTGCAGACGCGGGAACGTCCCCCTCGCTGGATTCGAACTCGCGATTCGAGCGATCGCTACTCCTTCAGTTTCGAGATTCGTCCTCGTTATCGAGAGGTCCGAGCTGCGATTCCACGCCGCGCAATTTGAAGGTGGCTTCTCCTCCGGCACGGATTCGGCTCCATGTTCTGTTCCTTTTCTCCTCAGACACTCACACATATATTTTTACGTCGTTCCGTTGTATTTACAATGTTCAATGTGTCTCGCATAGGAAAGAAAACGAGTTATACGAGCTTGTCCTCTTCATAAATACGAACATAGTAGGCACTAGGCTAGTACATATCTTTATGTTAGGTTTCTCCTATCTATCTATTTATATATATATATATATATATATATATATATATATATATATATATATACATACATACATACGTTTGTACATATACGTATCCGCGTATATTGCATATAAATGTATTCATGTATCCGTGTATGCACGTGCGTGTATGTGGCGTATGTGTAAGTGAACACACACACACACACACACACACACACACACACATATATATACTCTTCGGAAATTACGAGGGTAGAGGTACCGTAATAAAAAGGGAAGAGGAAAAAAGAAGGGAGGACAGGATCGCTACGCGCCATCGGACCGTCGAGCGTCTCTCGTAAAAGCAAGCGGAGCGGCAACGGCGATCGGACGGGGACCGCGCTGAAATTCGATTTCGCGTTCCGGTTTTTTTTTCCTAGTATCCCCTTGTCGTAACCGCGTCCCGCCTAATTCCGCGTCCGCGTCATTCCTTGCAATCCCGACGACGATCCCTTCGGCAGTCCCTGAAATCGCGTCGTACCATGTTTACGCGTACGCGCTGCAGCACGCTCTTCCACTCCTCCTCTCTCTCTCTTTCTCCTCTCTGGTGTTTTCCATTTTTGCGAACCGACGTCGGCAAGAGTATCGGTAATACCGAATAGTCTCGATAACATCGAGAAGCTCGTCCCGCGGACGAGAGAGTTGTCTATATTCGTTATCGACGTGCGCGAGCGACGCGAAGGGGATAATAATTCGTGTGGCGCGTACGCGCTGAATAATATCTGAAATCCGCGCTGTCATTAGTAAATGAAGCAACAGAATGGAAACAGAGGGAAAACAAGGACCAAAGGTTGTATAGAAAATACGCTGATGCATTGGCGGAAGGTTTTCCCGATCGGTTCACCGGGCGAGCGACCAAACGTGATTATCATGCGCAAGGCCTTCGCCGATATGGATGTTTCTTCTTTTAATCAATATTCCGATATTCGGCATCCCTCGCGTTCACCGTCATCGAGGGACAACAATGCGAGATTACTTTGCAACGGAATCAACGCGAATTCGATATACAATTAACGAATCCAGTGTCGGCCTCTCGTCGTCGCGTTTCACCCTTTTAGATTCCGCTTTCGGAACACTCGATTCTCTCGTCTCGACGAAGAGGCGGCGCGCGAGCGCGAGAAGCCGACGCGCAAAATCGCGCGGAAACCGCGCGAGCCAAATACATCATCAAACGTGGAAACTCACGCTCACGCGTTCCCCCGACCCTCCCACTCCTCTGGATACCTCTCTCTCGCCGTTCGCAACCTCTCGCGGTCATTGCGATCCTCCGGTTTCATCCTCTTGAACGCGCGCGCCTCTCTCTCTCTCTCTCTCTCTCTCTCTCTACATGACGGCGGCAGCTATTTATAGGTGGACGGCGGGCGCCGTTCTTTCGGCGCGAGAGTTCCACGAACGGGATTCGCGAGCGAGGCCACTCGTTCCGTTGATTTTCCATTCCTGGCCGCCAAGTCGCTCGCGAGGATTCTCGAGAACGGACATCAGCACGCGGCACAAACACGCGGCTCTCTTCCGCTGGGCGAGAGGGAAGGAGAGAGAGGGATTCATTTGTACACGCGCGGAGAGATTATCTCCGCAACGAGAGGCACTCCAGCTGCTGCTGCTGCTGCTGCTGCTGCTGCTGGGAAATTTCTTGCTCGAACGCGGCACATCGAGATATCGCGAATTATTTCGGCATCTCTCGGAGGAGCTTTTCGGGGAACGCGAGCCTTAGCGCGCCCCGTTAAAAGTGACGAAGGGCGAGGAGGGGAGGTAACTTGCTCACCGATGGAAGAATTTGATAAGCGAGCCGAGAGGAGAACGACGAAACACAAAGCTGGTATCAAGTTACATCGAGCAGCACCTCGTCAGCGGCTGATCGCGATTTCAGCATCGAGGAATCACCGCTGCATCCCTCTATTTACTCGATTCACCCCTCCCCCCACCGCCCGCCCTCCCATCTCGATGGCGTGGCTCGATCAGCGCGCGCCTCGGCATCGCCTCTTGCCGCGGAATGAATACCGCGGATAATCGCAACCACTCGACGAAGCCAGCCGAGATCCCGCATTCCCTGCTAATTGACTTCCTCCCCCCCCACCCTCGCGAACCCTCGAGATGACGACGACGGCGATGCTGCCGGCGAGGGATGAGAGCGAAAGCGAGTCGGAAGCGGAGCGCTTTTGCGCGTTTGGGGGGGGGGGGGGGCTCGCGATTTATCCAGGATGGATTGGACTCGCTGCAGCGAGTGGATTCATGCCCGATCGCGAGACAAGGCTCGCCCTCATTTCGACAGAGACAACACAATCGCGCGGGGAGCGAGGGAGGGGGGAGGGAGGGGGAGGGGGACCCACCACGCCGGGTCACCGCGCAAGAATCGAGGATCGATTGATCGCGCGGGTTTTGCGGTCCCGCGCGCCGCAATCTCCCCCGCCTGGTCCGGAGGCTCTCCGCAAACACGCAACCATCCTGCCTCCCCCCTCCCCCTCTTCTGCCCCTCCGCACCTCGAGAGGAGCGGAAGCGCGCGTCCGCGTAATTAGTGCCGCGTGGGATCGCGACAGGTCGGATAATCGCGCCCGTAAAGGGCCGCGGGTTCTCTCTCTCTCTCTCTCTCTCTCTCTCTCTCTCTCTCTCTCTCTCTCTCTCTCTCTCTCTCTCTCGGGATCGAAATTGCGGGAAGCGTGTCGCGTAACTCTCCTCGGCTTCACGGCGGGCGATCTCGCGAAACGCCGAAAGCACACATCGAGAGGCGAATCTCGGCGAGGGGAGGCGGAGGATCCGCGCGTTTCGCGCGGCTGGAAATGCTGAAGGCTGAACGATTTTACGATCGCGCGAGTTACGGCTCGTTCTGCCGGCCCGGCGAACGGCGGAAGTGGATTATATCCGCGGCTGTGAATCGCGCGATCCCGCCAAGTGAAATAACGGCGGGCGGAGATCTTCGTGGTGCGCGGCGCGCCTCGATCGATATCGTCGGTCAGTACGGTTACAATTTCGCGGATCCCTTTATCGGGACGAAGCGCGATGGATTCTCGTTGCCCGGTAGAGCCCGGTGATTTCCGGCGGCGGGGCGAGCGTGGAGGGAAATAAAAAAAAAGGGAGACAGGAAGGCAGGAAGGAGGGAGGAGGAGGAGGACCGTCGTCCAAGAAGATTCACGAGGCTGAGGAACCCTTTCGGCACTCCGAACCTCCCCCTCTCGATCGTTCTCGCTGCCGACGTTGTCTTATCGGTTTAAGACCCCTCCCCTCCCTCCCGAACTTTTACGGCGGTTCGAAACCGCGGGCGGGAACAGGGGGAGTCCCCGTCGTCCATTGCAGTCCATTTATCACGGCCGCGACGTCTGCGGCCAGACGTCCCGGTGCGTGTCCGCTCTCGCGTTTAACATTTATCGGTACGACACCTCTGCGAGGACGCGTGTACGTGTGTGCGTGTGTGCGTACCGATACCTTGAAACTCGATCGATCATCTCGTCGTCGGTCGCGAACGAAACGACGAGGAGATTCGAGATCCCAAATCCGCCGAGAGATCTCTTTTGAAGCTCCTCGAGGAGAAGTGCCTTTCCTCTTTTTTTCTCCTCTCTTCTTCTTTTCTCTCCACCATCTCTCTTTTCCTTTTCGAGGGAATTTTAATAAACTTTCGGAGCATGTGTCGGAGATGTTGCGCGTGTAGCTTCCTCCTCGCCTTCCCTCTCTTCCATTCTTTTCTTTTCATTCTTTCTTTTTCTTTTTTCTTTTTTTTTTTTAAAGCAACTTTGCAGCCAAATTGCAACGAAATTTCTCTCTCTCTCTCTCTCTCTCTCTCTCTTCGAAATCCGATTAAATGCGCTTCAGCGGTGATGTTTTCCTCCTTTTCGCAGCGCCGAATGTTATCGGTTGCTCCAGTTCCAAGGTATCGGAATGTGTTTATCGAAAGGAGAATCGCCGCGTTCGATTCGCAGATGTCGGCGCATCGCGTAAATTCGCGCTGGCAGGTCAGTGAGATTCCTCGATCTTCGATAACATTATTCTTCGAGATTAACAGCGTTAAGGATTTCTACGCAGATCCCATCAATCTTACGCTACGTTTTCGAGTACGTAATACATGGTTGGTCCATCGTTGCACGTGCGCCATCGGATCCTCATGACGGGCTGCTCGGCGCAGAAGGAAACGCTTTATGATCGATACATCCCGCGTTATCGAGAAATAACGTTTCAACCGTTTCCAATATTCTCGGATATCTCGGACCACCTCGTCCGCAATGAAATGACTTTTACGCGAAATGAACGGCCGGATACGGAGCTTTCAAATGTCGATTGCGCTCCATCGATTCGAGCGCAAACTATTCCAAACTCTCCAATGCCGAGGCTTAATTGCGCTCGGGAAGAAAAGAGTCGCGGGAAATCAAACGTATCCGCTCCGTGCGTGACCGAAAAGTCCGTCATCGAAGTCCGAAGTCCGCGCCGTCAACGCGTCAGACTCGAAGGGGAGTTTGATCGATCGCAACTAGATCGCGGCTGTACGCGCAGTCTGTAAGTTTCGGAAACGAAGAACGAAGGGGGGGGGGGRGGGAAAGGAAAAAAGGAAAAAAGAAAAAGAAGCATCGGGACGGGGGCGGAAGGCGGGAGGGAGGAATAACGAATAACAAAGCGCATGCCATGCGGACTAATATCTAAGAACCCAGGCACTGCGAGCAGACACAGAGAGAGAGAGAGAGAGAGAGAGAGGGGGGAGAGAGAGAGAGAAAGAAAGAGAGACGGAAAAGACAAACGCGTGCATACGAGTCGAAGACCTCGTCGTGTCACCCCGAGATCGATCGATCAGCGCTGTTCTGGCGCGCGCTCGGGATTGGCGATCGATGTGTATGTGCGCGTATACACTTGTGTAGGCACTTGAAGTAAAAGAAGACCGACCGTTCCGGATGCGACCAGGCCTTCGAGATCGAACCGCGCTGGTCTCTTCGTGGTCTCGTGTCTCTCGGGACCGAGGCTGCGTCATCTCGGCGACTTTCCACCCTCGAAGCACTCGCGGTGGCAAACTTCCGGAATACGTACGCGCGCGGCGGAAGCTCGTAATTCTCCTCGAAACGGATCGTTGGTCGGCAAGCGAGTCCGTTTACGCGTTTGCAACGAATAACGATGCATCGGCGACAAGCCCGGGGTCAGATTGTCGTTTGCTCTTGCAGGATTTACTTCGGCGAAAGTGCCGATTGGATTTACGATCCGTCACGCGAATCGCCGCTCGGAAAAGTCGTCGAGATCAGTTCCGCCTCGATCCCACTTCTCACATCGCCCGAGATTAATTAATCGTTAATCACGACAATGGTTATTGGTGATGATTACGGCGCTGCTGATGCTGGCTACTGTCGGTGCCGGCGGTTATGGATACACGTTAAGACTACAGTAACGAATTTCTGACACATCATACGTAAATGTAACAAGAACAACATACACACACGCACACATAGATGCATATATATATATATATATATATATATATATATTATTCTTATATATATGCATATATGTATATAAATCGTAGTGATCGCAACACACAGACCATGCGCACACTAAACACGTATCTCCAAACTAATGATCAAGCGAAACTAATGACCGAACATGTAGTCTGCGGAGAAAGGAAAAGAAAAAAAGAAAAAGAACGAGCGAAAATTACAAAAAGAAACAAACGAGCCGAAGGCGAGAGAGGAGAGAAAAATCATACGTAACCGCAATCGGGATCAACTCAACGTTACGAAAAACGAAAAAAGAGCAAATATATATATATATATATATATATATATATATATTTGCCCATGTATAGAGAGAGAGAAAAGAAAAAAACAGAAACAAAAAGAGAAGGGAGAAAAGAGAGAGAAACTAAAACTGCCAGTCTGCCGTTGGGAGAGTCGTCGTGCTCGTCGCGCAGAGCACGTGCGAGTTTTCTCTCGGATTTTGCATCGCCAGCCCGGATTTGAATCCCGGGGGAACCGATTGTAGGATTAAATATCGCTTTCGCTTCGGCACGCGGACACGTTCATACCATGAGAGATTGCCGCGTCAAACAAACAAGCAAACAAATCGGTCGCCGCACGCAGAGCGAGGCTTATTAGTCCGTCCGTCTGGAAAATCCTGCGCGAAGAAACAAAACCCGCTCCCGCGCTCGTTCAACCAACGAAGAATTATCCGCGCTTTAAGGTATACCAGGATAAAAGAAAGAAAAAAGGATGCGCGCGAGGCGCATCCTCTTATTCTTCCGTGCGTTAAAACTTGATTCGCCGCGAGAAACGCGGATTGAAAACGGTGCCTCGAGAAGTGACTCGACCTCGCCCTCGAATTGCTCTCCACACTCTCTAGTATTAACGTTTACGTTTCGAGTCAGATTCAGTTTCCGGGATTCAAACTTCTGATATGCGTGACGCGATTCCGCGAGGACTTCCGTGCGGAATGCACGAGAACGCCGCAACGCATGCGACTCCTACTATTCGTGTCTCTTCTCTTTCCCTCCCTCTCCCTCTCCCTCTTGTCTCTCGCTTCGATAAAGACGGATGTGCCTTCGCACTTGCGCCAGCAAGCTGCATCGTGTGCTCGCGCAGCTTTCGCGGCTCTGTTAATCTCCTCTCCGATAGCTACGAGTACTCTGAGCGAATTGCTCGATCGCCGTGCGTTTCTCTCTCTCCTCCATCTCCCTCCCCCCCCTCTCTCTCTCTCTCTCTAACTCTTCACCCTGTCTCGTGATTTTCTCTTGTAAAGGTCGCAAGGGACGCACGCAAAGAAGGTCTAAAAAGTACAATCCCCGATTGTAGCTTTCGTGAGTCTAATAGAATTTGAGATACGATATTCGCGCGTGTCTTCTCGCGATTCTTATTACTTATAGCCGATATATATATCTCTCTCTCTCTCTCTCTCTCTCTCTCTCTCTCTCTCTCTCTCTCTCTCTCTCTCTCTCTCTCTCTCTCTCTCGTTCTATGCTAGGCGCTTGGCGCGTTTGTATAATTATTGGCAATAATCGGGGCAGTAGCGCTGCTCACCATCTCGCGAGCTCGTGTAAGCCAAGGTTGTCCATTCGATAGATCGTTCGATCGGTATAGCTTACTCGCGCGAACGAGTACACACGTAGGGGAAGCACATGTTTCTCTCTCTCTCTYTCTCTCTCTCTCTCTCTCTCTCTCTCTCTCTCTCTCTCTCTCTCTCTTTTATCACTTATGTAGCGCTATATAATGTATATATACCGTATATAAAGACGCGTAGCTACAAAAAATTGACGTGCTCGAGCCTTATCCATCGTAATCTCGCTCGATCCGAAAGTGAGATGGACGCGAATTAAGGTGAAAGCTTAAGTTCCTCGGCGGAGGGCTGAGAACACGGGTGGGTGGGGGGGGGGGGGGGGGGAACCAGATCGGTTACACAGATTACTAGATAATTCTCCTCTTTTCGTTACTTCGTGGCTCGTCCTGCACCATTTCACCGGAATGCACTATCCTCGCGCGGCATGGCGCTGCCTCGCCGAGGCTCGACTACGAAGAGTAGTCTGGCCTTAGCTCGATACGAAAGAGAAAACCGAAGAGAAACGTACCAGTACGTTTACGCCAACAGCGAGCGATTTAACAAGTAATAAAGTACAAATACATCTCGCTTCGCGGGCTCTCGCGTGTTCTCTTCCTCACTTTACAGGCTCACTTAAACGCGACTGCTTAAACGCTACCTCTCCTCTTGCTCTCGGAATGTACCGGCGAACGTGTCTTGCCTCGTTGTCGGTCGACTTTATTAATCTAAGCGGATATAAATGAACGACACAATCATGTAAGTGTACCCGTGCAAGTCTCCGTGTGTACGTGTGTGTGTGTGTGTGTGTGTGTGGTGTTTATCTCGCGATTAGCCCTCGCCGTCGTGTCTCGCGCCCTTTCCAGGACTCTCGCGAGATCCAGATCGGACTCGGGGGCGAGAGACACAAAACTCGCGGAGGAAATCACCAGCGTGGATGTGCACCTGTGTGTGTGCGCGCGCGCGTGTGTGTSTGTCTCTCTYYCTCTCTCTCTCTCTCTCTCTCTCTCTCTCTCTCTCTCTCTCTCTCTCTCTCTCTCTCTCTCTCTCTCTTTCTCTCTCTCTTTCTCGTCCATTGTGGTGTCACGCTTGTACTGTCGGCGAATTCGCCTCGTCTCCTATCGCGTGCGTTCACGGCGGAGCAAGTGTTTAGCGCGCGAGGAGCGAGTATCCCTGACGGCGACCCTAAATGCCTAGAGATAGGAGCATTACTGCTGCGGCAATGGTGGCCACGGCGATCTTGCGAGTATCACCAGCAGCAGATTTATCGGTGTAGTCCACACCGTTGCCGGGAGATTCTGAATGGATAAAAAGGCTCCGTGTGAAAAAGGTCTCCCCCGTCTTCCAGAGGGGGTAGCGGCAGTGGTAATTCCGCCGGCGCGTAAAACATTCATGTAAAACGCCCCCGTCAACAAGTCCACCGACGATCACCGGCTAGCTCGAGAGCTAGAATCAGGGAGGAGGGATCCGAGGACTCTTTCGAATCCTGCGATCTTCGTTAACGTCAGAAAGGCCGGGCGCGGCTCTCGCTCTGCTCCCCTTTCTCATCGAGCATCCGTCAACGTGATCAACGTTACTCCACGTTACGTGTAAAACTCCAACGTGTGTAACTGTGCAACAACTCTTGTGGAGTGATACGCAAACGCGTTCCTCTTTTTGAGCGTAACATGTCCGAGATTAAATATGCAGAGACGCTCGTAACAACCGTTGAAATATAAATTAGTGAGACCCGGTGCGTACACTCGCGAATCTCTCCTTCTACGGTTTCGCGATTTCAGCGTTCTCTCTCGTCATTTATGCACTCGTGCCATCCGACACGAGTTTCAGCGGTTTGGGAGACGATAGTACAGAGTCAACAATACTTGAGCCGCGTCGCGTTTGGATTTGTTGGATAAGTTCCGGCCTTTCTGTCGCTAACGAGATCGCTTCGCTGTCAACGCCGTCGACGCCAATTCGGAATGATCAGAAATTCGAGGAACCAAAAAACAGAAGAAAGAAAAAAAAGGAAAAAAAAAAAAAGAAAACAAAGAGCAGGAAAAACAATTTAACCGAGAGAAGAAAATCTCCTGCCTGAGAAAACGAAAGGCCTCAGGTAACCCCTTCCCCTCCTTCTTGAATGTACAAAAACAGGAGTACAAGACAAAACGACAAACGATTCGAAGATCGCGGAGAAAAAAAAATATTCGGTGCAATAGCTTCGTGCACAAATGTACGCATACATACATACATATATATATATATATATATATATATATATATATATATATATATGTATGCATGCATGAAAGGGAATTATAATCTCGAGAAATATAAATACGTCACGAGACAGTAATCACGCCGGATCGTAGAGAGGAACACCGAGAGAGCTGAATTGCGTGGGCAGCGACTTACCTCTGGCCGTCTTGAATTTGGCGAAGCCAGGCTTGCTGTAGCCTATCGCGTTGTGAGCCTGCAACTCGACCTTGTAGAAGGTGTCGGGATTCAGTTTCTTCAGGTAGTGCTTCGTTCTCTGGGACTTGACGATATCCGTATCGCAGGTGGTCTCCAACACCTGCCAGTCGTCGAGGAAGCGGTTCATCTGGCAGTACTTGATCACGTACTTGTCGATGGGCTCGCCGTTGTCCGGGGGCGTCACCCAGCTGAGCTCGTACTGATTATTGAATGTCGACGACTCGTACTCGGCGTTCGGCGTCGTCAGGATCCTCGGGTTGCCCGGCGCGGCCCGGTTTGGCATGACCTCCCGAAAGTAGGAGCCCCAATTGCCCAGGCCGACCTCGTTCTTCGCCGCGAACCGGAATTCGTAACCCGTCTGTGGTTTCAGGCCTTCGACGACGTACAGGGAACCTGAGGAGCAAAACGGTTCTGGCAAATTGAATGGGGACACCGTTGCGTAACGCTTAATAAAGGTAGCGCTTAGAGCTACCGCATTCGAGATATCGATTCACGGAATGTCCCTCCTCCCCTTTGCTCTCATCGATTGTTTCTCATCGTTATACGATCAAGCGGCGCGACTTGATCCCGGGCAGGGATTTTGTTCTTTTCCCTTTAGCCTGTCCTCATGAATAAAGAGTCCCGCGGCTCTCGTTAGCTTATCGTTTACATATTCAGGAGCGAAGAAGAGAAAAGTCTCCAGAGCGCTACGAGCTGTGCTGTTCTTTTGATCTAGCATTCCGCCAGATTTAATCCCAAAGGATACATTGGCAAACTTACCGACGGACCAGGTCTTGTTCTTCGCCTCGTGCCAGATCTGAGTGTCCTCCTTGTACTGAACGGTGATGGTCTCGATCAGCAGATCCGGGTGCGTCGGTAGCGACAGGTCGAATCTTATCGTCGTGGCGGTCATCTCGAGCATCTTGGAACCCTGCAACTCGGCGGGCTTGCTCGCCTCCTTCAGCTCGATTATGTGCTCCCGCGTGCCGTGCGGGTTCGCGGCGATGCACTTGTAACTGGTATAGAACCTGCGGTCGAGCGGCACCACCCTGAGGATCGAGATCGGCCCGTTGCCGATCTTCTCCAGCACGGCGTCGTTGTCGACCGGCTGATCGTGCATGGTCCAGCGTATCGTCGCGTTCGGTATGCTCTCGGCGATGCAGGTGAGGTTCACCGGTCTCTGGTCCCACGACCAGATCGTCTTGTTCAGCATGCTGCGGAACGATGGCGGGAACTCGACGGTCAGGTGGCCGTTCGTGTACGTCACTCCACCGGCGTTCTTCGCCACGCACTCGTACAGGCCGTCGTCGCTGGTGAGAACTTCGTGGATCATCAGAGTGCCGACCGTCTCGCCCGACACGTCGTCCACCTTGTTCGTCACGATGATTCGGTCGTCCTGCGGCTGCGCGCCCATCGCGTACTGCTTCTCCGCCGTGAACTTCCTAAAGGTCACCTCCGGCGATGGCCGGCCGAACGCCTTGCACGTGATCTCTACAGTCTTACCCTCCACCACGGTTCTGTTCTGGAACTCCATGATCTTCGGCTTGACGATCACGTTCACCTGGATGTTGGCGGTCGCGATGCCGGCAGCGTTCGCCGCACTGCACTGATACTCGCCCGCGTCTTCGCGATTCACGTTCGTGATGGTCAGCGAGCCGGTAATCGGGTCCACGCCGAAACGATCGGCGTTGGACAGATTCTGCTGCGTCAGCGACTTGATCCACGTGAATATCGGAGGCGGCTTGCCGTTGGCTTTGCACTCGATGTTGGCGTTCTCGCCCTCCACGATGTCCACTGGACTCGAGACTTCCTCGATCGTCGGCCGTACGTGTACCTGCGAAAGTCGAAATGAGGAAGGAAGGAAGGACCCCGGCGAGAAGAGGAAGCCTCTTTGCTTCTTTGTTCCTCCGTTGCAGCGATCGATCTCAACGATGAGACGCGATGATATCAGCGCGGAGACATGCTCGAGAGCGAATCGACAACGACAGCGCGCACGGTTTTCGATCGTTAGAACGAAAGAGAGAGAGAGAGAGAGAGAGAGAGAGAGAGAGAGAGAGAGAGAGAGAGAGAGAGAGAGATTATTCAAAGACGCCAATCGTACCTCAACGCGGATAGGTCGCTCCTTCAACTCTCCCGTGGTCTGCACTGACGCTCGACAAGTGTAGATGCCGTCGTCGGATTCCTGAACGTTCTTGATCTTCAGGGAGTAAGTGTCGATGATGTAGTGATCGTTGGTCTTGATCAGCTCGCCGTTGTACAGCCAGTCGACCGAGGGCGAGGGCCTAGCGCGTACTTGGCACTGAATAGCAAAGTCCTCGCCGAGGATGGGATACTGATTCGGCGGCGCGTTGTCCCACGTGATGGCAACTGCGTGAGAGCGATCGATCGAGAACTCGCTTTTTCAAGAAGAAAAGATTACGTCGCATCGTGAGAGCGCGATTATTCCGTTCGGTTCAATCATCGCTGGCAAGTTGCACGTGCGTGCACTAGCCGATGGCAATTTTTAACTTGGAATTGCATCATCTATGCGCGCGCGTGCATCAATTTGCGCTGCCGGAATCTCGAATTAAGCGCGACTCCAGATGCGACTCGGTCGGAATCTCGAGGTCGTTATAGGACAATTCCTTCGCTGATGCACTCACGCGCCATACTCACTGATGGTCTCGATGGTCACGGACTTGGTCAACTCCACGTTGCGGGCATAGTTGCCCTTGCAGACGTACTTGCCGGCCTGTTCCTCCTGCAGGGAGTTGAAGAACAGATACAGACTGCCGTCCGGGTGCAGCTCGGTGTACATGGTCGGCTTGGACTGACCCGAATACGTGCTGCGGAGAACATTGTTAGTTTGCGAGGGGGTTCCCATACATGGCGTGACACGAGAATGCGAATTAATCGTAACGGTCAATGACACTGCGCGCTGATGCGACGTTTCGTGAATGACGCGAGCATGTGAGCGTGAACGAGGCGCGCGTGCTGCGATCTCGCGGATGGATGATGCGATGGACATATGCAGGCACGCAGAGTGACAGAGTGACAATGCTGCGTTCAAGCGTCTTCCGTGGCACGTCGGGCGTGTAATGGACATCGAGTTGGATCTTCGGGGTCGGTAAGATGAGGCCCGGAGGCACGGCTGCCGCGCGAGCAAGCGAGCACGTGTTCGTTCTCTCTCGAGGAACCGCGAACGAGCGCCGGACGAACGCTGTTGATCGCTCTTGATCGCGGAGCAGCCGGGCGCAAGATGACGACAAGATGACAAGCGGCGATGAAAGGAGACAGACAGACAGACAGACAGACGGAGGCAACTGCTGCACGCTCGTGCGAGACCTCTCACAAGAGACGACCCCAATCTCTCCGGATCGACTCGCAACGATGCTCGCGATCGAGCCGATTCTGTCCAGGAACTTTGCCTCGACGACCCTACGAGCGGCGCTCGATTATGCAAATCGCATCCGGGCTCCGATTAATCGCGCAGCAACACCACCCTGCCCGGCTGATCAGTCAGGCGGGGTTAACGCTCGTTAGATTAGATCCGATCGCCGGATTAAATACTTGCGCGACGCCTGCATATTCAGCCGCTCGCATCGCGATGACGGTGGTCATCATATCGCACGGACTTGCACGAGCGCACCTGCGGCTGCGGGGGCCGAAGAGCGTGGCGGGGCTGCGACCAACGGAATTTAAACGGCGTTTGCGCAAGTGCGCGGAGCTGTTTAATCACCGCTGACAGAGACGGACGGACGGACGGACGGACGGACGGACGTCGAAACGTCGCTTATTAATTTCTCGGCCTCGGGAACTCGGCGATCGCGATAAAGTTGAATCCAAAAACCAGCTCGAGAAGCCGGAGGGCTCAACTCCGGGGGCAGGATAAACAGGGAGGATCCTTGCCTCTTAATCTCAAGTGTCTCCAACTCAAATGACTCTTGAGCAAGCTCCTCGGCTCAGCTCCCGCTTCGAGGCGAGGAGTGACTTGGAGCGAGCGGTTTCCCGCTTTGAAACGCAGGAGGACCCTGCGCGAAGCTGCGATGTCGAGCTAGAATATCGCGAGGCGGCGAGCACAAGTACACAAGTATCATCTCCTCGATGGATGATTCGAGAAGCTCGTTTGCCGGTCGCGACAACTCGCGACATTCGCTCGACCTTTCCGAGCTCGTTCGCGGACCGCGCCGCGGCGATTAAGAGAGCTCCGCGCGGGAATCCGCGCTCGCAGGATCGTGGCAGGATGATGATCATGCGCCCAAGTGACGACGAGAGGGATAGAAGGGGGGGGAGGGGGGAGGGGTGACAGCAGCGATGAACAAATACTACGATCGCACGTATCTCTGATGCGTGTTTCATACTCGCCTCTCGATCGGCAAGACGACGTATCTGTGTGCGTGTGCGTCACAGGTGAGAGAAATTCGTTGGATTAGTGTCGGGATAGCTTCCGTTCTATCTGTGTAAATCTGTCATTACATCCATCTACTCGTTAATCATCGATTAAAGTTGCGGGTAAACCTCTCCGAATCATCGTGCTCTTTCCGCTCGCAACGTCGTGATTGCGAGCAAGGTCGCAAAGAAGGCGGAAACGTAGCTGACAGTCGCGATTCAAGGATCGTGTCTCTCCGCGCGCTCAAGATAAACGCATTACGGGGAAGAGATGTTAGCAGACGAAGGACAGCAGGCTCGGTAGCGCGCGTCGATAATGGAAAACTGAAAAGGACCGGTGGCGGATGTCGAGGCAAGAAGCTTACTCCTCCGACAACTCGCGAATGTCAAGACCGATCAAGACTCGTTGGCGATTTATTACTCGTCGAGCACGTCGCAAATCGCGAGTATCCCTGAGTCGCCTTCCCGTTATCGGCGAGAAGGGAGAAGAAGAAGAGCCGCAAGATCGACTTACTTGAGGGACTCGATGACGCGATTGTGCGGGTCGACCCATTGCATGCCCTGAACGAGCGATGGGTCGTCCACTTTGGGCTTGCACGTCACGATGATGCTGGAGCCGATCGGCTTCGTCTGCGTCTCTCCGCTTGGCAGGATCTCCAAGTGAGCGTCCGCCGCCTCCGCGTAAGCTGCAAGAAAACCGCAAAGTGGTCATTAGCGAGATGCGACATGCGGGAAGATGGGTGCGGAAGAAAGGTCGAGAGCTATTCTCGGAGTCGCGCGATGCACGGCATAATTTCAGGGTGCTTTGCGCGATCGCGACGACAATCCCCGGCGATGTCTGAGCGATCCTCTCGACGCGACACGCGGGTTGAAGAGAGAGAGAGGAATGCCATCGCGCTCGATATACTCGAACGAGCATTCTCCTCCGGGGAATCAATCGGAGGATCAACTCGCGCTCTGGATCTCTCGAACGGTGCGATCTCTCAACGATCGATGGATCCATGAATGCTGCAGTCGTACTCTTCGAGTCAGTAGGGCGCGATGGCGCCGTGAGCACGTAAATGCACAGCACCGAGAGGCAGAGCGACGTCGTCTCGGCGCTCATCATGTCGCGCGGATGCTGCGGATGCCGCGACTCCGACTGCCTTCGGGGCGAGCTACGTGCGTCGACTGTGACGGCGGAATGCGTGCACGCACGCATTCTCCTCCATCATGGGTGCCGCCGACACGCGTAACAGGAAGCGGGAATTGAGCTGATTAATTGCGGCGAGCGAAAGCGCGGAATTGCCTTAATCGGGAAACCCGCCACTGACGGCTCTGTTCTCATCGCGCGTTATCGCGCCGGCGAATTTCCCGCAACGCGGGAGAAACGGAGAACCGCGCGGCGAGCGGAGGTAAACGTTTCCGAATTTAGGGCGAGGCGCCGCGAGCGGAAGTACCGAATCTCGCGAGAGGAATCACGCGATTGAGTTAATTACCGCGGGATTACGGCACGGATATACGACGCTCCGTCTCTGTCTCGCGCGGATTCGGCGCGAATGGCCTCGCGCCTCCGCGCGTTTCCGGCCGATCCGCGATCGCAACGCGGATACCGAATATCGCCCGGTGAAAGGAAGAATCCCGGATCGAGGACAATGCCGCGAGCGAACCGTGTAATCGGAAATACGAGGTCACAGGCACCTATGATATAGGTAATAATATTTATTAAATTAATAGTTTATTTATTATTAAATGCAGTGAGGATTATTATGATAATTTTGCTTGTAATAGTGGGAGTGGCTTATTTAACAATACTCGAGCGAAAGGTATTAAGATACTTACAATTCCGTAAAGACCCTAATAAAGTTGGGTTATTACAGTCTTTTAGTGATGGTTTAAAATTATTGAGAAAAGAGGGTGATAAGTTGATTTATAAGACTAATTTTCTAATTTATTATATTTGTCCTTTGATGTTAGTTGTATTTATGTTGTAACATCTTGGTTACTTTTACCTTGGGCTACTAATATTTATTCTATAAATTATTCTATATTAATTAAATTTATTTTAATAAGATTAAGTGGGTTTATAATTATAATAATTGGGTAAAGTTCTAATTCTATTTTTTCTTCGATGGGGGCAATTCGGTTTATTGTTCAGTCTATTTCTTATGAGGTAAGATTTATGTTGATTCTTTTTAGAGCTACAATTTTTTAAGGGAAAGTTATTCATTTCAGTTGACTTGAAAGTTTGGCAGTTATATATATGTGGAATATGGTAATTTTAATGCCAATATCTTTTTGTTTCTTTTATTAGTATTTTAGCAGAGATGAATCGGAGCCCAATAGACTTGGCTGAGGGAGAGTCTGAGTAATTAAATAATTTCCCCCTTTTTCCTTTGCGGACATTGCGCTGCGGCGCAGCGAGCGATTGTCGAGGAATCGCGATCGGCCATCGCGGAAATAATCAAATGCGAATTTTAGAAGGGCGCAAGTCTCACGTAAAATCGCCTCGCGAGATCGCGGATAAATATCGCCCACCCCTCTCCGCCGCGGCTTGTTTCGCGACGATTGTTCGCGAAGCGACACGAATGCACCGCTCGTGCAAGCCGTTAATTTCCGTAATAGCCCCTGCGCGGGCGGTGCGCGCGAGAAGGTTGCAAAAACCTTCCCAATGGCGGAACTTCCTTAATTGACCCAAGAATCATCGGAATGAGTTCTTGCGTGCGGTCAATTAAAGGATCCCCTGCCCCTGCGCGCTTAGAGCCGCTCGGGGGAGCTTTAAGCCGCTTTCGCTCCGTCTTTATGCACGGTCCCGCCGAATCTCGCCGCGCAATTATCAACAGTCCCCGCATTGCAGTGTCCGTAACTTCCGGAAGCGAGTCCGGGATTGTCCCCTAGGATTGGGAGGATTCGGATCCGACTGGGGCCGACGCAATGTCGCGGCTTTGAACTCTTTGTTACCTTCAAGTTTCGGCCATCTCGCGCATCTCCAATCTGCAATTCGCGATCTCATCGATCGAGGCTGCGAATCAGTTTGACGGCCTCTGACCATCGCCAGCGCGTTGTCTCCCTCCTTTCGCGGAAAACTCAAAGATCGATGCACTTGCACAAAGTGCCGACAGCCCTCGCGATAACGTATCCAACTGGCGGAAGAAGCCGCGATAAGACACCGCGAGCGACGCTCGCTCAACAACGGCGCGGCGCATTTGCGTCGCGCCAACTTTGCTCCAACTTGCTCCGCCGCGCGGATGCTGCGGCATTCGAGACCGTGCGCGAGAGTCTTCTCTCCCCCCCCCCCATCCCCGCGCTGTTGCCGCTCTAATTGTTTCCAATCTGTATAACCGGCGGGCGTATACGTACATACGCGATGGCCGCGATAAGTCGTCTGATTAACGACTCAACTTCGGGAAAACCTGCTTCCGCCCTCGCCCCTCCCCCCGCCCCGCCCCGCCGGGCAAACGCGCTATCGACCCCTCGCGAGATCTCGAGGCGCATGATAATTCTGGGCATCATAATTCTGACCAGATGCCGTCTCGCGAGTTCGCCGAACGGATCCCCTAATTTAGCCCTCGCGCTCCCGCGTCATTTCCGATAAGGGACTTGGTAATCAACAAAGGGAGGCTGAGGGGATTACGCCGGAGCGTTGTCTCCCGTAAGGACGACTTATTTATTTCGCCGCTCTCGCACGGCGAAACGTCCTCCTCGCGATAAGACTCGCAAATTCATCATTTCCAGCTTCCAGCGGAGGGCGGGGGAGGCGCGTGCGCGCTCGCTGGGGTGAATTAGAGATTTTCCTGTAGCAGTCGTTCGGACCATTCGTCCGAGACGCGCCCCGCCGGGGAACCGGGGGAGGGGGCTACCAAGCGAGCAGACGGTGCCCCTCCCGGTGGAGGCGAACAATAGCCGAACATAAATCGCAATTATGTTTCCGCCGGACTGAATTTATCCGATGGATTTGTCCGAATTTCTCCTCGCGAGCAGTCGCGATCGAGAATTACGCGAATTGCGAGAATTGCGAGAATGCTCGCGGCAAAACACCGCGTGCCGCGACAAAGTCGACATCGCGAGACTTTCGTTCGTTTCACGGTAATTACGCGCAATTACGCGTGTCCCCCTCATGTAATTGCACGTGGCTGGCTGTGTACACTTCGTCCCCGAGTGTAAACTCATGATATCTCTAAATTACGAGATACGGCGCCCCGCTCCTAAATAAACCCGTCCCACATCCGTCTTCGCGTTTCTTGCACCCCCAAGCATCACGCTCCCCGCTCCCCCCCTCCCCCCCCCGATAAATCAAGCGAGCGATCAATTTAGCTGATTATTATCATGATCGATATGCTATCCTGCTTGCGCGCTGACCGCAAGATCGCTTCGCGGAGTTCAGAATTTGTATCGCGCGAAGCAAAGTCGATCGAGCGGTCTTGCTCGCGTGACACGTGAAATTAATTATGTCACACGCGGCGGGTCCATCGTCCCGTCTTAATTTATTCATTGCTCGCAGCCCCCCCCCCCCCCTCGGGAAAGAGCAACGCCCCGACGATGGATCGACGTTGGATCGTCGCGAGATGCGCCCGTCATCAAGCGCTCATTAATACCATTATTCAAAATGCATCCGTCATCGGGCACGCGCCATTACGCCGTCATACGAGGCTCATTCGGCGCGAACCGCCCCGCAAAGTGAGCAACAAACACGGAGGGTCGCGCTCCCCTCATCCCCGGCATTCGTCAGCCCTCCTCCCCGCGGAGCACGCGCTCGGACAGATTCCATGATCGTTTCGCAAATTCGCCCGAGTCACCGATGCTTCTTCCCGCCCCGCGTTTACAACCGCTGTACACCCGCGCCATTATCCACCCCTCAAGACTCGCGGGATTCATCGCTTCCGGGGCGGGGCGGTGAGGGGGACCCTCTCTGCGAGAACCTCGCGGAGAAGCGCCGTAATTGCGAAGCGAGCGCCGAGTCGGGCGCTTCCGTGTTGATCGTAATTGATAATCGACGGGGGATGATGAGCGAAAAACAAACATGGAGGAATACGTGTGCGGATCTGTCGGCGCAACGGGGATGCGGACAGGGTGAAGAATATGCAAAGCGGGGGAAGCGAGCAGGAAGCTGCGCGTTCCCGATGTGAATGTGAAACATGAAACTACGAAAGAACTGGAAAGATCGCCTTCATTCAAATACAATCTCCATCGCGTTCTCCAGCAAAATCCCCTCCCCGTCTCCCCCCCCTCTCTCTCTCTCTATTCTGCAAGTAGCAGGTTCATCACTTCCGGCGCACAGAACGGGGTTCCTCCCTGCGCGAAGAAATCCCTCGACTGCCTCGGAAGGGCGGTTGTTCTCGTCAGCTTCATCAGCTTCGGTCGAGCGACCACGTGCATGGCGCGGTGAGATAAAGGCCGGGCAGGCAGGAGAACGCGGAAAGAGAGTCCAGAGAGCCAGTGGAAGATCCATCCCCCTGCCAGCGACACGTCTTATTTACGTTAGTTAGGGTTTCTTGGCGCTGACCCCAGGGGGCCGTTCGCTGCCCTCCCTGCCGCCCATTCGACCTCTCGGGCGTCGACAAATACACCCACGCACTCGCCAGTTCCCCCTCCTCCCCCTCCCCGGCATTCCGGATCCTTGCCATTATACACGCGCGCCACAAAATCACCCTCCCGAGGACCACCCTCCGGATTCGTCCACACTCAAAGCGGCCCGCGCTTGCTCACGCGAGTATCACCCGGTATGTACAGAGGAGGGTAGGTCCTCGGCAAACTCTGGCTCAGTATGTCACTCGAGCTGGAAAAATTCGATCCAGGAGGGTCGAGGAAAGCCGAGGGTGCTGGTAACTGGAGGAAGGAAGGACTTGCCGATCAGATTTCAAATCAAGGTCGGCCGGTGGATCGAACGGAGTAGCTCCGCCGCAGGGATGGTCTTCCGAAATTGCCAGAGACGGCCAATCAGCGAATCTCGATCTCGATCTCGATCTCTTCGTCTCATCTTCGAGACGTTGCTTGTGTTCTCCTCCGTGAATCGCACTCTCTTCATCGGCGAACATCTTTCTCCTGCGTCTTTAACATTTCTCGATACCAATCGTTGGAGACCAATTATGCATCCACTAATTTCGTACGTATCCGCGTTTCATGTCCCGCCAATTCGTCAATCGCTGAGCCGTCTTCTGATCTCACTCGGCGACCTGAGAGCATCGAGCGGTGCGAAAACGGTGCAGGGAATTTGCGTTCGCGCGTTTGGATTCGCGCCAACTGAACAATGCACGAAACTGTGTCAATAGCCGCCGTATTCTCCGTAGACTTTGTCCGTTGCCGGTGAAGAGTGAAGCTTTGTTAAGGGAGGGCGGAAAGCGCCGATTTAATCAACGTTGCGCCCAGTCAATTGCGCGCTTTCTGAACCGACTCGACTCCCGCGAGCGGAAAGTTAACGTAATTTTCGCCAATTAAAGATCCACGCGCGCGTAATCGAGCGATCATCCTTGCGTCATCGATCTTTCACGGCGGGGAATATCTTGGAGCGACTTTACGGAAGCTAACGATACATCTCGAGCAGCTCGTCCTCGCTGCTTCGAATGTAAAAATTATACGACGAACGCATCGCGCAGCGTATTTCGAATCAACGATCGCTGCTCGGTATTCATAAGAGCGCGTGCAGAACGAGATCCTCTCGCTTGTTCGCAAGAAGAAACCCATAAAATCCGAGTAGGCACTTACAGCCCTCCTCACTCCTCCCTGCCGCGCGGGGGAGTAGTTTCCTTTATCGGAGCGAGAAGATGGCGGACGCTCGACGGCGGATTCGATCAGATTCGATCATTCGACATGGCCTGAACAGCAAAGGCGAACTGCTGTTTGCCGGACGAGCTTCGGCAAGTTCAACAGCGCGGATTGCGCGATATCTCGAGGGGGCTCGTTCGTTAACCCGAAATTATGTAACAGAGAAGGGAAAACTGCACTCCTCCTCCTCCTCCTCCTCCTCCTCCTCCTCCTCCCGGCGATGCCGTCGCGATAAGACCGCGAGGATGGAGGGGAGGAAGAAATGGCGAGACTGTTGGCAGAGTTACTTGGCGGCGCGAAGATCGAGCGCAGCAAAGCCGCGAGGATTCCTCCCGCCATTCGGGAGAGTTGTATTCTTCCGCGCATAACTCAACCAAGGGAAACCCCGCGAGAGGATAATCTCGAGATCGACCGGCGTCGGCGTCGCGTCGCAAAGCCGGGGAGGATTCCCAGATCGCGGAATCACAAGATAAACGCCCTCCCTTTCCTCTTTGTCCTCTCTCTCTCTCTCTCTCTCTCTCTCTCTCTTGCCTCTCGCGAAGCCAACGCGTGCGTAATGCGCGTGCACGCGTAAGGGGACGCAACGACGAGAATCTAATAAATCAGGCGAGAGAGACGGAGCAGCCTCGGGGGCGGAAAGATGCGCCACGAAGAGAGCGATAAAGACTTGTTCCGCGCGGCCTCTCCGGATTGCAGATAGGCGCCCTAATTAAACGTTCAGCGGGGAACCCCAGCCCATCCACCCCCCTCTCCCGCTCTCTCTCTCTCTCTCTCTCTCTCTTCTTGCTTCCGCGCTTTTACATATCCTTTCACTTTCCCTTCCTCTGGCCGGGCCTGATTAACATGGCGCTTTCCGGCGACAATCCCAGTCTCGCCGCGATTTGCGGAGAGACACCCCCGCGGAGAGCTCTCCTCTCCGATGTGTCTCCGGGATTTCCCAGCTATTTATTTCGTAAAAAACGGCAAAGTCCTCGTCGTCCTCCTCTTCTCAGCCCGTCCCCTTCTCCCCTCCAGGGGATCCGAGGGACTTGGATCATCAGGAATTTTGCGATTCCCCAGCTACATCCCTAGCGTTCCCTAGTTTCTTTTTCTCCCTTCTTCGTCGTCGTTTGACGATGAATAATACTTGAGGGTTATCGCCCGTTAGCTTTACGCGGTGCGCTCGTTACCGGCTCGCGATATATTAAAATGTTACGTGACGAGTGACGCGAATGGTTATTAACGTGCTTCGCGCAAATTTAGTTGCCCGGGCGCGCGGCATATTAATTAACCGAGGGGCGCGTGTGAATTATGCAGCGCGAGTGCGTAAATTTATTCATAATATACAGCTCTCAACGGAACAGTTCAATGGCCGATGCTTCCCGCGTACGCGCTGCCTCTGTCGCACCGAGCATCGTACTTCAACGCAAGCCACAAACGTAAGACGCGGTTTCTCTCTCTCTCTCTCTCTCTCTCTCTCTCTCTCTCTCTCTCTCTCTCTCTCTCTCTCTCTCTCTCTAGGACACCGCCCTGTATTTTTCTCAGCTTGTCCGGAGAATAAGCCGGGCCCGCAAAAAGGTGTCGCGCGATGCAGATAAGATGGAATGGAACCGTCGCGCCGACAAAGGTGGAGGCGCCTCCGCAGACTCCGCTCCCCCCCGCCCCGCCGATCGCGCCGCGGTTTCGCGAGAGACAAACAAATTCTCCGCGGGGGTGGCCGACACGAAACCGAGCGGTTCCGCTGCCCTTCCGGAACGCGGATGTCGATTGTTTATGAATGTCGCCCCTCGCCGACTAACGGATCGCGTATCCCCGATCTCTCTTGAAACATGTCGCGATGAAATATGTCCAAGTACAGGCGTGCCTTTGACACCCGGGCGCGGGGAATTTATGGGCTTACCGAGAAAAGTTTCAAACGTTATATAGCGCGTGTCTCAGCTCGGCGGCAGCAGTTGTCGCTCCGCCATCTTGGCGTTAAAAATCGTTACAATGGCGGGACGCAAAGCGGCGTTTCATCGTTTCCAGCGGAGCTGACACAAGCGCGAGTCGGAAAGTTTCCACGAGTTTCGAGAATGGGACTGGGAAAGAAAACGAGTGCGTACGAATTAATTTCTTGCTTCCTCGCTTCCCGCATAACCTTTCGGACTCTCTTGCCAGCGCGAAGGCCTCGCTCGCTTCGTTTAAGCGACAACAAGTTCCGCCTTTCGACTGAGTTTCGACTCGATAGACGCTGTGCGGTTCTCCTCGGCTTTGAATTCTTCAGGAAAAGCGCTTTCGCGCTCTTTGAGGTTAAGGTCTCCTTCGCGGGATCCGTCACTTTTTCACGTCGGACGAGCCGCTGCACCTAAGCTGCACGACGAGTACCGATTTCAGCGACATTTTCCCTTTTAGCTGGAACGCGGAAAAGCTGCCCCACGTTGTCAGAGGCCCCCATGTGCGGATCGGCTTTTAGGTTATGTTACTTACGCTGCTCCCGCTCGAGTTCGCCGCTTAAAAATCACAGGAGGATCCCCTATGTGGCTACCCTAACCTGAAATGACTTTCAAGATCGGCGAGGGGAAGCAAGAAATTAATTTGTACGTCCTTTCAAGAGAAGGAAGATGATGGAATGAAAACCATTAGATGCCGCTAGTGGGATCGATGATTCTCCGCATCGAGCGGATTCTACGTTGCGAATGAGACCGGTTAGAAAATGGAAACCCTCGCGCGCCACCCTTAAAACGATATGAAATGGGACGGAAATCCCCGCGGTGATTCTCACTCGACATATAATTACGCGGTGAATTAAATTAGCCTTTAATACGATTTAGCCGGAGCGGCGTGCCGTGATGTTAACAAGAAACTTCCTCGCCAGGCCAGGCCAAGTCGCCAAGCGCGAGCTAACGAGCTTCTCGTTATCGGATGAAATGCGCGGAATATCATTCGCGAGTAGCAGCAAGCAGCTCGCGCGTGCCGCTTCCGAGAGGATTTCTTTTGAATTTGAAGACATCCGACACGTAACGCGTTCTCGATGCGAGCGAATATTTAACCACTGTATATCACACGAGACTCTCTCCGCGAGAGAGGGGGAGAATTTTACTCTTGATTCACCGATTCAATCCAAGGGAAACGAGACGCAGAGAGAGAGAGAAAGCGATAAAAGACGTGGTCGAAAATCAAACCGAAAATCGGTAAACGAGCCGAATGCCGATGGCTCGTTCCGCATTCGAGAGAGTTCGCCGGTGCTGTTCTATTTTCGTAGGCGGCAAACTCCGACTAGTTGTCGGGTTTTCGCGTAGTTTCGCAACTCGCCGACGTCGCGCAGCGAAGGCACGCGGGCTCCGTTAACTTTAAGTTCCCCGATAACATATTCCATCAGTTAGCCCGGGATACGCGTATCGGTGAATGAGTCGAGTCGAATTAACGCGATCACCGTTATTCCACGGTGCTCGCTCGCTCGCGAGACGAATAACTCGCGAGTGCAACCGCGATGCAGACCGTTCGTCTCGGCGGTACACAAAGGAGGAATCGCTCGCGAATTCGCGACCGGTTAGCAGTAATACCGGAAGCAGCGCTGGGATTCATCCTTTTCCAAGATGCAAAATCCGATTCTCCTAATTAAATTACGAATGAATTTCTTTCAATCTTCTCGCTCCACTCTTCATCTCGTTCTTCCAAGATCCGTAAGACCGCGGAGCGCGCGGTCGATCAATCCGCCGATCCAACATCGAGACGGAGAGGCAGGACACATTACGGACGAGCGCATTACGTATGGCAGCAATTATGCAATTATGGCAAATGGGACCGAGTCGATCGGCGATGGCGGGCGAGCGCGGACGCACCGTAAAAGGACATCGGTTAATCCGTAGCGCGATAAGATCGCACGTACGCGAGCGGGGCGCCCGGCCCTCAAAAGGCGGCGTCTTCAAAGACTCGGCCGGTCTCGTTAGAAGCGAACGCGTCCGCCTCGCTGCTGCTGGCAGGACTCGTTACACGCGTTTACGCACGTGCTCCCACGTGCTCATGCGTGCCTCGCCGCACGTGAGCGGCGCGTCTCGAGTTCTGCCGCAAGTGGAGCGAGACGCTCGCGTGACGTAACGCCTCGTAAAAGTCGCCCCTTTAAGCCTTCAAGGCACCGACATGCGCCGCGATCCGATGAAAGCCGACATCCGCGGAATGGCAACCGCCGACTTTTCCGACTTTTCCGACGTCTCGCAGCGCGCCAAACGAGCGCGAACGACATTCGGTCGTGGTTGAGAAATTGTTGGCGCGACAAACGGTAACGGTAACGGCATTTCTTAATTTTGTGCCGGCTAAATCGCCGGTTAAATTTTTACGAAAATTCGATCAAAGCACATAAGATTTGTATTACTTGGACATGGGACTGCTTAAAACAGATCGGATGACATTGACGAGATGATCACGAAGAGAGTAGCATGACGCGGACCGTTGTCATACTTGCATGCCTGCGTCTCGGCTCTTCGTAATGTCAGAAATTTTGAACAATTGCGAATTGAGAAGAAATAAACCCTACGAGATTATTATCGCGGCAAACTTTAAAGTTCTAATTCTAAGCTATAGAATCGACGAAAGGGAAATGCCGATGATCTCGGCAGATTCCGAGATTGGGATGAAAATGTTGCTTGAAATATCCATAGAATTGTACATGTAATTAATAATACGTCATACACAATTAACGACCAAGACTGCCGACTGGCGCAATGAAATACTCGCCGCAACAGCGGCGATAAGTCACCCTTCACCCCGCGACCTTCACGAGATATCGTTACTCGCACGGTCCTTATCCCATCGTTGCATAATTGATACCGTTCAGTGCAGACGGTTGAAACGGTCCTCCAGCATCTCGTCTATAATGCAGACAAACAACCCCTCCGTGGRGGTGCGTGGGGGGGGGGGGGGCGATCGTCCCGTCCGCAGCCGTCTCGATTTTATCATTGGGATCTACAAATCTCCGCCCTGCTGCGCCGGTTATCGAGAGCAGAGACGAGAGACGAAAGACGAGAGAGAGAGAGAGAGAGAGAGAGAGAGAGAGAGAGAGAGAGAGAGAGAGAGAGAGACTCGGGGGCGTCACGTCGGAGGAATCGCCAGCTCGCGCCGTATTTTCCGTTTATTCGGCATTCAGCCGGTGCATAAAATAGACTACGCCATGCCGCCATGCAGTTTCTGCATAATGCCGGGGGAGAGATAAGCATCTAGGACGTTGACTCTTCCGGTCCTGCCATGGCTGCCTCAGTTATACCTCGCCCGGGCGCATCCGGTGCCGTTAAGCGCACGTACGAGAAAATTGAACGGATATCACGCTCGCTCGCGTTAACACGGCGGGTTTCTTGGCGTAAATTCTGAGAAAAAGCGCGCGCGCGCGAGAGAGAGAGAGAGAGAGAGAGAGAGGGKGGGKRGGKGGGKGGGKGGGRGGGRGGGAGGGAGCAAGCGCTTGTTCGCAATCGCGACAGGCCAGGCGCAGCATTCGCCTCGTCGCGTCGGGGAATAAAAAATGAATTCCTTCGTGCAATTTCTCCGCAATCTCGTTGACGAAACGAAACACGGAATTGTTTTGATGAGCCGCAGAAGGCAGCTTCCCCGACAGACGTCGAGGAATCGAGATCGGCGAGCAAGCCACATGCAGCAACGCAACAACGCAGAGCGCGTTCAGCGGCAGCTGAAGCTCGAGTCTCGATCGTCTTTCGCTTAATTGTTTGCACCGTCTCTCGTTAATGTCGGGAGAGCGCTTACCGCGAACGCGCACGCAATCCCGTTATCATATCGCGAATTCATGAATTCGGTAATTCCGAGAGCGCGATGTCTGGAGAGACGATCGCCCAGATTGGCCAAGGGCGCCGATCCGATCAATGATTTTGTCGATTGTGTCGCTGTTTCGAGAGAGTCTCTCGAGAAGCTCTATCGGAAGGAAAGTACAAATTATGTACAATTATGATATTACAGTCCTTTGATTCATTATAGAAATTAATAATTTTATCTTTTTATTCTACTTAACCCTATTCATAAAAAATAAGGAAATAATCTCTCTTTACTTTTTTATTCAAGCTATCGCCTCGTTTCTTTTACTGATTCCTTTAACCTTAAGATTAACCCAATTAATCATTACACGCTTTCAATAAATCATAAATCCCACGACTTTGCACTTTGATCGATATCGATCGATCGTTCAGTGTCTCTCGCGGGACTTGGACGAACGGCGCTTCTCTCGCTGCACGTACTCGCGCGCAATACTCGCAACACTTGCGCCAGCGGGCGCAATGCGGGCGTCGTTTAGCGATCGCGGTTGCATCGAGGGTGGAAAAACCACGGCGGGGTATCTTGGAGCGGTTTCGGGAGAGCGTTTCCATGTCGCGCATCGGCCTTGGGGATCATTTCCATTGAGTTCGAGTGGAAAGTACAGCGAATATCGCGAGCAATATTCCGTTTTCACAACACGCTGTTACTCGCGCGACACGGAAGACGACGCCGGAAACTTTGCGCGCTGCTGCTGTGAAAACACGCCATTGTTGTCGCAGCATTTCCGCATGCGCGCGGAATGTGTCATTCGTCTTCAATTATAGCGCCAAGGGCAAAAATATGCGGCGCCTGGCGCATATGAAAGCAAACCGCACGCGGCGGAATAACGCGACGAAATGAAATTCCGGGAATCGACCGTTTCCGTTAATCCCTCCCTCAAGACTTTTCACTCCGAGGGGCAAGGGCAAGGGGGGTGGGGGGAAGGGGAAACGCGCTGAGAAGCGCCGCGAATCGAATCAAATGGAATCTACGCTCCGTCCTCCCCCGAATGACATCCGCCGCGGTTCTCCTCCCCCTCGGTCGGAAAACAATTGTCCGGAAATGCGAGCCTGTTGCCGTTTCTCCTTTCCTCTTCCACGCAACGGCCGGCCAAAGCTTTCGGAGAGCCTGCAGCGAACGCTGCGCTCGCATCGGCGAGTAAACGCGAGTAAACGCGCAATGGGCGGGGAGGGGGCGAGGGTAATTGAAATCGCAGCATCGCAGCGATCGTTCGCGGCTTCTTCGGAAGCCCCTTCGCGGAATCGCCCGCCGTTCTCCGCCTTTCCCGCGGAAAGAGGCTTGCCGAGGAGGGAGGGGGGGGGGGGGGGGGACTACGGGGACGGAGGAGAGGGAGACGAAGATCCGCCGCCGCAGCAGCGAGGGACGATATCCGGCAATTTCGGTAAAAGGGTTCGGCCATATACGTGGAGCCGGCGGGTGCGCGCACCTGGTGACGGCACGGGGTGCTGCTGCCTCGACTAAAAGCCATCTTCCCCTAATTCACGAGGGTTGCTGCGCGCGCGGGAGCAACGGCAGCAGCTTTCCGGCAAGCGATACACCGCAACAACCATGCGCGCGCGCGCGCGAGGATTTCCCGGACATTCGGCTCGTACTCGCTCCCTCTCTCTCTCTCTCTCTCGATTTCTCTCGAGCGGGTGCGTGCGCGGAGAAAGCTCGCCGGTCCGAGGAAGGATCGAGAGGAAGCTCGGCCATTGGCGTCTCTCCATCGGAGATGCAATGTCCGGCCGAAAGTTTCGAAGGGTTCTCCCTTCGAAGGAGGGTGCGATTCGTCCTCGGAAGAAGGAGATGAACACAGCGGGTTCCCGCTGGCATTCCGAGGCATTCCGAGGCATTTCCGCCGGCCTCGATCTCGGCGAGCCGGGCGGCTTCCGTTCCAAATCCGTCAATTCCGGGAATCGTGATCTCCGTGGACATGGACATCCTGGCAAACCGAGGAATCCTGACGCGAGGCCCAACGAGGATGGAAGGCGAATTAAATCGAGGTCAGCGAAAGCGCCGGGAGTTTCGGGCGAGCTTGATTCCGCGCGAGAATGCGAGAGAATTGCGCGATTTCGTCCAATCTGTTCATTCGTTCGTGCGGCGGTGTCGTTGCACGAGAAACGTTAGATTTGTGTCGTGTATCGATTGTAGCCAGGCCATCTTCTGCCAACGAGATCCCACAGCGAATGATGATTTTGGATAAAAATTACGCGCGCGAGAGAGAGAGAGAGAGAGAGAGAGAGAGAGAGAGAGAGAGAGAGAGAGGAAGAGATGAGGAAGAGAAGCGGTAACTATAAACACACTTTCGCATCAAATGTCCCGTAATCTGGCCGTCGTCATACCGACCGCAACTACCGAAATATGCATTTATCGTGGAGGGAAATATATTGCGTCAAGTCACAAAGGGCCGCCCCGTAATACGCCCCGTCGACATCAAATACGCTTTTCATTAAATACGAGCGGGCACAAAAGCGCGCCTCGCGCTCTCCGTTCGCGGCGCGCCGCGCCGATGAAAATGACGGAGACTGGAGATGAAGATATGCAATTAGCGGTAAAAAGAGAAAGTCACAAAGCGCCGTTTACGCGCTCGGTGTACACACGTAAGCCTTTGTCAACGATTAGATACACCCCCGCGCCTCCCGGGCACTCGTAACGCGATCTCGCGATAATTAATTCCTGCCTTTTAAACGCCCGACGCGCCTCCCGGCACCGCGGCGAGAGCGGGAGCGGGAAATCGGCAATGTCCGGATGATCCGGAGCGGAGAGGCCGCCGCTCCGTCGTTCATTTATGCAGCATCCGGGATCGGCGTCGCGCCGCTCGAGAGATTGCAATCCTTCGGTCGCCAACGGTCGCGCGCGTTTCCCGGCGAGCAAATATCGGCCGCGGTGTATATACACGGCGTGCCGGCCAATAAATTGGACGTCCAGCCGGCGATGCAAAAAGTTGGACAAACGATGGCGCGCGCGCTCCCGCGGGGGTTGCGTTCCGCGGCGAATTAATTTCGCGTGTTCTCCGAGCCGCCGGCAACGAGACCGATCGCATACGGGGTGTCCAATTAAACCCCGCTCTCGTCCTCTCTGTCAAGCCGTTTCCCGAATCGCGAGGGTCGCGGGAGAGTCGCGCTCGATCGCGAACCAGACAGCGGCTGAGCGCGCCAAGAGCGCGGAGAGCGAGGGGGGGTGGACTTTCTCTTGGGGGAAATCAACGGGAGACTCATCCGAGCGAATTCGCAACTAGCTAGCGAGCGAGCGCAGCTGAGGCAGAGCACGAGTGCGCGAGTTCCTTTCGAGTTGGCGCATGCGCGGCGACGTAATTAGAAAGCCTGCGAGCGAATGTCGAATCAGGCATCGAGCGGATGAAAGGAAGAGCGCGAGAGCCGCGTCCGAGAAGGGAGAAATCCCTTATGCGGCGAATTCGCCGGGAAAAAAGGGATCGTCTGTGCCCACGGGGGAATTAAAAGAGCTCACGGCGCGCCAGTATCCATTTCGCGAATTCTGCGGGAACTGTGACCGCGCATATCGCCGCATCTCCCGCACCGTGTTTTCCCTCTCTCTCCCCTCCGCGCAGCGGCGCGGAGTAAATAAGTCGATGGCGCGAGCATCGATCGCGAATCGAAACTGAGGGGCGAAGGGCCGTGGTGTACACGAACGCGAGTTATCTCTCGTCGCGAATCGGATTCGCGTGTCGCCGATAAATCGCGACGAATTAGGCATCGCTGATGCTAACCCGGAAACGCGTTTTCGCAATTCCGATATATTCCGCGAGCACTTTGGCGGAAAGTCCGCCCGGACACTCGCGGCGACACTTTCTCGAGACCCTCCTCGAGACCCTCTCGCGCTTTGCGCTGATCCTAGAAATCGGGGGGAGCTGATTCCACTCGACGCTGCAACCTGCATCTCGATCGCTCCTCCAGACTCCGTTTCCCGTTCCCAATCTCATCTCCAGGCGGTCCTCGACGTAAATTCTCCTTTAACGAGCCCGGCCACGGCCAATTAAAAGCGTTTCGACCGTAAGCGAGGAGGAGGAGGAGGAGGAGGAGGCGCTCGTACGAAAGACGCTCTTCTTCTTCTTCTTCTTCCTCTTCTCGCGCCGGCGAGGGTGAAATTAAATTTCCCCGGCAGAATCATCCCGCTGAATAAAAGGGTGGCACAGCAGCACGTCCAACGACAGCAAGGGACGGGAGGAAGGGGGGGGGGGRGGGGRGGGGAGGAGAGACTTAAATAATTCAGTCGCGGGCTTCAGTGCTGGGCGCGCGAGGCCTCTCCGCAAACTTTCTCAGGGGCCAGCCTCGAAGAGGCTCCCAGCCGCACCTGCCATCTCGCATTCCCGCCGCGCCTCCGTCCCTTCTGTGTTCTCTACCCTCATCCGCCCTTCCGGATGGAAGGCGGAGGGTGGAGGCGCCGGGGGATGGGGACCAGAGGTCCGATAAGAAATCCTCCCCTTCGGTGGCACACACGGGGGCGCGGAGCTCTGTTGATGGAAAACGAACGCGGAAATATCAAATTCGATTTTCTCGCCCCGGGAATTTCTGTGCCCTTCGAGAAGGCGTCGTCATTAATGCGATTCGCAGGCGACACGGGAACGTGAGCGGACTCGGAAGCCTCTCGCTGTCGCGAGAGATTCGAGATCCTCCCGGACGTTCGATTCTTCATCATTTCGTTCCCGTCACGGAACGTTCTCCCAAGGAATGAACGACCTGGAAGACTCACGCAACTGAGTCTTTGCAGCCGACAGTTGGCGGCGCGCAAAGGTTTCGCAAAGGCGAATCGTCAGCTAAGCGAGTCCAAGGACGAGATTTCTTCGATGAAACGGATGAAACGCGCGTGCATCGCGCCCCCGACATTAATGACAACGGCGGAAGTGATAATTTATAGACTATGCAATTCTACTGACGACGAAGTCTTTGAGTGAAGCTTTAAATCGCGCGTTCGCGCGGTATCGACGCGATGACACACGCATATGGATATATTGGGGGAGGGCGAAGCCCAGCCCAACCCCCCCCCCCCGCCCGAAAGAACAAAAAAAGCCCGCAGCTGTAATTGCGGAGCGGCGGATATCGAACGCTCGTTGTCTCGTTACGCGCCCGCGCCAATTAAACGCGGCCCGCGCCATTGAATATTTATAATAATCTCCGAGAAGCCGAAGGCGAGGACGAGAGCTCGCGCTATTCTCAGCGCGCTTTATTCGCGCGGTGCTCGAGTGCCATCTTGTTTAAATTAATGCGACTACTGTACGTAAGCCCTCATTACAAGCGGACGGGTCACAATGGAAACCGAGAGTGGCAGAGAGCGAGAGAGAGGGGGATCGGTGCATTGTACGGTCGATAAGCGACAACGCCAGGGCGACAATGCACGTGCAATTCCACGGGAAGCGAGCGAACGCTACGCGAACGTCACGCGCGCGCGCGCATGCGCCGAGATTCGCGAGGGCGAGAGATCGCTCTCGATCGCTCTCGATCGCTCGATGCGGGATCGATAATCGCCGGCAGGATGAGAGAGGAACGCGCGCGGCGCGAATGGAACGGCCGCGATGAGCGAAACGCTCCGGAAAATTCGACATTTATTTCGCCAGCGGGCTGAGCGGAAACGCTCGTAAAATACAATTCCCGCGCGCGGAACGAGCGAGGGACGCGACGCAAGCAACGAGAGCGTAAGCTCGTGCAGAGAAGAAGACACATGAAACATCGATCGATGGCGGGAAATTCAAATCGAAAGGAAATTTCGATCACCCGGTAGAGGCGGCATCGCGCCATTAACGCATGAGAATTGGATAAGAAGGCATATAGGAAACGTTGCAAATTGAGCGCCGCGCCGGCAAACTCGATTTCTACCGGTAATCCGGGGCTTCCGCTTTTAAGGGGTTGCTCGCAGCGGTGGGGTGGTTCTTCCAGCTCTCGAGCCCCGTCGCCGTTGTCGTCCTCGTTGTCCCGGGATTAAACCGTCCCGCGGCGCGCGAATAATTTCCACACTGGTCGCCGCGCGAACCGGAAGATTAATAATTCGTCGCGCGCCGGACGGCGGATGGTGGGGCTTAAGAGCGACACGCTAACAAAACTCCCTAGCTGCGGGACCGGGGGACGGGGGGGGGGGGGGAGCTTCGACGTTTCCGTCGCGCTTATTAAACGCGCGCCATTTTCTATCCTCGGTTGCGATTTTTCGCGACATTTCCGCGCCTCCATTGTTCCATTGTTCTCGCGATTGTCGCGCGGAATCTCGCCACGCCTGGCGGAACGTTGCGAACGCGGCTTAAGGAGGAATCCGGACGAATGCGCACGCCGGCGACACTTTTCCGGGATCCGAACGAGGCGAAGAGCCTGAGCATTCGCGTTTCGGGACCTTTTTTTGTTTTTCTTTTTCTTTTTTTTTTTTTGCTCCATTTGCTCTTCAGTCTCGCTAGCAATGGTTCGCTCACGAGACGTTTTTGAATCCTTAATCCATTCCTCTATCCAGGTTTATTATGCTCGTTGTTGTCGTTGTTCTGGATGCTTTATAGAGTCGGCGTTTGCCTTGCCGCTGGTTTCCCAGGAAGGTTGCTGCGTCGCGCTCCTGTCCTTGCAGTTCTTCAACATCTAGGATATGTCATCGACGACGACTCAGAGTTTCAGTTGTTGGAGCAAAAATCACCTCTCGCTCGTCGCCGAGGCAGAGGCAGAGCGTGAGCGGTTCTCTCGCGCCATTGTAGCTCGCTTCAATTATTCAGCCGCGTTCAAAGGCGACAATATCCCGCCGTCACACCGACATCACACGCCATCACGACCTCGTGGCGCGCAACGAGCCAACTCCCGCGCCTTGGACGGGCGAGCTCGAGTTCGCAACCGACATCAGAATCACATTAGCATCCAACTTTCATCGAG
The DNA here is from genome assembly GCA_020341155.1 of Eciton burchellii. Taxonomy (NCBI): domain Eukaryota; kingdom Metazoa; phylum Arthropoda; class Insecta; order Hymenoptera; family Formicidae; genus Eciton; species Eciton burchellii. The sequence continues at coordinate 345,217 of JAHMML010000073.1, forward strand.
GACGACGACGACGATCTTGGCGACTCCCGCGCGTTAGATCGTCGCTCTCAAATATTGACGACGCCGTTCGAGCGCGCTCGTCGCCAGTTAATCCGAATAGCATACCCGCGCACGCGAGCATCCTCCCTCGAACATCTCCCGTACTTGCGATACTCGGGCGGGCGATGGCTGGATTTCCAACGGAGCGGAAGGTCAATCCCGACGCTTCGAAATTTCGGACCACCCCGGCTGCGCGCGGTACAACGAAATTAACTGTCAATCTCAATTTCCCCTTGCTCCCCTCTCGCCCCGCATTCCGGGTGGATCGGTGCGCGTCCCTCCGCACCGACCGACCGACAGAGAGAGAGAGAGAGAGGAAGAGAGAGAGGAGGCGGTACGCGCGCACGGTCCCACATCAGAGACGGAAACCGGGCCACCCCCTTGAGAAACGTCAATTATAAAGCGCTGGATCTGCCGGGGACCCGTCAGGCTTCCGTCACGCCCGCCTGTCTCTACTCTCCCCCCCTCCCTCCCTCCCCCCGGGATTGTTATATTTAATGAAAAGAAGCTAATCCGCGATCAGTCATAATACGCGTCCGCCCAAACGACAACGGGGCATTTTATTCCCGTCCTCGCCCTCGTTCTCTCTCTCTCTCTCAACCCCTCCCCCCTCCTCTCCCCGTGCTTCCCGCAGTCGAAATGACGGTACGATGGGGGGGGGGCGCATCCTGGCGATTAGGAATTAAGAGCAAGTACGAGGGAAAGCGAGTCGAAGCCGAGAGTTGACGCTGAGCCTGCGCTCGCCGATCGCGATCGACGTCATTGCATCGCATCGCACACCGCATCGTTGATGACGAAGGGGCGAGTTCGCGGGTCCGGTCGCGAGCGGGCGACGCCCGGCCCGTGGAATTACGCCGGTGGCGCATAATTATGCCGGGGACGCTCTTCCGGGGAGGCTGTTTCAGGCTGTTTCAGGTTGCGCCGCGCGGCCAGCGCGAGAGCGAGTCGACGTAGAATGTCCATCAGCGAGATTGATGTATAATCAGATGTAACGCACCGCCCTCCGCCCTGCAACCGCGAGTCGGGGGTGAAGCGGCCGCGGCGTCACGGATCTCGATCAAGATCCAGGATCGCTGAACGGTTCTGACTCGACTCGAAGCCGACGATGATGACGTTAGACGTCATCGCGAGTGCGAGTATTAGAGCGCCTTCGATATAAATTCGCTCCACACTGCTCAAATATTTATTTATGCCGATTCTGGATGGGGTGACGGGTAAAGATAAGAGACATAGATAACTATCTACCTTTTTAGCTTCTTTTAATTGGCAAACGAATTAGCAGTTATAGTATTTCGATTCTTACTCTGAACGAGTGACTCTGAACAAGTGCACAGAAACGTTCATCGAACGTTAGGATTTACGATAGCCCTCCCAACCCCTGCCGCTCCCCTCGCCGTCAAGTTCCCGTGGAATCAAACAACGACGATAACGATTATCTGGAGCCGTCTGGCAAGGCGAGCAAATATTATGCGCATCAATCATCGCGGATAAGCGATCTCTGGAGAAAATTACGTCCCGCACCTGTCGCGAACGACAGCAACGTCTGCCGTAATTATCTCCGTTTGCACGAAGCGTGCCGCCGTTCGGTCTTTCGGGCGAAAAACTCGGCTGGACTCGCGCGCACGCGCGATCCAAGTCGAGGAGGAATCGAGAGTGTCGAGTGTCGAGAAATCTGGGATCATTAGCGGCGCTCGCCGCCGACCAGCCTCGCCGTAACGAGGCACCGCGGATCATCTCCTTTTAATTGACCCCTAATGACCCCGATGTAAATCTACGCCCACGTGGTGCAATCAGGGCTTCGTAACAATGCCGAGGCCCTCTCGGCGGGGCGATTATTAAGCCGCCGAATAATCAGCGATAATGCACGTGGACAATGACGAGAAGCGGCTAACAAGGAATGGGCTTGAAGGAACCTTGAGGAGACAAGTTTGTCTCAATTATTGTTCGGTGCAACGATCTGCCGTCCCCGCCCACGGAGAACGGCTCGTCTTAAGCTCGACGAAGACGAAGATGGTGCACTTATCCGCTTCCTCGGGGCTAAAACGATACAAATGGCAGCGCCATTGTCATCAAGTAGGTACATCCTTTAACGGCCAGCTCGCCCCGCCAACCCCCGCGCTTTGATTCGCGACGCGAACGCAGCCTCCGCTTGTCCCCGTCACGATGGATCTCGGATTCCGATCGCTCCCGATCGCTCGGGCTCCGATTAATGCTCCCGTTTAATTATTCCATCGCTCGCGATTCGCTTCCGCTCGCGAGCGATCGATTATTCACGGAGCGCCGTGTTTGTGGATACTTATTTGTAGAGCGAAAACTCAACTCCGCCGGTTCTCCCGTTTCAGTTTTCGTGTCGCGTTACCGTTCCCATCACCGGCCGCGCGCTGTTAATTCGCACGTTATCGTTGAATTACGCGCCGCGCGTAATGCGATACCTCGAAATGGCCGGATCGACCTCTCGCGCGCGGCGCCTCGCGGAGCCGCTCTCGTCGTCGCGGATCCTTCGCGCGTGCTCTCTCTCTCTCTCTCTTTCTTCGTCGCATTACAATCGCGACGATTCAATCAACGCGCGTGCGAGGGAAAATGGAGAAATTACACTCGCGCGGCGAGTTTATCACGCTGTATCTCGATTAAAAGGAATTCCATCGACATGGACGCGGTAGCGGCGCGATGGTCAACGGCTGTATCCGTTGCATCAGTGTCCGTTATTTCGCTCGGGTTAACGAATAACAAAGGTCCGCTCTATAAAGAACGCATCGGCGCACATGATGGGCCGATAAATAAATAAACGCTAAAATATTTCGTTATCGAAAGCGCCATTGTTTCCGCGCTCGCCGAACGCGGCCACGTTTATGGCCCATTAATCCGCAGCGGGCATCGGCAGGGTTGCAGAGGACGAGAGGAGGCGGGGAGGGGTTAAACGGGTCCGGCCAAATTAAATTCCAAACGCGTATCCACTTTCGCCGACCCTCCCCCGCCTTCTTCCTCCTCCCCCCTGCGGGTGGCAGAAAAAAAATTCCGCTCGCGCGTCCGCGAGCGTAAAGCGAGAAACACGTCGCGTCGATTTGTTTGCGCAAGTGGGCACACGGCAGCGTGCAGGAGTCGAGAAGGCGACAAGTTGACGGAAAGTTTGAGCCAGTGACGATAAAACTGCTGATAAATAAATAAACGACACATGACGTAAAAGTGACGAATGATAGCTCTCGATGGGATTATTCATTCCCCTCGAATGTTCACATTCGACGCGGTAATCGCGGTTGTTTTCCTCTTCCTCGTTCTCCCCACGCTATTCAAAATTCTCTCTCTCTCTCTCTCTCTCTCTCTCTCTTTCTCTCTCTCGTTTCGAATAAGCTCGGATTCAATAATTCAGCCAGCGTTGTGTCTCTGCGACGCGCTACCGTTGCGTAACCGGAAATTTCAACGCAAAGATGCGGCGGTATGCCTCGACCGCAAGGCTGAAATGGACTGAACTACGCTAAATGACTTTTCTCAGGTCGCATCGTTCTCTGCACCGTGACTGCACCCCCTGGAAAGTGCCGTTCGCCAAGACGGAACATCGTCGCGATATCCCGATATGCGCTTGTACAAACCGGGCCGGGCCGTTAAGCAGGGCGTCGCGAATCGGCGTGTCACGTGTCGCGGCACGTGCTGCTCCACGTTCTCCGTTTCTCCGCAGGAATGAAAAAGTACATCGGCGCGGATAAGCGAGCGGAATTTATTAGCGCGCGGCATACGTCAGCTCGGCGATTGGACGCTGATTTATATCGCGAGTCACCGGGCCGCCGAGAATCAACTGTCGATCTGCACGTAGGTCGTAGGGGCGTAGGTCGCAGGGGTCAACGTGGAAAATATGAAAACTCGGAGGGGGAGTCGGGAAGAGGGTCCCGGTTACGACGCGATAAGCGCCGGGGATCTTGATGAATTGATCAATCGGCGCACCCCCGAACAAACGAACGCGTCATATTTCGTCAAGAACATACCCCGCTCGTGCCGCTTCGCCTCCCTTGCTCCATCTTTGTCGTCGCGGGTCACGGTTCGGGGAAATCGTCAAACGAATCAACGGGGGACGGCGAGTCCCGTTCCATCGGGAAATCCAGCGGACTTCCGGCCGATTGATCGCGCGCGCATCGCCGGATCGGGATGGGGGAGGCGGCGGGGAAACTCGAGCCGCGCATCGCGTTCGTTTCGTCGCCAGCGCTCTCGGCGACTCCGATATCGCCCATGCGATTATCCTTATCGTCGAAATACGTCATCTCGAGTCCAGAGAGGAGAGGGGGGGGGGGAGGCTAGAGCATCGCAGTAGCGGGATCGGGATGAGAATAGATCGCCGAATTTCCCTTTTGCCGGCGAAACGGTGTCCCGGTGCGCGTTTCCGCGGGGGATTCCGCGGCGGAACGCATTGCATCTACTTGAGAATCCGAGCGAGGTAGCCGGAAGTAGCGTCCCGGCGGGGCGATATGATCGGAAAGATCATTCCGTGCGCGCCACGTGGTGGCGCTCATACATCAAAATTACTCGCTCGCCGCGCGCCGGCCCTTCGGAAACCCTCCCCCGCCTGTCGGTGCTCCTCGACGGGACCGGGAGAGCAGGCTACGTCGCCCCTTATCCGCGCGCCCGAATTAGCAAGAAGGCAAGGGGAGGAAGGAAGGGAGAGAGAGAGAGAGAGAGAGAGAGAGAGAGAGAGAAATTAGCGCCGTAGCTCGGCGAGGATCCGGCGCGCTCGACGAACGACGAGGACGAAGCCCGTCCCTCCCCTCCGCTGATGTCATTGTTTGCCGAAGAATCGTTCTCCGCTTGCAGAAAGGCGGTCGCATCAGGGTCACGCGCGCGCGGATGTACGCAAGCATCGATCGTACGCTCCGTGTTTGCTCCCGCGATCAAATGTCGCTCCGAGGAATTGTTCCCAGACTGTCCCGTGTGATATGAATTTTCTCGCCGCCCTATGATTGTATCGCACCCCCTCTCCCCCCAGCCCCCGCGCGAACTCTCACTCCATCTCGTGCCGTTATCTACGCCGATCGATGGCTCCCTTTTCCCCGTAGCACCCTCGGTTACACCCTCGGGACGAGTATCGTCGGTTACATATGCAGGCTGGATTGGCAAAGTGGCTGGATATCAGGACTGCGTTGACAGGAAACTCGAAATCGAATTTTTCTTAGCGGGCGCCCCGGGGCGGGTCGTCCCCCGGAGAGGGTCGACCGACCTCCGATCGATCGATCCTCGATCGATCTCCGATGGTGAGTCCCGATATCGGAGAGCAGGCGGCTAAATAGGCGCGCCAATGGCATTCGCGTTTCATTGGCGGATTATTCGGCGAATTAATTCGCGAAAGATCGACGATTCGAGTTCGTTCGGCGCGACGAAATCGGATAGGGAGATTCCCGCGCGATCGCGGGGAATCCCCGGCGGAATTTCGAGCGCGGGATTTCGCGGGCGGCTGGCGGTCGCGCGATATCGCAGCGATATCGGATTTCCGCAAGTGCACATTGCGGAAATGGCCGTCCGGCCGCGGATTTAAACCGCCAAAATCACGCCGGAGGCGCGAGGAATCTTTTTTGGATCGAAAAAGTGGGACCCTTTGGCTCGCTCGCTATTCTCGCGGCATGAAACTTCGAGCAGCTTCGCCTGCTAGATTTTAATCGAGTCGCGAAAGAATCCTCGTCGCTCGACTTTGACGAGTTTTGTATCGTCGTTAAAATTAAAGCCCAAGATCTCCGGACATGCAGCGCGCGCTCCGCGCTCCGAAATTACAAAGTTCCTTCGACCTCGTGCAACTCGGTGTCGGAAAATGTCAGCGGTGAAAGGACCGAATGAATCGCGTTTGCCGCTCGAAACGATCGCTACGTGCGCGATGTGTGTCGGCGAAATATCGTTAAAGTACTCGCTATGTTCCGATTCCGGGAGATAAATGGCGCGATCCGCGTAGTCTGCAGGTTTCACGCCAACAGGTCAGCCTCCCTCCCCCGCTCGCTCTCGCGACGCAAAGCGTCGCTGATAAGATCGCGAAACAGGAATCGGACGGGTTGCTTTGCGAGATGCATATGAAAGGGAGCAAATTAGTGCGCCAATTAATTTCTCGCTTCCGATTTCCAGCGATCTATCGTCGAGTTCCTGCCGCGTTATCAGCTGGATGAATGGGAAGGATGAACGGAGACTGTTCTATCGATTAAGGTCTCCCTTGTACTTTTGTAAAGAAATTGCGAGCTTGAGGAAGCGGCGCCAACTCGAAAGCGAAGGCTAATGGATCGAAAGTCTGGCCTCGTAATATCCGACGACATGCCGGACTTGATTTCAACGTTTAACACACTCTCCATGATCGCTTCTCTCGCATCAGCATGATCCGAGTGCAGAACTCGCGGAAATCCGACAACTCGGAGAAGGCTTTCATTCTCGCCGGAGAGAATGAAATCGGCGCAAGGCCGATAACAATTCCATCGCGCGCAGCAAACCAACCAACACCGAGAGCCCTTTCGATCTTTTGCACCGCATCGGTCTTTCGTCCCGAAATTCGGAATTCATCCGAAAACGCAGATTGGCACTCTGCCCTTATCACGCGAGCAGAGACAAGGGAGAAGCGCACTGATCGCTCGCGCGTGCGCAGTTGCGGTCCTCGAGGTCACTCGAATGGCTTTAATTCGGATCTCGCGATTGTTCTCCCGTTCGGAAAGGGATTTTGGGTAAAATGCGGAAGCACGAGAACGGTGCGGATGTCGGAGACGATGCTCCGCAGCGTCCGGAAATACTCTGGACGTTCATTATCGTAGCTTAATGTCGGCAGGATCGAGGTAACTTGATCTCTGTCGTCGCGACGACCGGATGTCTCTCCTTTATGAAAATACACTTTTCTCGTCTCTCGACGAGTGACTTGTCTTCCAAACGGAGTCCGGACGAGCATCGCCCTCGAGTCTTTCTCGAGCAAGATGCTCGATAAACTAATTTTCATTTCAATAAACCAATAATTTTATTCATAGATTGAGACCGAGAGATAGAGATAGAGAGAGAGAGAGAGAGAGAGAGAGAGAGAGAGAGAGAGAGAGGGAGGTGGGAGAAGCCTTTTAACGCGAACTTCTCTTCCCGAGCTGCGACGTAACTTGCAATTGCAAAGTTCATTTGCGTAATTGTAGAAAATTGACTGGAGCAACGCGAGCAACCGTTTCAATTATCTGGCGACATGAAAAAATAAGCGATAGAAGAGAGAGAGAGAGAGAGAGAGAGAGAGAGAGAGAGAGAGAGAGAGGATCCTCTCGCTTCATCATGCACGGAGAAAATTAATAACGGCCCCGCCGGGTTGAATTTCGCGAGTCGCGCCGCGGAATATCCGTCAGCGCGGCTCGAATTAATTTAAATTAATGAGGCCCGGAATTAATAACGATATCCCGAAAACTGTGTCCGCTTACTACGTCGTGAATAATCGAGCAACGATAAAGACGCGAAACATGGCCCCCTGCCCCCGGCGGACCCCGAAAATCTTCTCATCGACGGGAAGCGGGAAACGGTATCCTCCGTAAACCGGAAACACCGTCACTTCGCAACGACAGAAATTAAGATAAGGCTCGCGCTCCAATTTCGCCGACCGAATTGGAATTCAAATGAAGAACCCCCTCGCGCCCCGCCGCGAATCACGCCAGCATCCCCGTGTCGAACAAAAGAGACAATTCTCAGATCACTCTCGGCAATGTCCGATGCACTCGATGGCGTATCAATAGTCTCCCTCCCTCCCCTCTCCCTCCCCGCCTCGCTCGACGTACCGTTTAAGGGGCTTCCGGAAGGGCGCGAGATGGACTTTGGGACTCGCTTCGATCGGTTAACTCGTCAAGCCCTTTAATCACGCGGTTATTCGATCAACGGTACAGCCGGGGAAACTTGCACGCGGTTGGGCTTCCGCCAAGACGTACTTTCACGAGCGACGAGCTTCCTCTCTCTCTCTCTCTCTCTCCCTATTTGGGATGCAAGCGACCTCGCAAACTCGCCTCGACGGAGTCGCGTTCGTCAAGATGCACGCTCGTTTCCCTCGCGCGCGTACATCCGAGGGCGTTTGCATAATATTTCGCGCGCCACTTCCAGCACGTGTGCCGATGCATCGGGTATCCCGTTACGAGCCCTGAAGAGGAGTCGTTTGAATAAAACTGCTTCTCGGATGCGCTTCGGGATACGCCGCGTGTCCCACTCGATTAGCCGCAGGCAAGTCGCGCGTTGAGCAATCTCATTGATTTCCCGCTTGGCTCTCCTCTCCCTTCGTCTCGTCAAGATCTCGTCAAGATTCCACGCTCGCGCCATGCAACGACAACAATTCGAGCGGACAATCCTCGCGAGATGACTTAACCGAGTGACTCATCGTTACGGGAGCGGGCGTAATTTTCCTCGCAGCTTTCGTGTTCGAAACGTAACACGATGATTCAATCGTCGCGTTGGACGGAACGCTTCTGTCCGCTTCGTGTCTCCAATGGGTAGGTGAAACTTGGCAAGATCAGGACCTGTTCATGCTTTATCTCCGAGTCTGTGAGAACGTGCACTCTTCGGGGACACGTTCGGCTCCTCGACGCGAAGAGGAAACGTGGCGGCGATGACTATCGGTCATCGGAAGATGAAGACGAAGCCGTAGCGCAGGCTGCTTTATGCGAATTTGCATGATATCCCGCGAGCGCGTAAAAATGTAACCTTAATTTTAAAGAAATTTTAAAATTAAGAGATCAATTAAATTTAATTGATTTAGAATGAGGGTTGAAAGTTGGGGTTTGAAGCGCGATTAAGGTTTATTTACTGAATTGATATTATTCGGAATTTAAAATGTATAGAATTATTAAATTATAGTATTATTTGTAAGGATTTATTAAATTAATTTTATAAGCTTATTTATTCAAGTAGCTTAATTTAAAAGTATAACATTGAAGATATCAGGTTAATGTAAACATTTTTCAGTGGTAGATTAATCTCGCGACTCGTCCGTCTTTTTCTCGCCGTTCCTCCGGCAAACTTGTTGCTGTCGTCGCTGCCGCGTAAGTTGCTTCATACCGGAAGCAGGATAATTCCGTCGAGTGACGAGCAACACAGCGGAAAGCGAACGCAGGCCTGAGAATCGGGATTACACGCGAATTGGACTTTGGGATTCCGGATAGCCGCGAGAATTTCAGGATAAGCCCGGTTTCAATCCAGCGGCGATGCCGCGAATTACCAATGTTGCTACTTTCGACTCGATTTCGAACCTGCGATCGAACGCGAGGAGTCGCGCGATGAAGTGCCTCCGGTTTCCGGATTTCGGAATACAAGAATCTCCAGCGGGAAGCGACAACCGGATGTGCCAGTTGCCAGACGAAAATCTCGAACGCCATCGATCAAATCCAACGAGCGATCTCGCCGCTTTCGAATTCTCGCTTCACGCGAGCAAACGGCGTCTCTTCAAGGCGGCTGAAGCCGATCTTTCGCTTTTCTCGGCCGACGCGGTAACGCGGTCTCCAATTTTCCGCGTTGTTCACGAGTCCGTTTTTCACGAGTCTAAATGGAACTCGCGCGGAATTCGCTTATTGCGATATACGCCGGATATTGTGCACTGGAAAAACGACGCCCGGACATACGGGCTCGCGCTACGGTCGCACGGCAAATATTTGAGGGAGTAGCAGAGGGAAGCAATAATTAATAACAGCGCGGCCGTCATAAACGTCCGGCCGGATGATTTCGTCCCCTCGAACGCGTCGCGGTCATCGCTTCATTTTTCTCTCGTCGCGTGCTCTTTCTCGCGACGATACTCGAGCAACAACGCTCGGTCAATCATCGTTATGCGCATCCTCTCACGAATGCGCGCTCTCTCTCTCTCTCTCTCTCTTCCTCTCTCCTCATTGTGCGACAGATACATTGATAGACGGAGACGCTAAAACGCGCATACATCAGTGACTATGAGTCACGTGAAAAATACGAAGCACTCCTCCGTTAAACGTTGACGAATGCGTTGACGTGTCTAGTCGTGTCTCATTGCGTCTGCGACTTTCCGTTTCGTCGCGTCTTTATCTCAAGGTATCCGCAATTGGGGATTTCATTATGTTAAGCACGCGCGATCATTGCCGAAGCGAGCGAGAGCAGTTGATCACGCGGAGCACGCGGCAAAAGGCGGCAAATGCGGATTTAAAAGCGACTCATCGTCGTTGCGGTGCAACGAACGAGAAATAACAAAAGGGAAAGCGACGCCGTTCGATTCGTATTTATCTTTGATTACGGATTTTACGGTAAAGCTCTCAACGCGAGAAACATATTTGCAGAGCCCCCGGAAGCGAGGATATTGAAATTCATTAACGATTTTATGAATCCTTTATTCGCCCGTTTGCGAGATTCATTCACGCGCGACTGCGCCGGGTAATAATACATTTATTCCCTCCATTGTGCACTCGTGGTGCACATGCAACCTCCGACCGCGTTGACGCAACGCAGCTGGGAAAAAAGGAAGAAGGAACAAATTTGAGAAGAAAGTTGGCAAAAATTACCTTTCGAGGTAATCGCTCGCTAGAAGCGCAAGCGGAAACTCCTCGCGCCCGAGCAAATTTCAAGCGGAAACCCCGCTCCCCTCCCCTCCCCTCCCCTCCCGCGCGGCGATCGCTTAATTTTTCCCAACGAATGTTGGAAATTTAAATTGCCAATTTGCAATTCGCCGCGATAGTCCGCAGCGTTCCCGCGCGGAAACGCGACACGCGTCGTGCCAGCTCTCCCTCTCCCTCTCCCTCTCGCCTCTCCATTTCCGAGATTCACGCGATTCTGCCGATCTCGAAAGAAGGATCCCCCATGTAACGGATTTCATTAGGCCGCCGCTGACCATTAAGCCGAATCCGCCGCGGTCTTCAAAGCGAGCGATATTGCCGGCGGCCCTGTTTACCTATAGCCGGCGCACACATTCGGGCGCAATACGCACGAGAGGAGAATTAGTCCCGAGGAAACCACGCCCTTACATAAACAGCGCAAATTGCGGGGGCGTTCGCGCCTGCATCGCTCGGGGGGAGGAGGGGGAAGAGAGAAAGGGAGAGCGGCTCGCCTTTATCAGCATTGCGAGGAAACGACCTTACTCCGAGAGAGAGAGAGAGAGAGAGAGAGAGAGAGAGAGAGAGAGAGAGAGAGAGAGAGAGAGAGAGAGAGAGAGAGTGCAGTGCCTCCCTTCGTCCGAAAGAACGCGCGCACTTGTCGAATCTCGCTAGAGGGAGCGAGAGAATCGAGAACGAGCGCGTGCAGCAACGCTATGCGACACTTGCGTCATTTCGCTAATTGAGAATATCAGAGCGCAGGGCGAGCGGAAAAAGGAAACGATCGTAATTAATTCCGCCATCGTTGTCGGCGTTGGCGTGGACCTCGTCGGCGGCTCCGAATATCCTCGCTTTAATTAAACTGATCAAAGCCCGGGAAACAAGCGGCTTTATTATTAACGGAGAAATAAGGGGTTGGACGAGAGGTAAGAGGCCCGTTGGAGGCGCCGGCGAAGGGAGCAACGTGAAACCGCGAGATCGACGTCAACTTCCACGACTCAGACTCGCCGGATCGTCATCGATCGCGGATGACGTCATCCGGATTTTCTCCGTGACGACAAAAGCGACCCTGATCGTCCTCGTCGCACCCTGACCATCCCTGCTCGGCCATCAGACGCGCCCCTCGCAGCTTCGATCCAACGACTTCCCTCTCGTTGACGCGGCATTGCCACCCTCGTGAATCGAGATATCATTCGCGGGCTAATTGTCGCCCTTGTATGACACACTCGTAATTTTCTCGCCGCGTGTAACGAGAACCGCGTTCGTTCATCTTCTTCGTGTTCGCCCGCAGCCGGCGATGCTTTGGAAAATTACGATGCACTGCGCGATGTACTGTACCGATGTACGAGTAGGTGATAATTTGGAGCGCACTGCGTCATTATTCGAGCAACCACTCTGAGAAAAGTCCCTCGCGCGTTCGGAGATATTAATTAACCCCGTGTCGGGGCAAATGGAACGAGACGAAACGAATTCGTATAACGAATCGAATGAGAATCGAGTCCCAATCGTCAATTATTCATCTCGACGGTGAACGAGTGGTGAATCGCAGCCAAGTACGCGGCGCGCGTTTATTTACACAATTCCGCGAATACGTGAAGCGCGATGAAATCCCAAACGGCCGTAAACGATTTCCGGCGCAACCGAAGGCCGCCGGATATCTGTTTACGGCTAAATTCCGGCTACACGAACCGGCTACGGCGGCAAGTTCTCATCTCGAGCGAAGATGCCCTCGGCATGCAAGATTCGATGCGGAAAAGCGGTGCCCCCGTTTCCGGAACGATCCTCGTCGAACGAGAATAAATTATTCCCCGACGTGACGAAATCACGCCGAAAATCGGAGAAGAGAACCCGAAACGAGCTCGGACTCGCGATTCCAACTGAATAAAATCCACGAAAGCCCGAAGGCAGCGCCGATCGTTACGCCCCACGGTCAAGGCAACCCCTGGCTACCGGCTTTACGTATTCCGCTCGTAACCCCGGAACCTGCGGAACGGACGTGCTCCGTTCAATCGAGGCCTCCCCTCGCGCGCGCGCGCGCGCAGCCTCCGCGCTCGTCGCAAGCTGAAATATCACTTTCATCTTTCCGGCGGCGAACCACCCCCGACCTCGAGTTCTAAGTGCAACCCCCCGCAACCAAGTTACGCGGTTTCCACTTCGCGCCGGTCCTTCGTCCCGTTTTCCTTCCCCCTCTACCCCTTTCCCACCCCTTTTTCCGGAGGAGTGCGCGGGGCAGCGCTGGAGATCCGCAATAAAGCGCGCCGCACAACGACAGAGCAGGGAGGGAGAGGGAGAGGCGAGGCCGTTGTTTCGAGAGGAATCTCGCAGGGGAATCTACAGGTTGCGAGCGCGCGTTCGATTAAGAATCGACGTCGCCGCCCTGCGTCGTCTCTTTCTCTGCCTTGGTCTCTCTCGCGCGCATCAGCCTCGACAGCGCGAAGCACCGCCGCTCGTCGGCGGGGGAGGATCGGGAAGAGGCCGGAAATCCTGGCTGAGAAACATCTAGGGACCTCCTCCGAGCAGCAATGGATAACATCACCGCAGCGAGCGTGATCGCCAACGTTCGCCGAGCGGATAAGCCGCGTTAGGAGACGAAGCGGTTTACCGTAATCGCGAGATTATCGCTCAAAGATCCGCCGAGTCGCGACTTTCCTTTCTCTTATCTTTCGCAAACGTGAGCGACGTTTACGAAATGTGCAAGATAGCTTAACGTCGCGCTAATCACTCGGCTCTCGATCTGCCTCTCCAACATCGTGACCGAATCTCGCGAATCGGCTTCGGGTGGCAAAAAATTCTCGCGCGATTCGAAACTCCAAAGGTCCATCGGCGGATTTAAGGTCGAACCGCAACAAGAGACGCCCCCTCCCGCGCGTGTCGGTGACTTTTATCATTTATCACGACGAATACTCGCGCACTGCCGCTTTATCTCGCGCGATGCATTACCAGCATTATCTGGCGCGGCCTCTCGCAGTCGCGCGCAAAACGTCGCATCTCTTTTAAATAAACAACGGCGCCACGTAAAATCGAATCCACAGCGCGGCTCGGTTCCGCGCGTTCCGGGAAACCGTAACGCTCGTTCGCGGCTGATTGTCGCCTCGAGCAACGTCCTCTCGTTTCGAGTAAATTATTACCGTTGTATACACGCGTCTCTCTCTCCCTCTCCCTCTCTCTCTCTCTCTCTCTCTCTCTCTCTCTCTCTCTGTCTCAAATTCAACACGCGAGAAATGGATCTTGTAATTCTCCGAGAGAGATACCCTCCTCCCCCGAGGGATCTCAAGAGAGATGCAAGCGAGCTTCCACTCCGTCACTCCACAGAGTCGGAAAGTCTCAAAGAGCAATTTGGCCGGAGCCGAAGAATACATCTCCCAAGTATACTATCTCTGGGTGCCAATCGAAATTGGATCGCAATCACGGGAAGCAACAATGTCGAGAAGGTTATTCCTCGATCGTACCGCCGGAGGGGAGGAGCGGAGGGGGGGGGGGCGCGGCGCGCGCGCCAAATGAGTCCAAGCCGCGCCAGCGGCGCTGACAATCGGACAACGAATCAAGTGCAGAGAGAGAGAGAGAGAGAGAGGGGAGGGGGAAGAGTGACGTCAGAGAGATGCGTCGCTTGCAGCTTTCGAAAAGACGCACAGACGCATAATTTTCGCGCGTGTCACGCGGGGGCGGAGGAGAGGGCCGCCAAGATGACCCCCGACGCGCCATCGGGCGCCAATGCATCAGGATTAACAGATCGGATGCGAGCCGGATGAGCCGGGAGGACGCGCGGGAGGGTCCGTCCGTCGTTTCCGGCGATAATCGTGATTCATGGGCAATATTTCGGGCAATTCGTCCGTCGCGAGCCGATATTATCCGCCGGAAGATCGTTTCGGCGGGTTCGAAACGCTCCGACCGATCTCTAACGTCCCTCTTCACGCCCGGCTACTTCCGGTAGGCTTCCAGGTTGCTCGCTGGCGCTGGCGCTGGCGCCTCTCCTTTGTCCGCCAAAGTGTCGAGCCACGATAATTAAGGAGAGACAGAGAGAGCCCCGAGTCAAAGTCGATCGGGGTTAACGAGGGATTCCTCTCCTCGTCACGCCGGCCAGTCTCCGGATTCTGCGAGCCAAGGTAAACTCGAGCGGCTAATTCGGATCGACCGGTCGCCACGAACGACGACGCTTGCCGCGATTACAAGAGAGAGAGAGAGAGAGAGAGAGAGAGAGAGAGAGAGAGAGAGGGAGATCGGTCGGAGCTTTCTTCCGTTTAAAATACCGCGGTTATTATCCGACCCCGGATTCCACGTTATATCCGGATTAGGCCGGAGCTGCAGTCGCGCGGTCGAGATATCGCGACTTCGATATCGACTCGCTGCCGCTGCAGTGCGCTTCTCGCTCATTTCCGCTCGCTTACGCTCGAGATTCGCCAAGCTATAATTGCAGCTCCGGGCTAATCCGACAACGTAAAAACGCCCGATCGCGAGTAAGAGGGAGAAGAGATCGAGCTGCGAGAGTTTCGTCCCGATGGATCGATCGATGTGTGGGAAAGTCGATCAGATGACTCGCGTATCTCATCCTAAAGATGATGCATGACCTCGCCAGAGGTCGCCAGAGCGAGCATTCGGAAGCAGAGACGAGATGGAGACGACATGATTATTACAGCGGAGACTCTCGGAAGATCTCTGAATCATCCGCGATGCAGCGCGCAGCCCCTTTCATTTGAAACGCGAGGCCTCAGCGGGGAGGATTGGATTGAACTTTGACCAACCACCGACCTTTAATTTCCTCTTAGACTTCTTAATTGCATCCTCAGCCGCGCAACGTGCATTTAGCTCAATGGGATTGAGCCATGAAAGCCTACCCGGGGTCGGGGAATCTCTAATTCGAGGGGGAAATCGCATATGTCAGCTCCGATATGGAAAACGTTACATCTGCGCTTGATCCTCCTCTCTCTCTCTCTCTCTCTCTCTCTCTCTCTCTCTAAAAAAAATGTCCGCATTAGCGATTCATGAAAGTTAAACATCATCGTTCCAACATCGACGTCCATGTTTGATCTGTCCAATCTGTTCCCCCTGTTAACCCTTCAGCGGCCTCGTGAAAGCGCCGACCGGTTTCGTTTCAGCGTATTCCGACCACAAATTCGCAGACGGAGCAGTCTGCACGGTGTGTCAATGTCGATTCATCAACAGAGAAGACACTAAGATTGATACGTTCGCGTATCAATGTTAATTAATTAATCTCTTGCTTTCTTGCCGATCTCGAAGGGCATTTGAGATTGGGACATCCAGCGACGATCCGCGCTTTCGGAAGGCGACCGAGTCAACTAGTGGAGCGGATTTGACCTAACTACAAGCGGATGCACGCGCGATGACCTTTGATAAGGCGCAGCGTTGCGACTCCTTGCCTCCTCGCCTTGCGAGAGCGTTGCAGCGTCAACAATTTTAGGTCGTCGAGTCGAGCCTTCAGCTTTCCTTCCGGATCTAACGCGAGAGCAGCAAAGGCGAGGAGGCGACAGTCATCAAGGCGGACTAGGGTCGCGAGGGGCAGAAAGGTCGACGGAGATATCGAGCGGGGGAGTAAGACGCGACACTCCGAGCACGAGGAATCTCTGTCCTCCGTTCTCAGCGATGCCGCTGAGAATCCAAATCTGACGAAACGTGTCGCACGTGAGGCTAGCAACGCCAATAAAGCAATTTCGATGCGAGACGAGAGGGGCAGGAGACGTCGAGCGACTTTGCGTTCGCGTCGGAATTTGACCTGAAAAAATCAGCCGTATCTTTACACGAACGAGAAGGAGAGAGAGAGAGAGAGAGAGAGAGAGAGAGAGAGAGAGAGAGAGAGAGAGAGAGAGAGAGAGAGAGAGATAACGGGCGGGAAGATCGGACGTAATCGGCGGGGAGGGTGCTTTAGAGCCGAGATCCATCGCATCCGTCCAGCTTCCGCACGGGATGCTAATCCAATTCGCGCCGCTTTTAATCCTTCGACGCGCGCGAGTGCGAGCGCAAACGCGCGCCCGAGACTCTCGAGATTGAATTTTCAAAGTAACCGCAAATCCCGACTCCGGCGCGGCCGCAGCTCGCCCTTTCTTCCGCCGCCAATTAGCAGGCTCGCGATGCGCGCCCGAGAGAGACGGAGAAAGAGCGGCGGACAAGGTAAATAAATCCCGATGCGTCCCGCAGGGAATCCGGCACGTTTGCGCATCGAGCGCGTTTCGGAAGCTGTGCAAATTACTCGCGCGGAGGAAACTCCGGGAGATCTCTCGGCCGACAGTTTCGAGGACATTACTAGCGGCAGCTACCGAATAATCGCAACGAGTGATGATCACAACAACAACAACAACAACAACAATGACGACGACAACGACAACGACGCAGCCAGAGGCAGGTTTTGAATAAGCGCGGATTTGCGTGCGCAGCTCTGCTCGTCGATATCGTCAGGGCAAATTGGGCGACGCAAGCTTCGATCAGTTTGGCTCGCCGTGCGAGAGAGACGGGCGCAACAGCATCGGATTATAATGCGCCACTGCCGTTTGCGCAAAGGCGCGATAATTACTCGAGTAACCCACATTTCCCGCCGTATCGCGGCTTCCGCGCTTCCGCGCGAATCCTCATTGCGAGATATCGGAATGGGATTTCGACCTTGTCGCGGCACCGCCTCGACGACTCTTGCAAATTTTCATCCTTGATGAAAAGCGTGATCGCGGAGGAGGAGGAGAGCGCGGGATCTTTCCGTCTCTTTCCTTTTTGGCTGCTCGTCTCCTTCCAGCACGCGCGCGTACGCGCGCTCGTTGGATTAATCGAATAATAATCCATTCATTTATCTCCGAGTCTTGAGAGGCTGCGCGTTAACGGCTGCGAGGCTAATCGCGGAAATCTAACGTTGCTGAAGATCGCCGAGCAACCAAAGTCGCCAACGTTGAATACCGGCGGCCTGATAAAAAATATTTGCAAGGGCCGATCGTCACGGAAGGGCAATTCAAATGGCATGGCATGTTTTCACGATACCGTTCCGGCACGGACACCCTGAATCGATACCCCGAAGCGGGCACCCACCATCCCATTCGCATTTCCGGCACTCGGCATTTCGCGTCCCGACCCTCAGACGAATTGCCGCTTAATTCGCCTCGCGTGACCAACTAATTCGCTGGTATTACATGACACAATTGAATCGCTCTCACGCGCGCAATGTGCGCCGCTGAAAACGCCCGCTGCGTTTAACATGCATTTCCGCGCTTAATTTGTAACGCGATCCCGACTTTCAGACGGCGGCGCGGCTCGCTGAACTTTGCCACGACGGGAATGCCGAGCTCTCCGCTTGATTCCAAATATTCGTGCAACGCGAACGTCGCGCTCAAGACGCGAGCTCCGAAATTTCGACACAGTCGAGTCGTCGCAACGACCGGCCGGCGTACGATTAACAAAACCGAGATCGACTCTCTCTTTTACTATCGCTCTCCTTCTCTCTCTCTCTCTCTCTCTCTCTCTCTCTCGGCGAATCCCGGGGAAACGATAAAATTTCATCGCGCATTCGCGCGCACCTCCGGAAATCATCACCGCCGCTTCCGCGCGAGATAAAACCTATCAAGCGCCGACGAGCTTGCAATGAACGAGAGAGAGAGAGAGAGAGAGGCTCTTTCAGCACGGAAACGCAAGCCGCCGCGGAACCGGCTACGGGGACACCCTGGAAAAACGAGTGGAAACGTAATACGGGCGCATTGTGTGGCCGAGGCCCCTCGACCCGGCGCTTCCTTTGAGGGGGGGAGCTCCCCCGCCTCTTCTTCCCGCCACCCCCGGCAGGGCTCGCGATCTTTTCTCATAACGCGATTCTTTCCCCTCTCTCTCTCTCTTCATCGGCGGCCACTTTCGGCCGCCAACCGCCAACAATGACACTACAGAAAACCACGGAGGATGGGGATGAGGGGCGGGGGGGAGGGGGAGAGATTATGTGGGCCGCACGCAGCACCGTAGACAAAATCGATTTCACCCTTGGCCCACGCAGCGACAGGAGGGACCCTTCTCGTCCTCCTCTAACCTTCCCGGCATCATCTCTTCCTTCCCTTTCTTCCTCATTCTCTCTCTCTCTCTCTCTCTCTCTCTCTCTCTCTCTCTCTCTCTCTCCCCGTGCTTCCTCTTGCCGGTCTCGAGCCGCATCTCACCTTTGATTCAGCGAAATTCGAGACGTCTTTCCACGCCACTCCACCATTGTTTCACATGGGAAGAGACGCGGAGGAAGGGGCGGCAGGCAGGCAGGCAGGCAGGCAGGGGCGAGGGGGAGGGAGGGAGCGGGAGTTTATCGAGAAATTCGAAACGCCTCCCTACGGCGTCCTCCTCTCCCTTTTCCCTCCGCCGTGCCCTTATGCGCGTCCCATCCTGTTCGAGGGTTCGACATAGCGCGCGAGATCCTATTTATCCGATATCAAATTTCGGCCGATGTATTCGACGGACTTTCTACAGCCGCTCGCGTAAAAAATTCTTTTTATCAATCAATCTCGTCGCACATCTCTCTCTCTCTCTCTCTCTCTCTCTCTCTCTCTCTCTCTCTCTCTCTCTCTCTCTCTCTCTCTCTCTCTCTCTCTCTTCATCAGTCGCGACAATTCCCAGATTTAGACGCGAGAAGAAGCTGGTCGATCCCGATTAGCGTCAATCTCCTCCTCTTCTCGTTGTTAAATAACGCGTAATCGATCCCGCGTTTGGCCGCGAGCGAGGGTCGAGCGTCCACTTCGATACGGCGAATCGAGTTCGCTATCGATCACCGGTCTCTCGCGAATCTATTTCAGTGTCGTTTCCCCTTCCGCGTCATCATTCTAACGACATCAGCAGAGCTCTCCTTCGATTCCTCCCTCTCTCTCTCTCTCTCTCTCTCTCTCTCTCTGTCTCTCTTTCTGTGCGATCCAGAGAATCTCTCTAATCAGACTTTCAAAGCGAGATAATCAGTTGAGACGGCAGAGGGAATGTCGACTTCCGGTGGGATATGAGAAATCAGGGCGAGATCGATCCGGCATTAAAGACGACGTGCGCGGCTTGTGACCGAGCAGGATCTTGCGCATCTTCTCTTCCCGCACATCAGCTGCCAGGACGAATCGTTTTCGGGATCGCTTCGGGCGAGAGAACGTTGCGAGCGATTAAAGCGAGGATCGCGCAACGCGTGCTGCGATATCCGTGTATCGCAGTTTACCTTGCGGATAATGGCGTTACCGCTCGAGCGTGTAATGCTCGAGCTATTATCGAGTTTGGGGTCGAGATTCCGGATAGCGATCGGCGCCCAGCGCGAGGGATTCCGCGAGACGACACACTTTTAATCCCTTGGTCGATCGGAAACGGACGGTTCGGAGATTGCATCGAGCGGATCGTTCGTCATCGCTGCCGGACGATCCTTGAACGTCTGCCAACGTGGACAGGTGGACTCTCCAGAGACTCCAAGCTAGAGCGACTCTGCGGCAACGGCTAGCCGGCCGCGTAACAAGTGCCGAAATAGAACGATCGCGAGAGAGATCGCTCACCTACGCAGCAGAGCTCGAAGAGCGCGTCGAACGAAAGGCCGAGACGAGGCTTACCTGCAACAAAAAATATAGAAATCGATTAGAGCGTTCCGAATTCCTTCTCGCCTTCCTTCGCGAGACACGAAGAGCGACAGAGATCGTTCCGGAGATCTCGTCCCGACGACGAGATGGACGACAGCCGAGATCCAGGTAGTATTAATAGGCCACGTATCGATCGCTGAGGAATCTTGTTTACGCGCGAGACCACGCGGAGCAACGCTCCGGACGCAAACATCCCGGGGAGCCTTTAAGGGAAGCTGTTCGTCGTCGGGGGAAGCTGGCGAAAAGTGCAACTTTAACGGGGACAAAAAGAAGGGCAGGATGATGCACCGATCAACGTCGAACGAGAAGCGCGAATCCGAGGAGGAACCGTCTCTCTCGTCGCTCGTCGGTGGTCGGAGCGGAGGCTGCTGGCGGCGCCGAGAGCTATTTTTAACTCGCTGCTCGCGAGCGGCAGGCAGAAATCTGCTTCCAATTTCATCGACACGCTCGCAGTCATTCGCGTCATTTCCTCAGGCTCGAAACGAGCCGACCGCCATCCTCCAAGCCTCCTCGACGTGCTCTCAACGTGGCCAATGTACGATCCGTCAATCTGACATAACGCGCAGTTACATTACGCAACGCGGCTCGGCTCTCCTCAGCTTCTCCGGCGAGGAGAGCCGAGGGGAGACCAGATCCCTGCGCGGCGACACGGACCGTAAAAGGCCACCGCGACACCCACCCTTCCTTGCGACCAGGGGTAGGAGAGGAGCAAGGAAGCCAGGACGAGAGGAACGACCGGGCGGCCAAGCAAAGGACACGCGGCTGCCAGCAGCGTGTCTTCTTGCTGCGAAACGCGTTGGTATTGATCCTGTTTGCCGCGCGGCTTTAGTATTCGGCGCGCAAACTTTCGCGAGAACGTGCCCCGCATGCTCGCGGCGCCCCATAATTGTAGATTCAAAGGATATAATTCGAAAGAGAGAGAGAGAGAGAGAGAGAGAGAGAGAGAGAGAGAGAGAGAGAGAGAGAGAGAGAGAGAGAGAGAGAGAGAGAGAGACGGGAGGGAAGGCCAGCAACCCCTCCTCTGTTTCTGGATTCGGTGCATCGCGGGGGAACAAGGGTGGCCGAAAGGCGGGCCCTTGGCCTCCTAACGAAGCGAAGATTGCCTGCAACTTTTCCCCCCATCGGATATCTCCGAGTCGGTTCCGCTTCCGACCTTCCAGCGAGATGGAGGCGTGCCGCCCTCCACGCGACCTTTGTGTCTTGAGAAAAAAGGGATCGATCGCGACGCGGCAGAATCCGCATCGACGTTTCGCCGTTTCGCGAAATCCGTTTTCCGATCGCGCGCGCTCGATCCTCGGCGAAGCGAAAACAAAACGCGAGTCGAGGAAGCCCGCGCGTGCAAATTTTACGTAACCTCGTTTCGGCAAAGCACCCCGAATGAATCCAATTTCCCCGCGATTTGACTCGGCGCCCCTTCGCGCTCGAGGCCGGATCCGGACTACCCTCCGCGTCAAGGGTGGAAGACGCGTCATCAGGAGCGCGACAGGTAATTCGTAATTCGCGCTCATCAGCGACAACACACTTCGGGGCGATCCTCCCTCGCTCGAGAGGGGGATGATCGGGCTGGCTGTAATTAACGTCGGAACTGCGGCGGGTCTTATTGGCCGATGGATCCGATGATACGCCCGGTAAACCGTAAGAGTAACTAGCTAGCTCCTCGTGTTCTCCGATCAAATTTCTCTGCCGCGAATCCTCCTTTTTCTCACCCCTCGGCTCCAACAAGGGAGGTCGGGAGGGCGCGAAGAAACTTTCCGTCGATTACGAGAAGCGGGGAGAAGAGACGAGACCGCCGGATAACGTTCTCCGCTAACGAGAAGAATTCAAGGGGATCCCTCTAGGAAATTGCAAAGAGTGCTCGCTGATCGATCCTCGAATCGATCCTTGCGCACTCGCATGTCTATCCGCGGATGTTCGTTCGTTCGGCTCTCGATGTAAAACGCGCAGGATAGAGATTCGTCGCATTACGTCGATACAGATGAAAGGTGTTTCATGCGAATTTCCATGCGAGAGAGAGAGAGAGAGAGAGAGACAGTTTCTCGAAGCAGGGAGGCATGAAAGATGCCGCTGTCCGATCGCGGCGTTGAATAATTCAGTAATTTTAATGGGACGGCGGCGCTGGCTACGCTGATATTTGATTCATCGCGGCGCGGCGCGGCTAATTTTCGTCGAGAATGCGTTAACGGCGGTAATCAACACGGTGGTAACACACGGATCGTTGAAAATCGCACAGCCCGCGCCGAATAGGCGAATATCGCGCGCCGCTAATATCCCGTTAATTAAACGTCGGCGCGCGAATCTCAGCTGATCAGTGTCCGCCGTCATTTAACAATCTGCCGCGATTCGGCCTCGCTTTACTTCCGCTCTCCAAACTTGATCCGGAGAGCGGAGCTTTCGGAGCTAATTAATCGACCGAGCACTCCGAGTACCGGTTCGGCTCGCTTCGTTTCCTAAAACTGCGAGCAAGCGCAGCAGCAATTGGCAGAGATGAAAGCGGCTCCATCATCGAGCGCGCTTTGGGAAAGGGCCGGAAGTCCCGTTCACACGGCCATCGGTTCCGGTTGCGCAACGTAGACCAAACACACGTGCGCCCGCTCGCCCGCTTGTTTTTGCGCTGCCTTTAACGCTGCCCGCTACGCTATTCCAGCCGCGATAAGGCCGACGATATCTCGGGCTCCGCGCCAGGTTCGGTCCTCGCGAGAGAAGGCGCTGGCGCGGACGCAAAAACGGACGCGCCGGTGGAATTTACGACGAGGGAAAAGCGGAACTTGACAATCGGAGCGGGGCATTTCCTTGCCTCGCCTTGCCAGCGGATCGGACGATCGGACGCGTCCGGTTTGCGTTTCCACGTCAAGCGTCAAGCTTCGCGAACGAAGCTTCTTCGAATCTCCTTGATCTTTCTCGATCTACCGCGCTCGGGAACGGCCAACGGCGACGATGAATCTCGATTGAATTCGGACGATGACGGGACGAAGGTGGAGGAGGATCCACGACGTGCGCGGACGATGGTCCTTGTCTCTCCCTTTCTCTCTCGGAAAGTCTGCGAGCACGCTTCGCGCTAACGAGGCGGCATTAGCAAAGTCGGGCGGGAAGAGTCGCGCATATGGCGATATGGCGCTCTTCTCAAGATCGCCGAGATAAGTTTCAGCTCGTCCGAGCAGCCTGCGGGGTAGATTGCTCTCTCCGCAACTCGCGAAGACTTGCGATTCGCTCGCGATCCGCGACCGAGAGACGACGGACGAGGGACGAGGGACGCGGGTCCCGCGGGAACGCTGCCTTCATCCGACTCGCCAATTTTGGCAGGTGGTCCTCCTCCTTGCGAGAGTCCCGGCCGCGCAAACATTGACTCTGTCCGAGGGCAAACACTCCCCCGAACGCGAGCATTCGTCCCTCTTATAAAACCGTGAAGAGAGAGAGAGAGAGAGAGAGGAGGGAGAGGAGGGAACGAAGCTGCGGCAAAGCGGATGAGGTCGGATCTTGGAGCGCGCGAGCTTGCGGATGTACGTAACAATGTTATACATCTCGCCTAAAGTCAATCTTCTCTCTCCGCCCTCCTTCCCGCATCCGGGAGAGAGGAAGCTCCTCCCCGCTTCCTGCCTCGACCGTGAATCAACGTTTCGTTCGTCAATCTTTCGTTCGTCAACGGCCGGACGGCAAGCTAATTAGACAAAAGTGCGGAGGCACGCCGCGCGTTCCTCCAAGATACATTTTTTCCAACGATCGCAATTACGGCGGCGTGCAACGGCCGGGGTGGTCGTCGCGTTTTAAGGGCGCGAGAGAGAGAAAGAGAGAGAGAGTCGGATGCTCGGAAAAGGAAAAATTTAATTTCGCCATTCGTGGCGTGCTGCTGCTTCGGCGTCTGGATGGCTGGCTGGCTGGCTGGCTGGTGATAATTACACGGTAGCTGCGCT
This sequence comes from Eciton burchellii, assembly GCA_020341155.1. NCBI lineage: Eukaryota > Metazoa > Arthropoda > Insecta > Hymenoptera > Formicidae > Eciton > Eciton burchellii. The sequence goes on from JAHMML010000073.1 coordinate 369,211, forward strand.
TTCCCCGCCGCTCCCCGCCGCGGCGATATGGCGCGAGCGGAAGAAAGAAGCCCCCYCCCCCCYCCCCCYCCMCCCGCCCGCCGGCCTCCGATAAATGGCACCGTCGCCAATCGTGAGAATCGCTCACGGGGAAAACGCGAGAGGTCCAAAGAGCGCGCTCGCCGCTCCCTCCGCGAGAAACGCGAGGTGGAAATTGTGTTCCCGAGAGCGAGGACGGAATTAAGTATCGCGCGAAACGAAATTACGCCGTCGCCCTCGAGAAACGCGAGCAGGCTCTACGCGGGAAGGTAAATTAATAGAGCCGACTTCAATATCGGGATAAAAAGGATCGCCTCGCGACTCCACAACTCCATTTTCTCACTTTCCTCTCTCTCTCTCTCTCTCTCTCTCTCTCTCTCGCTCTCTCTGTCTTTCTGGCTGTGTGGAGCGTGGAAGAAGGCACGACGAACAAGACAACGAGCGCGGTTTCACCCTCGCAATATCAGACGGAAGACCGAATAGCGAGCGAGTTTCCGCGAAACGCGAGACGCGACTTCGGGAGGCGGGAGACGGCAGGGGAACGCAACGATCGGCCGACTTGGAGGACGCGGTTGGCCGAGTGCAACTCTGAATTAAACAATTTTTCATATTTAATTGAGATTAACTCCGACCGCCGAGCGAGTATAAATACACATCCGCGTATAAATGCGTGTCCACACGCACGGTAGGCAATTACGGGCGTTTCATTCCGCGAAAATTTCAAAGGCAAGCACAGACAGGCAGACAAGCGGTTGAAACTTTAATTTGTCCAGTCAGCCACTCGCAAACAGCACCACCAAGCTCGCGATACGCACGCATACATGAATTAAACGTACTCGCTTGCGCGGTGCGAGGACAAGGAATGGAAGTAGCTAGGCATAACTGGCTCGACGAAGGGCTCGACGAAGGGCTCGACCAAGGGCGCTGAAACCACGAGATTTGCCGCTGCCGCTGCCGCTGCCGAGTTTCGCGTGCTTTGTCTCCGCTTTAAATCCCAACTGCTCGCGGCGCGATTGCGCCATTTGTGCACCTTAAGTGCACGCACCGTGTCGCTGTCGCGTCTCTCTCTCTCTCTCTCTCTCTCTCTCTTACTTGCTTCTCGCTTGAAACGGGTCGGCCGTAAACGAGCAGTGCGTCCGACCAACTGAACTCTCGCGAATATCGCGTCGTCGAGGTAATCAGGAGTGTCCTTTCGCGCAAAAGCGTCGAGCTTTTGATCGGGAAACGATCAAAGAGAAGAAAACGATCGCTTCCGCTCGCGGAGGTCCGCTTCGATCGCAGTCATCTCACGCACAGATGAATCGGCTTCGGGTTTCGCGATTCCTCAGCACGAGGCTGAGGCGGTCCTGCTTCACCGATTTCGTTGCGAGATTGATCGCGGGCGCGATCTCTCCGGAGATTTCCAACATTCGTACGCGCGACGCATGCGCAAAAAGCGTAATTAACGGGAAACACGAGCCAGCCTTCGAGAAGCGGCGTCCTGTTCGGTGCGAAACTGTAGCGCGAAATCGCTAGCTGTGAATAACAGCCGCGATCCATTATCGCGACCGTCATTAATCGCGCGACAAAATTGCGCCTGGCTGCTCTTCGGGGATTCGGACGGGCCTGACTCGGCTCGATTTGCGCGATACGCACGCGAGCGTGCTTTCCCGAAGCAGCGCGATTACGCTTGCTCCTATAAATCGCCCGCTTCGATTCGCTCGTCGACTTCTTCATCGCGAGATGAGAAACGTCTCGGGGAGAAACTGGAAACGGCGATGCGCCGTGACGGTAACTAGCCGCGCCTCGTGTCGTAATTAACGTGACAATTAACGTTAAGACGGACATCAGGAAAAAACGAGAGGGAAACCGCTAGGGAACAAGGAACAAGGTTCACGTCCGTGTTTATCCACGTCGTTTATTATCGACGTGGTTTTCACGCAAAGATCAAAGGCGGCCCGTTCGAGAGCCGCTCGAGAGTTTAATAMCCCCCGCCCCTTACATTTGCACTCTGCGCTCCACATACCGCGATATTCGCCGCCGCAACTTTCATCGCATCTCGAGTTGAAGATATACCGAGTGATCCGCGGAAAAGTCTCTGATCCGTGGATCACTCGTAGCTGTCGCTAAAATTTACGGATGTCGGAGAGAGCGGGGGATCATCAAGCGTCGATGCGAGGATCGATTCCAGAATCCTAGTTACGATCATAATTACATCCTGGATGACGACGTGTCGTGTCGATCTCATCGGCTCGAGAGGAAGACTCGCGAATTCTGTGTGTCGGTGTATCCTCCTCCTCGCGTATCGCAGTGTCCGATAACGACGCGAACGCGGAAACCCGATATCGGCAAAGTGCAAAATACGAAAATCACTTTGTCAGGTAATCCGATCGGGAGCGAGCGGAGCGTCAACCAAACAAACGTAACGCGTAACCGCGCTCGTGCCGGGTTTCATCGCGCGGCCGAGCTTCTTCCCAAGAGGGGCGGGGGCGAGAGAGGAGAAAAAGAAGGATCGCGGGGACCGAAATAATTCGCTACCCGCGCGCGCGATATGAGGAATGCTTTATTTAGCGAGGGCGAGAGGAGGGACGAGCGGTCATTAATAATTCATGCGGTCTCCGCGAGTAATCGCGATGCGACTCGGTCACCCTCGCGCGGGATCTAAAAACGGAGAACCGCTAGCACGGGCTCCTCCTCCCCCCCTGTCCCTGCCCCTGCCCCTGCCCCTGCCCCCCTCCTCCTCCTCCTCCTCTGCCGCTTTGTCGCGACCCGCGGCGCGAACGCGTGTTCTCGCGGCCTCCCCGCGCTCCGCCGCGAGGCGAGGAGAGCGTTTCCGTCGACCCGAACGGTGCCTTTCATTGGCGCGTTCTCGCGCGTCGATCCGCGCGCGCCTTCGTGCAACCACGTGCGGGAGAGAACCGAGGGGGCAAAAGAGTGGGGGGCGCATTCGGGGCAACGTTGCGCGACTCGCATAAGCAAGTGTAAGACGCGGCCGCGGCCGCGGCGGTATCGCATCTCGTCATCTATAACGTTTTCAACGCGCCGACTTCCTCCTTTCGTGAAAGCCGGTGTCGGTAATGCGCCACCAAGGCGCATTCATTAGGTAGATTACGCGGGGAATGGACGGACAGGGAGAGGGCATTGCGCTCGTTAAAATTTCAAGCGAGCGTTTTAGCAATTAGCAAAATCGGACCTTGCGTGTGTGTGTGTGTGTAGCGTCTAATCTCCCTGGATGCTCCCGCGCGCGGATAGCTGCTCTGGATTCAATGCTCGGCCGCACGCGCCTCAATCTCGCGCAAGGAATCTGATTATTCGCCACCAGCCGAAGCGACGAGCGCCGACGATCGGTGACGATCGAACGTCTTTGGCCTCTAAGCGCGACAGGTGTGATCCGTAGCGGACAGAGAGAAAGAGAGAGAGAGAGAGGAGACAATGCGAGATTATCCGCTCGCGTTTTTCCCGCGCGTCGAGGAGCGAGAACCCCTTTCGAGAGTCGAGGATCGAACGCGCGCGCTTGCGCGAGAGAGAGACGAACAAGCCCCGCAAATTAATCGACGGAGGGCGGAGACGGCCCGTCGTCAAACAACCCTTCAATCCAAATTCAATTATTTGCCCACCGCGCCAGTCTCGGCGGCATACGCGAAAATCCGACGCAAGTATTCCGGCCAGGTCGGAGATGAATCTCGCGCGGAGACTCGCAACACGCGCGCATTACGCGAGCGGAAACCGCGCGCGGACTTTTAAACTCTGGCGAGCGGCGGTTCATCCACCGGAGCGGTGCCTTCTCTCTCTCTCTCTCTCCTTCTCTCTCCGACGTTCGCTAATGAATTATTTGCGCGCGGTTATAACGGGCGAACGATTTAATTGGCACAACGTTTCACGTGGGCGCTCCCGCGAGCGATTATCGCCGACAGACGCGTCTCGCGTGCGACCCCGGGCATTCTCTTGCAAATTCGTTGCTTCCGGGATCTCCGATCGACGTGACGCGAGCTGAATTTACGCACCAGCGTTTCCTGTGCTTCTCCATTTTTCTTTCCCTTCCTGTACCGTGCGCGAGAGATTTTAAACGTGAACCGCGCTCGCGGTTCGGCAACTTTTTCAACGATACTTTCAGCGATACGTTTGACGAGAGATCGCTCGCCGCGATGAATCATCGATCCTTCATTAGCGTGAAACTTGCGCGCGTTACGTCCTTGCTCGCCGTCCAGCAAGACATACGAGACGTACGATAACGCGGAATTCTCGCCGAGTTGAGGGAGGGAGTCTCGGCTGAGGGAGGACAAATTTATCGGCCGCTCCAACAGCGAGCGGTTGTAACGTACGATTGTGCTGCGGGTAATTCCGGCGAGCTCCGCCGCTAGGGAAAAACTTTCGTCATTCCTTTCACGTTCGCCGGAAAATTCGCCTTCGGTACAAACGGCAAACGGCTCGTTAAGCCCTTCCGAACTTGGGTTTTTACGCGGGTTCGCGACTACACGTGTTCCGTCAGCCCCTGCCGGAGCATAAATACATACATGGATATGCCGAGGAGATGCCGTCGAGACTTATTGGAGAGGCTCGCGCCAACGCTCGCTCCGGAAGCGACGCGGATTCGCGCGCGAGCGCGTCTCATCGAGAATCGTAAATATGGCGAAACGAGGGAAACATTGGCGCTCGAGACTATCGAGCGACCCGAAAACGCAACAACGCCTCACCGAATTGCACGAGCGGACACGAGGGCTCGGAACGGAATAGTTCCCCCTCCCCGGCTCCGGCGCGGAGTAACAGAGTCGAGGTTGACTTCGACTCGATTTAAACTCGAAAAGTGTTTACGCGGCTTAGACGGAGCGGCGGGCGTCACTCGAGATCGCCGCGATAACGCGAGTTCGTTCGAGACTGCGAGCGCGGATAATCGACTCGATAATGCGAGACGGAGACGGAGACAGAGGGGTAGGAGGGGGGGGGGGGCGAGGCGGAGCGCGCGAATGCTCGAGTGCATTTCCCTGTCAAGTCGCCGGCGCATCCGCGCGGCTCTCCCGCGGGACTCGTCGGAATTCCACGAGGGCGACAACAACGGTGATCCATCAAAATCAACCCTCCTTGGCCTCCTCCTTCCCCGCACGCGCTACGCGCTCCCCGCTCCCCCGACCCTGCGGCGCGGGGCGACGCGCGCGCCAGTCCGGAATTAAGCTCTATTCAGAAGAAACGCCGCTGAATTACGGCCCATTCACGCGAAATGACTCCGCTGACTGACGGCGCAGCAGCCTCCGCGGTTATTAATTACGATAATCTCACCCCGTCGTCCGTGCCGCTTTCGGGGCTCCCCCTCCCCGCCCTTCCTCTCTGTCGCTGTAGAGTGGGTACAATTTGGGTAGGGTTAAGATGCAGCGACGAAAGCGGACTCTCGTCAGCGGAAGTTTCGCGGCGCGGAAGGGCCAGGACGATCAAAAGGCGCTCTCGAGGCGAAATCGATGACCGCGCGTTATCGACTCGAAGAGTCGAATCACCGTCGTTTGGACCGACCTCGTCGGAATCCACGTGGCAACGCGCGGCAATCGTTTTCTCTGCGAGACAGGATTTACGTAAAGCGATCTAAAAGGCGGGAGAAACATATCGCCGGGAAACACGCGGAGAATTTATCCGACGGGGCGGCCAATGAAACAGCCATCGCGAGGCAAAATAGCCGCCCGAAGGGTGGCGGATATATAGTCCAGAGAGCGAGAGGAAAAAAGAGGCGAGTTACGTCGGACGTCGGCTTTAACCTTAAAAATACGGCAAACGCGTTTCTAGGCGCGCGCGCACGCGCTTGATCGGCGCACGATCGGAACTAATCGGGCCGGATCGGTCAGTCGGCAGGGCGGAGGACGAGGAAGGGGAGAGGGAAGAGAAGGGCCGGAGGGCGGGAGGGCGGCCCTTAATCATTCGCGGACGCGGCAAGGAGGGGGGACGACTCATAATGCGGCGCGTGCATCGGCCGCCTCGTGTATTCCGCTTTCGATAATTGCGCTCTGCTCGCTGGAGCGGCGCGGCGACGCGCTAATTTATTAATCGCATCGATCGCGCGCATCGACGCGGCGCGTGCACGCGTAATCAGCCCCGTTTAAAGATGCAATGCCGCAGCGATCTCCGGCAGACAAAGCGCCAGCTGACCGCTAACCGCGTAGCTAATCGCGATTACGTTGCATCGGCCAATTTGGATTCGGTAGAGAGCAAGGAGAGAGCACAAGGGAAGGAAACGTCCGTCGAGATGCGCGCGGAGGAGCAAACGCGGCGCGCTCGGCGTCGCGCTCGGTCGGCGTCGCGACGCGTAAACACGATGTGCGAGCACGCGGGAGCGAATGTCGTGCCGGATTCGCGATCGATTCGCGCGCGAAAACCCCTGTTTTATGCAAATCTCGCCACGCACGCTGCCAGTAATAAATTATTCGCTCGGTCGAGCCGGTTTACGGACGCCACAGAGAGAAAGAGAGAGAGAGAGAGAGAGAGAGAGAGAGAGAGAGAGAGAGAGATATCCGTGTCCCTCTACTCCGTCCTCTGTACTATTTGTAGCTCGCGGCGGCGTAAATACGACCAAATATTTGCGGCTAATAAACCCCAAGGCGGAGCGGATAAATATTTATCGGATGTCACGGATCCTCACGGACAAACTTGCAGCGGATGCACTCGCGATTCGGAGTACTTTGGAACAAGTAAAAAGAAAAAAGGGAGAGAAAGAAAGAGAGGAAAAATCGCGCCCGCCCGCCCGCAAAACTCAACTCAACCAAGAGCAGCGCGCGCGAGTAAGAGAGATAATGTTTCGTGCGTTTGGCGCCGGCAGTTCGCCGGCAACTCGTTGCCGATCTATTTCGCGCTCTCTGAAGCACGAGGAGAAAAAATTTAAAACCTTAATCAGCGGCGAGGAGACGCAGCGAGTTGTTAACGACGCGATTGCGACACGCGTTCTGCACGCGCGAGTAATCGGCCGATCTCGTTGCACTCGACGGGACCTGCACTTTCCCGATAATTGCTCTTAACGATGATAAGGACGGAGCTTTTAATCGCAAAGGCGGAAATCCACCGCCGCGGCATTATCCGACATTCGGACGCGTTTAAAGCGAATCAAGCGATAATAAAGTGTCGCTTGCACATGCGCGCGAAAGAGAGAGAAAGAGAGAGAGAGAGAGAGAGAGAGAGAGCGAACAAAAGTTTCTCACGAGAGAAGGATCGCGAGCGACACTCGTGTCGGTCATTCGACGCCGAGTGGAAACACGAAGCCCACATCTTGCCGCTCGTTTCACGAATTGGCACCTTCCTCGCTGCTTCCCATCGCTCGATACTGCAAAACGCACCTCGAGAACGCGGTATTTCAGCGCGATATTTTTAACGCGATCGTTTATCGATTCGTATCACTGGATGGAATCTCGCCGTATCGTCCGTTATCGATTTTCACCGATAATTTACGACAAAGTGCCACGCGGCGAGGGATACTCGTATCAAGCGGAACAAGCGTGACTCTTGCAGCCGCATCGGCGCATCGATTGGAATATTTGCAAAAACGTGACGCTCGGCTCAACTTCCTTCCGCTGCGTCGCGCAGCACGCCGCGGTTACGCAGTTTTTCCTGTAACGTCCACGCCGACATTTCCGAAACGTAATTCCATACGTTGCAAATTAATTTCGCTCGACATTAATCCGAAAAACGCGCCAATTACCTCCAAACGGAACGCAAACTTTTTCAACATTCATCAGTAGCGATCATATGAAAGCAGGATTATTCAATATTACGAATAAGTTGCCCATTATGTTCTCCGCTTTATCGCTGCCACGAAAATACGCATTGCCCGGGAATTAACTCGCCTTGATGAAAAATAAAATATACATATGCGCCCGTGCAGCACATGCGTGTGCAAAAAAAAGGGAGGGGGGATTCGCGGCCTAGCAGCCGTGGTGGGTTGTTCAAAAAGGGCAAGGGGAGGGAGTTGACGCATTGTTAACGTTGCCCTGTTTAATCTCCCTGCAATTCAGCGAGAGACAACATTGCGAAACGGCGAAATAATTAATACGCGCGCAGAGATAGAAAACTCCAGCGCCATCGTCGCCATCGTCGTCGTCGTCGTCGTCGTTGTCGTCGTCGTTGCGCTAAACCGCGGCGCTCCGAAGAGTCGAGCCGGCTCACGGAACTCGATACGGGGATGCACCTTGGAGGGGTCAGGTAACGCGCGAGTCGGCATAACCCTGTGCGTGTTTTACGGGACAACAGGCGGGTTTAACGACCGCCGGGGACGAGCTCATGAAACTCGAGCGACGAGGCGTCGTCGCGGCGTCGTCGTCAGCGTCGTCGTCGGCGCCGCCGCCACCGCCACCGCCACCGCCGGCACCGCTTTAACCCGCTATTCCAATTCCCACGGATCGTTATCCCCGGCCAGGGCCGGGCTCGTTGTAATCCGCTTCACGCGAAAACGAAGCCAACGGAAGCGCGGCCGGCCGGCCGGCTGTAGGGAGTCACGGCCGACCTAGCGCCCTAATGGCGGACCTTAACTGCCATTAGGGTCGGGTGGCAAGGTGGATAGCCGAGCACAAAGACGCCGAGAGGCGGTCTCTCTTTCTCTCTCTCTCGCTCGCTCGTTCGTTCCAAGAGGAAGCGAGAGCCGCGATCATCGAGACGGCGAAAACTCGCGCGCGGCGCGAAATCCTGATTTGCATCAAGTAACCGCAAAGCCACGTTCGTCGCCTCTTCGGCGAGAGCGGAGTGAGACTTGCGAGGTAGCTGCGTTCGGAGAGTTCTAGTGGAAAATTCGAGAGATGCAAATGGAGCAAATCTCACGGGACAAGCCTCGTTCGATCGATGGATAACGATCGTTGTCGCCGCAATGCGCGCTGACGGGGCAGACCTGCGGTGTCTTTCAGCGATCTCCGCGACGAAACGGAAGCTGGATTCGTCGACATGGAGTATTTACGCGGCAATTCTGCCATTTCCGGCTGCATAATAGCTGGTAATTTCCGCCGATGCCTCCAGCACGCAAATTCCCCGATGGTTTATCCGTCCGTGCCTCGTCCAACTTTATAATCTAATCGCGCGATTGCTGTCGGCGCTCAGCCACAGCCAATTGTGCGCTCGCTCGTGCTCGCTTCTCCTCTCCCTCTCTCCCACCCCCCCTCCCTTTCGCGCCCATTTTCCTTCCGGCGCGTGAGATTTTTAATTCGTTCAATTTACGTTCAACAGACGTTCGACGTAACGGACGGGGCTTTTCAAAGGAAAAGCTCGGCAGGAGATATCGGGGTTCCGTTGAGAATTTCAAAGGCGGGAGGCAGGGAACGCCTTTTGTCCGCACAGGTGCACGAGACAGGTTGCAGGCAGAGCAGCAGAACAGGTTTCCACAAAAAACGGCCAGGGTCCGCCGCTTCCTTTCACCCTCCCCCCCACCCTTCCGTCCGTCCGTCCGTCCGTCCGTCCGTCCGTCCGTCCGTCCGTCCTCCCTTCTTGACCCTGCTGCTCGCTCTCCCGCCTCCAAGGAAATATTTCGAATGCACCAGTACCAGCAGAGGTTTCCCTCCGCGGCCTTTGGCCCTCCCTCCCCTCCCCCCCCGGTCCTTCTCTCTGCCGGAGAGAATAAAATTCCTCCGAAAAAGGGAAGAGAAAGAAAAGAAGAGAAAAGAAACTGCAGGGTGAAAAAATGCGCAGGTATGCACTTTGAGGGAATTTGTTCGGGTCCAGGTCCGGTATGGAAGAGCGGTATGGAAAATGAAGGAATCTCGCCGGAGACCTCTCCCCCCCCCCTCTCTCTCTCTCTCTCTCTCTCTCTCTCTCTCTCTCTCCGCGTCTCTCACCGCGTGCAGGAAAATTGTCCCCGAGCGGTTCCTGCGAATTCGTGGAAAAGGGAGGAGGAAATCGAGCTCGATCATCGGGAGCTCGGAATCAATTACGCGATCGACGAGGAGGAGAAGACTCTCGCGCATCGACAAGAGCTCGGCGACGAGGCACACAACGGGCCGTTTTGTTCCGCTCGCTGGTCACACAGCAGCGCTTTGCGACGACGACGGAGTTTCGTCGCTTTGACGGGCTTTTTCGAATCCGATTGCGCCCCGCGGTCAGTCGCACACGCGTGCGCTTCAAACGCGCAGAGCGGAGAGAGCGAGGCAGGAACGATTATTAGTTTCCGAGTGCTCCGGGTAGTTTGGAAAGGCCGTAAACGCCGGAGCTACTAATTCCGATTGCACCTGGCCGCTCCTGAAATCCATCGCGAGATATCGTCCCGCGGAATAATAATCGCCGGCACGATGGCGATCAAGGCGAATCAAAGCCTGCAACGACTCTCCTTCCGGTTTTGCCTGCTTTCCATGAGAGAGAGAGAGAGAGAGAGAGAGAGAGAGAGAGAGAGAGAAAATTCGCGACCGAGAGCTCGACGTTTCCCACGGCGGTGTGCAACTCTTACTCTTACTGGAGTGTATAAAGTCCTGCAGGTCCGTCGAGTGAGGAATCTTGATGCATTGATACGCTGCACGTTTTCGTTGGTTAAAACGCTCGCGCCGTTGCATTATTAAGTATATATCGACGCGATTAAATTCCATTTTAAGCGGCGTGTTCCATTTTCAAACTCGTCGCGCGCGCGCGCGCTCGTCTCGCATTCTCGCTCTCCGAGTGAGCGAAGCAACAAGTTTGATCCCATTTCACAAAAGCAGGAGAGAATGCATCGCGGATGTATCAATCAGATCTAACGTTCCTATTCGATACGCTATTAGCGTGTTTATACAAAGCGTGGAGAAGCGAAGGCGCGATCGCCGATCGCGATACGCGATCTCGCGCTCGCCTTGGCGGACTCCGTTTTCCCGCGTATCGACGACTGCACTCGCTCTCGAATCCAAGATCGATCGATGAAACCGCCAGCGAATCGAGTTACGCTCGCCGCCTCTCTCGCGCACGCATCAAGCACACGCTGCTCACGTTTTCTCTTACAATAAGCGCAGCGGGGACGGGGGCAAGCCGAGCTGCCGCGCGGCTAGGATACTTTAATTAGAGCCCGACTTCCGCGAAAGGAAAACCCCGTTTTCCCCTTTTCTATCTTCTCTCCTTCGAGCGAGGCTCTCTCGTGATTCCGCAAACGGAGGCGCCGCGGCACTTCTTCCCTCTCTTCGTCAATGGCCGATCGTAAACGCGAGCTTGCCGCGTTTGACAACGCGACGAGCGCAAGTTTACCCGCGGCTGGCTGAAATTTTGCCCGCGCTTGCGAAATCCGACCTCGACACCAGTATGCCGATATTGCGCGAGAGAGAGAGGCGAGATTAAACCGCGGAACTTTCGCGGACGGGAGCGATGGCAAATGCGATGATCGTTGGTCACTGAAAGCGCTCGATCAAGATCTCTCTCTTTCTCTCTCTCATTTCTCGCGTCTCGAACGCAGATTCGTCGTCGTCGTCGTCGTCGTCGTCGTCGTCGTCGTCGTCGTCGTCGTCGTCGTCGTCGTCGGTCGCGCTCCAGCGCCGGGAAAATATTTCCCTACAATTATATCGATGTCTATTATTCCTGCTAAGGATCGCAGCCGGCTGGCATCGCCGACGACGCGGTCGCGTGTATTTTTCCCGGCGAGAGGAGCGACGACGACGCCGCGGTTTGAATAACAGCGGCTGTTATTTCAGCGAGTTAACGCTCGGCGCTCCAACGACGACCGCGCGATCGAGCGCGCGTTCGCGCGCGCGCGCGCATCGGCTAAGCGCGTGGGCTTGATTCGCGCCGCGTATTTGGCTAGCTAATCCTGACGTGACGTCAGCGACAATCCTCCGCTGCCGGGGAATCTCGCAGCTCGATTGCGCCGCGAGTCGCAGAGTCGCTCCATTCATCCATCGCGAGCACGCGAGCACGCGAGCGCGAACAAGAAGCAGCAGCACGCCGCTCGATGCGACCCGCGCGGCGTTACGAAAGCGATCGTGAAACGGTCGCTGAACCCTCCGGCACGCTGATAAGATACGCCACGCGCTCGATATCGCTTCAGCGATGCATCGATACGACGTCGAATCGGATAGAAACGCCAACTTTCGCGCGCCAGAAGAATCTCGCGCGCGCGATCGGCGCGTAAGACGACGCGGCTCCGAATGTATCATCATCCGAATAAACCGGCGCGTTAAGCGCGCAAAGTGTCTCGTCCTCCTTTCTGGAATCGGTGCGACAATTACGCTAACAATTACGCTCGAATCTCAACTCTCTCTCTCTCTCTCTCTCTCTCTCTCTCTCTCTCTCTCTCTCTCTCTCTCTCTCTCTCTCTCTCTCTCTGATAAATCTCCGCGAGCGGTGAAACGCGCACGGCCAATTATCCGCGATTAGTCCTAATTACGATAAAACAATTTACAAAGTGCATAATACATGTTTGCAATTTATCGTAATAATTACCAGCTGATTATTCATTAAACATTCGCCCTTATTCCCTTAAATTGTTACCGCTACGGTGCGCATATGTTATTTTGTCGTTGTCATAATCGCAGATAATTACGCGCGTTATCTTATAAATCTTCATCTCTCTCTCTCTCTCTCTCTCTCTCTCTCTCTCTCTCTCTCTCTCTCTCTCTCTCTCTTCTCTTCTTCGCTCTCTCATACAAAGTAGTTCAATCACTGAATTATCGATTCCGCACGCGCGACACGCTCCACATAACGCACGCGATGCATTAGCCGCTCGACAATTCGCGCTCGATATTACGAGAGCTCGCGCATCGTCGCTGCGATCGCTTGGACACGAATTTCCTAAAGGCGGTAATCTCTAGGAAATGTCCGATAACGCCATCGCGACGCGATGCCGTCACTGATAAGACACCGTGACGAATTGCCGGGCTTCGGCGGATCCAGTCGGACGAGACCGCGTATTTGTTTACGACGCTGCGCCCGTTCGGTATCGATCGACGTACCGCGGGCAGGTAAAAAGTTACAAACGCCCTATTCCGTAGATGGCCGGGATATAGCAGCCGTTTACATTGAAAACAACCCTCTCAATTACGGGCCGTTCGATTCGCGCGCGAATCGACATCGCGCGGCGAATCTCGAGGGAACTCGAGCGAGGAGCAGCAGCGCGCGCGCGGCCAAGGAAAAGCGAGGAGAGGAGGAGAAGGAGAGGAGGAGGAGATGCCCGGAAGCAGCGCGCGATCGTTGCAACAAGCCCTCTCCTTTATCATCCTGGAAAACGCCCGCGAGAGCTTTACCGGCTCATTAAACCTTGCATCACTCGTTACGATCCAAGGATAACCGCTGCTCTCTTCGGTACGCCCCGAAGAGCTCGAGAACAAACGATCTCTCTCTTTCTCTCTCTCTTCATCGAGCCGTGCCTCTCGCTCGCACACGCGGCTGCAATCGTCGGGAAAAATATCGAGGATCGAGCGAGACGGTCTTGTTCCTGTCGCGAGCAGGAGCGAGAAGCAAGTTGCGACGACGATTCTCGTCGAAATCCGATTCGGCGGATCTCGCTTGAGCTTTCGCTTCGTCACCCGCGAGATCGCATTTGCCACGGAATTTGTCGCGCGAGCGCGACGATTCTCCGCCGAGAGGCGGAAAAGCGCGCGAGTAACAACTCGCTCTCATCCGATGGCGATGACTTATTAGCGGCAGAAAAGCGGCGAGGGCGGAGAGGTTTCTTAGCCGATCAAACAAACCGCCTCGCAACAGCATCCATTCGCCTCGACGCGCGGCTGACTAATCGCGAAAATCCGAGCGCTCGCGCCATCATCGCTCGGGCGAGATAAATGAAGCTACATGAGGATGATAAGCGATACACTCGCGCTGCAATCGAATCGACATTGAATGGCGCCCGACGCAGCAGTCTTTTCGACGCGAAATCGGAAATTGCTCGCGCGAAACAACGCCGAGGGCGTATATATTTCCCTGCCTCTGCTCGCCGGAAAAGGCGAGTTCCCAAGGCAAACTTGGAAATTTTCAGCGAAGCGCGCGACAGTTTCGATGAACGTATCGATCGACCGCAGCCCGAATTCCGGGCGGAATTCGCGGCGCGTTCCATCGCCGCTAAAGAGATCTGCCGTTGACGAATCGCCGATTGCTTTCGCGATTAAAGCGAAAACGATCGATCCACGCTTCGTGCGAGGATCGCTAATTATCGACGAATCGTAACTCGCGTCGCGTCGCGACGCTCCCGCGAGCCGGTCAAGGGACGAGGGCGCGTTTTTACGCTTAAAAAACCGCCGCGGCTCGTTAACTGGCGCCGCTTTTCCCAGCGCTGCGCGCCAACGGCGCAATAACCGTAATCAAGCGCGGTATCTCTGTCTCTCGCATGCGCGTGCGCATGCGCGGAGTGGCGAGAGCGCGACAGCGCGGCGCCGTCCTTTTCCCATGGCGCTTTCATTCTGGTTTTCCGATCGCGAAACCAGCAGAGTTCCTTCCTTCCGCTGTCAGAGTTCGTCGTGTCGAGCGACGAAGAGGCGCGGAGAAGCGTCGCGAAAGCTCGCGAGCGACCTCGTCTCTCGGCAGGTTAGCAAGCGTCCGATACGAAAGGTCGCGGGACGAAATCGCGGGACTGCTCTTGCCAAACTTGGTGGAGACGGAGAGAGGGAAAGAGACGGCGCGATTTAATTGCGATTTAATTGCGATTTAATTGCGGCCTACATCCGAATATCGGATAAGATCGATTGTAACTACTTTGATTCTCCTGCAACCTGAGAGTGGATAAGATTGAACGAAAAATTCTACGTTCTCCCTTTCCGAGAAAAATTATCTCTTTTAAAAGAAAATTTCTCGCTTCTATCTTTTTTAGGGAAAGGAAGAGAAAAGGAGGAACAACGAACCTCGCCACCAGAAGAACCACCGGCGCTCCTTCCTGTGTGACAAGGATTCCCGGTGGTGCCGGTGACCTTGTCGAACGTATGCCACCATATTATAATCCGCCAACAGCGCGGATTTTCCATTCGGCCATTCATCACGAGCTCATTCGGCGTTCCCATAATTATAACTGACGGCCAGCTTCGGCTCGCGATTATCTGCATCCGCCCGGCATCAGGCCGTTCCGGCTGATTCTAATCGGCGAGCGACTTTCCTCTGGAGGAGAGGACTGTCGTACAAGCGGAAAATATTTCCCAAGAGGTCCACAGCAATGCTCGCCGACTGACGCGCGATCCGCGCCATTATACGAACGCGTAACGTCAGCTTGCATAATTTATAGGCGCGAACCGCGACAACGAGACGACACGGAAACGAGGATGGACGATCCGTCTCCGTGTGTTTGCGAGAGAGAGAGAGAGAGAGAAAGAGAGAGAGAGAGAGAAAGATTCGCGATCGAGAATGACGCCGGCGTCGCCGTTGTAATTTACGACGGAAACGAGAGGAGCCTCTCTCTCTCTCTCTCTCTCTCTCTCTCTCTCTCTCTTCTCTCGCCGAGACGCTCGACGTCTCTATGACGCCCATTCGTCGGCGCGAGCGTCTTCTCCTCTCGGTTCATCGCGAGTGCAACTCGAGATCGTCGGGACTATCGATGTTTGGATCTTCGGGCATAAAGGAACACGCGCCACGTCGACGACAACGACGACATTGGAGAGGCGCAGTGTCCGCTTCTGTCGAGCATTCTTTTATTCGTCGCGGGGATTCTGCGGAACGTACATCTCACAGTCGAAAGGTCGCGGCTCGTGTCACGAGGTGATCGCGCAACGTCACATTGCCGCGCGCGAACCGGCCGCTCCGCTGGTTTGCAAGTTCGCGGGATAGAGATGGGTGCGAGGGGCGCGCGGAAAGCAAGCGAGCGAAAGTGAAACGAGCGGTGGCGAACGGTACTTTCCTATTATCCTTTCTCTCTCGTGCATGCTCGTTTAGAAATTACAACCGGGGCGCGCGCGCGGAGCGGAAGGCGCTTATAAGGTGAAGGGAAAAGGGCAGGAAGAGAAAGGAGCCGGGGAACAAGGAGGCGAGAGCGAGAGAGAAGAGAGAAAGGAAACGCGAGCCTCGCTCTCGGCGGATCGCGGACGATCGAAACGAAAGGGAGAATACTCGGGAGATGACGAAGAGACGGCGGACCGAAGGCGAGGAAGACAGGCTCCGCTTGCTCCTCTGGCTGCAATTTGCGCGAGATGCAGGTATCTCGGGCGAGATCGGCCGAGGTCGAGCCGGCAATTTCGAGGAAAGCGGGCTCGAGGGTCGCAAGGGCGCGGGACGACCCTGACTGACAAGCATCTCCCGCACGAGTCCCTTTTCCGTCGACACGTACGGACGCTGCGATCGCGATCGCGCATTGTTGGCGACGTTGCTCGTCCCTTTCGAGCAGAGGCGCGCCTCGGGCGGTCCTAAGCGGTCTAAACAGGTGTGCGGAACGAACGTTTGCTCAGGTGCGGATCTGCTCACAAGAATTTCGAAAGCGTCCGAGCCAAAGTCGTCGTCTCCCGACGAGATTATTCGCTCGGCCGAGTAACGACGCGGCGCGTCATCTCGAATAATGAATCTCATAAAGGAATTCCGCTGGATGTACCTTCGATCCCGGATCCCAGATGGATCAGCGAGCGGGATTTCTGGGATATCGAAAGAACGCCAAGCCATTTCTCACGACGGAACGTGCACGGAATCGTAAAAAGTCTTCCGGGGCCTTCGAGGAAATTGGCCGAGTGACCGGCGGGGKACAACAAAGATCCCGAAAAGAAAGAGAGCAGTGCTAAAAAAAGACTTTTTACTGCTGAAATACCTAAATGCTCGCTCAACGCTCGCTTGTCTTCTGATTCGAAGGATCGAACATCGAGCATATCTCTCTCTCTCTCCCTCTCTCTCTCTCTCTCTCTCTCTCTCTCTCTCTCACTCTCACTCTCTCTCCAAGGAGACGAGATTCCTTTATCAATCAGAAACCATCTCGGACATTCGTAAACGAATGTCATCGCGAATTAATTCCATCATGAAAAGTCCATTCAGAGCTAACGGGAAAGCTTCGAAAATCCGTCTCTCTCTCTCTCTCTCTCTCTCTCTCTTTCTCTCTGTCTCTCTCGATGTGACTCACGTTTACCGTCAATCCGCGAAAACGAATGATTCAACGCCGACGAATTCGCGTGCGAACGATGGCACACGGCGCGATAGCGCGCAGGGGGGATCATCAGGTCAGGTGCAGTACGAGTGCAGGCAACCGCGTCGGACGTGATCGGCCGCACAGGATGCCAACCGCCGGAACAAAAGCGAGGATGTGCACGGAACGGCCAACAGCCGCGCGTCGCCGGGTCGCGGCGACGGTTGCCGCGGCAGGATTTGAATTCAAATTTCAATACGAACGCACGCATGCGCGCGCGCCGCCTACGATCCGAGAATTCCAATTGCGCTTTGGATTCGCGAATGGCGACCGCGCGCTTCGCGCCGACTGACTCTACGTTCAATTCCAGAGCGGTGCGGCGATTAACCACCTGCTGAGTGTGCCTACTCGCGTGTGCCTACCAGCTTTGCCCGCTGTTCTCCTTCCTCCCTCCCTCCCTCCCGCTCTCCCACCCCTCCTCCCTCCCCCATCCCCCCCCTCTGCCTTTCTCGCTTTTCGCGACCAAGTGCGGCGAACGGTACCACACGAGCGATCCCGTGGGAAAGCGCGCGCGCGCGTGAGATTCCATCGACGCTGGAAATGCGGTGTGCGTTGTCGCGTGACCAATATCTTCGCACTTACCTGTTAAGTATAGCAGCAGGATGGCGATCGCGACGGCCGGGCGCTCGATCGGACGGGTTGCCATCGTGACGTGATCCCTCTGCCTATCTTCACTCTGCTCTCGGGAAAGAAGAGTTCCTCGTTCTCCACGCACCGCGTCCTCCGTTTCTCCCTCTCTCGCTCGCTCTCTCTCTCTCTCTCGCTCTTTCTCTCGCTCCCTCTCTCTCTCTCTCTCTCTCTCTCTCGCCCTCTCTCTTTCCTTTCTTTGTGCGCTTTATGCGTTCCTCGTTAGGTTATCGCAATCACTGAGACCACACCACACGCGATCGCACTCTCGTCTCCTCTGTTCACGATCGATCGGCCGAATGATGAGACACGGCGCAACGCATTCGGAAGATCCTTATTATCAACACCGAGCGCGCACGATGGCACGTCACGACGTCGCGCTGGCCGATCTCGAACTGTGGCGGGGAGCGCTGCGGACGCGCTCGGCACGACCTTCGGCTACGCTCGGCCATCTTCGCCGGCCGCGAGACCGCGTCGGCACACACAGGTATGGTCGCAACGCGGCGGAGGAGAGGGCAATTGTCGACCGATCCGCAACGTACGGCCTTCCGAATCTTTTCCCGATCGCAGCCTCCGTCTTTCCACCTTTCACAGGATTCGGAACTACATCGGCGTCTCTCCCGCTAACGTAAATTGGCTTTAAGGTTATCCTAATCGTCATTAGGACCGAGGCGTCTCGCCGATTCCGTCGCATTCCGGCGCATCTCGAGGCGCTCCGCTCGGAATGCCCATTCCAGTGTCCAACTTCATAATTGAGGAAACTATCGAGGCAAGATGGCGGATGGACCGGCCAAACTTTTGTTTCGTTCGGCGAGCGCGGCGAGCGTCGCTGTTTCCGCGAAGCGGTCGGATTTCAAAGATGCGCCTAACTGCGCATCGAGTCACGCGTGAGATTCCGTGTTTGCGCGCAAACATGGATGCAATCGTGCCATTTTTTAGAGATTCCGGGGTCGCGCACCATATTATTTACTATTTAGACCGAAAGGATCGAATCGGGTGTTACGTGCATATAAATTCAGATTTTTCTCAATATGCGCGGCCAATATCGGCCGGCAATCTCCCGCATATCGACTCTTCTTCGATCGACCATTCATTTTCCCTTCCACGAACGTCGCTGCATCGACCGCTCGTGAACACGGGCTCGTAACACTTTCCCGTAACGAATATAAATCTTCCGGCAAGGGATTTTTGTTTATAGCATCCGTACGGCAATCTTGTTTGGGGAATTTGTTTCGTTCCATATGCCCGCATATGCAAAAATCGCCAATTTCCGTCAAGCCGGACAGATTTATTCAGCCGCGCAACAATATCATGCACTCGGCGATAAAACCAACGCTATCTAATCTAAAGCTAGAGCAACGTGAAAAAAGAGTTTCGTGTAAACTCGAGATAAAAACAACTGCGCCGTGCATTCTCCTCCCGAATAACGGTACTGACGGTAATGACGATAGAACAAGGAGACGGGATTTAGGGAGAATGCCGCCCTAATCCTCCTCGCAGTCTCCAAGACTAATCGAGCCTACCGCGCAAAGAAGCAAATGGCGATAATTTCGTCGCGCGGAAATTTCCGGAGATTACACGTACACAAAATTGGGAACGATCGTAGAGCTGCTCGCAAGCTGCTTCAACAGAGTCTAGTCGCGCGTGGGTTCATCGGGAAAGACTCGAGCCCAGGAGTTGCTCGAGCAGAGCTAGTGTCTCGAGCATAATGATCGGCACAATGCGAACGCGACGAGCGTTTAATGTCGCGTTGTTGCGGCCGGATTAATCTCCGGATTAATCCGACTTGACGCACGACTGTTCGTCACTATTCCCGCTGCATCAAACGCCGCTGCATTTGACGAATCCCGTCGCGATCGTCGTCGTTGGCGACGTCGCATCCCGAAGATTGATGACACGCACGTAGCTGCTCCGTAAACTCGCGCAAATATTGCCACGGCGTTAACGATAGCTCCGTAATTACATCTCTCTCTCTCTCTCTCGTGTCATCACAATTACTGATGACGGGGGGCTTACGGCGCGCCAACGACGCGCGGCTTATTCCGCGTTTCAACAGAGACAGCAGAGATGATCGAAAATTCACACTCCCTTTAGGGAGGAGGAGAGGAGAGAGAGAGAGAGAGAGGGATTGAGCAAGAATTGATGGTTCAGCTGTGCGAGATTCGAGAGAGCTAGCGCGGACTCGATTAGAAAAATCTTCATCTCGCGCAGTATCGTACTGTAAACGTTTACGTTATCGTTGCGGATCGCATCGCTCCATCATGAAACGATGGATCAGATATCCCGCGATAGCCCTCCGAGGTTGCTGCTTCGGTGCAACCTTTGGTCTCTTTTACTCGGAGAGCTACGCGAACCTCATCATCGCTCTCTCTCTCTCTCTCTCTCTCTCTCTCTCTCTCTCGAGAATTGTCCCTTTCAAATGAACCCTCGCGTGGTTTACGAGTGGACCCTTTGCGTCTCTCGCGACGAGAGGTCTTATGACGATGATGATCCAAGACGAAGACGGAGCTTTGCTCGCTCGTCATTTGTCAACAGACTGTTTACGCCGCAGCGATCGGGGCTAGAGCGGGGGTGTCCCGCCATCTTTTTCCCCGTCGTGTCAACTGTGAATGACGTTCGGTTGACCTTTGTAACATCTCTGCGTCCATCGATCGCCCGGTAATGGAAACCGTCCGCGTTCATTAGGTTTTCATTAAATTTCTGAGCGACTAGCGTCGCCGCGGCTTCGTCCTACGAGCGATTCGATCGTTTCCTGCCGTTGCGGGAAATCGCGCAAAGAAATCGTCCAACTTGCGTGACCCGCGCGATTCACCGGCCGACGACGAGAGCTTTCACGCTATCGTTCCATTTTTCGCGCCCAATTTATCCGAAAGGAAACGAGACGCGTCTACCAGGATGATAGATGGTAATTCTCGCGCGCGACGTCCGCTAAAACACGGCGTTAAGGTTTTATCGTCTCAAAGCTGCTCCGGGGAGCCCCTCTAGCTCCGCGCTGTTCACTAGTTTTTCCGACAGCTCAGTACGCAAGGAAAGTGGATCTCGTTTCGCCAAAGTGCTCGGCATTTCCCGTAACGGCGGCCATCCCTGACGATAACGAGCCGTCAGCTCGTTCTCGCGATTATTTTCGCCGCGAGTTCAAGTGTCGCAATCGATCGCGCGAGGATTCAGCGCGCCTGCAACGTAACGCTTGCGAATGCTCTCGAGAGACGGGACAATTTGAAGAGAGAGGCGACAGTTTCGATAAGAACAAGGCGCAACTCCCTCCTGCAAATCCGCAAACGTCCTTTCGCGGATCTCATTCGCGCTCGATCCTGGCGCGCATTGCGCCGACAGGAATTAATAAACGCTCTCTCAGATGATCGATTCTCGCTGACTTTGGCGCCATGATAGAGAGACGGAAATTAGAAGAGCGGAGATGAGTCGGAAGGGGAAAAGGACGGGAAAAGACGGAGACAAAGAAAGAACGGTCGAGCGTCTAAACGATGCCTCGTAGTTTTCATCCACGATCCGGTTATTAAACACTCGAATGTTCCTCGCTGCGTAAAAAGCGCCGAGAGACTGTAGCTCAAATAAACGGCCGGACGATGGGGCGATGCGCGCGCGCGCGCGCGCGAGAGAGAGAGAGAGAGAGAGAGAGATGCGAGAAATAAATTTACGAGGGACAAGTGACGCGGCGTCCTTGTCCCGCGTCGAGAGAGCGACTCGTAGTAAATTAAACATTTATTCCAACATCTTTCGCCGAGGGGGTCCTCCGATATGGCTGGTCCTCTTTCGTAAACAAACAAAAACGTTTGGTCTCACCGATTATCGATCGATCGCCAGGTTGGGGCGAGATTCCTGTCCGCGACTGATTTCCGAATACTGTCATGAGATCTCCCGATCTTGAAGGGAGGAACGAGAGAAACGAGAGCGAGAAGATTCTCTTAATAGAGACTAAAAGACCGCTTATGAATCCGATCTTGGATTCAGCGGCAGGTATGCAAACGTATTCGGGGAAACGAAGCTGTTAGTCCCCGGATTGAAAATCCGATCGAGCCGATAAGAGAGAGAACGCACCGAGCGAAAACGGCGAAATTCAGAAATCCAGAGCGAATTCTATTTCCGATCCGATTCGCGCTTCTCTCTCTCTCTCTCTCTCTCTCTCTCTTTCTTTCTCGATGCTCCGCGTTCCGAGAATCGCATCCTCGGCGCAGAACGCGAGATCGATTACGTAATGCGCCGCGCGACACGGTCACGGTATCGAGAGCGTGTTTGTCCCGGCAAGGATTTCATTTGTACAATTGCCGACGCGAAATGACGAATAATATTTCCCTTCGGGAGAAACGAGAAATCGATTCGAGAGAGAGAGAGAGAGAGAGAGAGAGAGAGAGAGAGAGAGAGAGAGAGAGAGGAACGCGAGAGCCGACGCGACGTTCGCGATGAATGATTTTCGGCATCAGTTTCCGCAGGGAGTCGACTGCGAAGGGAAGTAAATGAGATGGCGTCTCTCTCCCGGGAGGGGCAGAAGGAGGAGGGAAACGCAGAGAGAGAAAGAGAGAGAGAGAGAGAGAAGGATGAAGACGTTGAAGCTGCTTGCATTTTTATTCCGTTCCCGCAGGAGATTCGCACGCCGCGAGTGCGCGGCGAGTCGCGATTTCCCGCGGCTCCGTCTCCCTCCGTGTAACTCGATTTGCGCGCGGCTTACATTAACGACGATTAATCGCTCCACGAGAGAAAGCAAACGGTCTATCCCCATGTTCCCACCCCCGCCCCCGTGTACCAGCCGGTTGCGGCAATCTCGCGTCGATCAATCTCGTGCGAGCCGCGCGAGCGATTAAGCTGCCAACAGGTGCGCCGCCGTTGCCTCGGCTGTAATTCGGTCGATCATTGATAGAACGGAAGGGGATTACCGTCGCGGGTGGGGGCGGGGGCGGGGGCGAGTCGTGCCGGACTAGAAAATGAGTGACGAGGCCGGTCCTCCTCCCCCTCCCCGCTCATTCCGTTCGTTCGTTCGTTCGTTCGTTCGTCGGTTGGTTCGTTCGTTCGTTCGTTCGTTCGTTCATTCGATAATGCAGACGGGCGTCGGTGTGTGCGTGCGCGTGCGTGTGCGTCGGTGCACGTGCATCTGTGTTGGGGCAGCTTCGCCGGCGCCTAAAAGGCAGGCAGCCAGGCGGGCGCCGCCGCTCGAAAGGGTTTCACCCCGTCCGCCGACGGCGTCGCCGCTCATCCGCGAGCAGAAGCGGGACGGACAAAACGAGCGCGGGCCGGATAACACGGGACACCGGGCGCGCGCGGGGAAACTAGAGGAAGGGAGGGGGACATAAAGAGATCTGGTGCAGCGCCGGGAAGGAGGCTGCGCCGTTGGTGCGCGCCTCGAGGACGGTCGAGCGGCGAGGCAACAGCCTGGAAGGCGACACCCCGGCCTCGTCCTCGGCCGACCGTTCGCGAGGAGAGAGAGCGAGAGAGAGAGCGAAGCGCAGCTCGCGATGTTTTCTGATGCCGCGGATGCCGGGATATGAAAAGCGCCCGGAGGCTCGGCATGAAAGTACTCGCGAAACTCGTTAACGCAGCCGGGGTAAATACGGAGAGCGCGAGTAGAAATAAAGAGGACGCGGATGCGAGAGAGGGGGCGGCTTCCGTTTGATGTCGCGGCGTGTTTGCCGCGAGATAAACGTGATTATCGTTCAATCGTCCGACGAGGAATTAATAACGGATTCCAACGAATTCGTCATCGAGTGATTCCTGGGCTTCGAATGATTCGCGCTGCATCGTTTATCTGCCGCGGACACTTCTTTCGAGTATCGATAGTCTCGTTCCGAGGATCGACCTGCATCGACGAAGAATGCTTTGGACAATTTGCAACCGCTTTGCGATCGGATATCCGACATATCTTTCCGCTGCAACGTGCAAGCTTAAAAATGTACGCGTGTTGTTATTAACGACGTCATTTCCAGCTCGCTATTACCGGCGTAAGAAAATAAATTGCATCGCCGTCACGATGCAACGTCCCATCGGCTCGCCGAGTCGTTTCGATCCTCCTCGCGCGATTTTTCAAAAGACAACGTCTCCAACAGTAAGGCTGCTCGAGCAAATCGCTCGATTCGTCCTCGGTATCGAGTGTGACGGCTACGTTAAGCGCCACGTACGTTCTCTCCTGATTGAATTCTTCTTGTCCTCGCAACACACACACACACACACACACACGCCGTGTGGGATTCATTGGGTAGAAAATGAGGCCCGACTCTCGCGAGATGAGCGACGCCTGGGCGTAATCTCCTGCGCGAGTTCCCGGGAGGAAACGGGAAGCGGCGAGAAATCGAGAGCGACTCGGCGACGAGAGGCTGCGGCTCCTCGCTAACGCGCTAACGGAGTTACATTTATTCGCTCCCCGGAGCGGCGAGGTGATATTTTTCCAAGGGGGAACTTTCAAACGCCGGGACGGCGACTGGCTCTTGCGGTAAAAGGGCGGCATTGTGTCCGCCGCGGCTCTCCTCGCGTCTTCTCTCCCTCGCCCGTTCCGTTCCGTTCCAAGCTGCCTCTCTCTCTCTCTCTCTCTCTCTCTCTCTCTCTCTCTCGAGTTGCCGTCGAGAGAGAGTATATAAACACTCGTCGGCGACGACCGGAAGGCACAAGTTTCGTCCGAGCGGTCCGGAGGAAGCGAGAGAGGCTTAGCCGGCGGATTTATTTCTCCTCCGCTTCTCGCGTGCACGCCGATAAGATGCACGAGTACCCGCAAAGCCTCGACGTCGCTCGTAACTTACCGATTGACGAACCGGTTACCGGGAGAAAGCCGGAAATTCCTTGGCGAATTCGTCCGAGCCTCCTCGAGGACTCTCATTTATTCAAGCGCGCCTACTCGATACTCGCGGCACGAACCGCCGAGCGTTCCGTTTCCCCAAATGCCCCGGGAATTTAAGTCCCGCGTATCGGAAGCGTCGCTTTAACATCGCCGAACGTCGAATCGAGGAATGGACCGACCTGGTGAATCATCGCGCATKRSGGSGGGGRGGGGGGRGGGGGATGACGGGGAAAGCGCCCAAGGAAATTCGGGAGAACGAGATGAACTCGTGGCGCGAATAACAGAGCGCTCCGAATATGGCGTGCGTGGACACGTGCTATATTGAATTTTCCACGACGTAATGATCGATGATGAAAATTCCTCCACCCCCTGTCCCCTCGATTCGAGAGATCGCTGCAAAGCGATCGACTCTGCCGCTGCCCGCCGAATCAGCTTACGTTGCGTTTACGAGTAAAGGCAATCGTAAACGAGAGGAGGAGGTCCGAATTCGATCCAACGGCCGTCGAAAACAATTGGTAACGAAAACATTTTCCGTTCCGTTCCGTTTTAAGCGGAACCGATATCGCGCATTAGCTCGCCGTTTCTCGCCGTTTCTCGCCGTTTGCCGAATGTATCTGTAATTACGCGTAACAATGTAACAGTATTGCATGCACGGCATCGGGCATTGTTACCGGATACTTTCAATTGTGATAGCAAGAATTCGAAACGCTCCCCGCGTGTATACGTTATTCGATGCAACGGCCTGTTTATCGCAAATTTAATACGCTCGCGATAACGCGACTACGGCCGGCCGAGTCTGCGATCCGGATTTAGTAAATATTATCGTTACGAAGTTATACGCCTTCGCTGGCCAAGGGCCCGATGCTGACGTATGCTTCCGAGAAGCGTGCAGAGTGCAACTGATAATTAACGGTGTTGATCGGAACACGCATAACCGCCGCCCGAGGTTGACGTTGACGGATCGTCCGACTTATTATCGATCAATGAGGAATTAATTCATGCGCGTGATTGGAATAAGGACACGCCACCGCGACGTAGCCGATCATTTGCTGGAACCGCGCGGTCGAGACTCCGCGGTTGACTCTTTATCACGACTTTATCACGCGTCTCTCCGCAAGCGCGAGCATGGCAGATATGTGGCTGTGTCTCGGAGAGAAATTAATGCCGCTCGAGGAGTAAACGGAGTCTCGTCAATCAGCCAATCATCCTGCCCGTGCAAGATCGGAGAGCCGTAAATCTTTTCCCACGACTTTTGCCTTCGCGAGGACGCGCGTTATCATCCGCAATGAGGCGCGCCTTATCGTGGGACGATAACAGCGATAAGAGCGTTTTCTTCGTCGAGGGGAAGCTCGCGGATCGACGCGATCTCAAAGCGTACTCTCCTCGATCTTTCCAGATCCGCTCTCGATCTCGCGAAGCTGGCCGCTTCCTCGCGTCCCGAGTCTCCGAGATGCCGCCGAGATCTCAGTGATGCGACGAACGCCAGGCCGGACGATGCCGAGCAGACGAAATCGACGCGGAGCGCACAGGCGCACCGTGACGATCCTAATCCGATCACACGGCCCATTGAAGTCACAAGTGCGATATTTTAAAAGGGGCTAACGTAATGCCCTTGTTAAACGCCGCGCGGCGGGAGGGAACCGGGGATCGATATTTTCCGCGACGCGTTCCCGGCCAGCGGAGAAGGATACAATCCGCCACCCCTCGCTGTTGGCCAGATAATCTGGCGGGAAGCTCGTTACCCCCGTTGCTCCTGCCGCTCGTATCGCGGAATTACTCGAATTTGAGCGCGCTCAAGAGAGAGAGAGAGAGAGAGAGAGAGAGAGAGAGAGAGAGAGAGGAATCGTTATCTTTCGGCCGGACGAAGAGTAAACCCTCACCGCGCTTATCGATAACTCGCGTGTTCCCCTCGATCTTTCACCCTCCCGAGAGCCGCGATTTCCACGCTTCTTTCCATATCACGGATTGTGCACGGCTGCGGCTGTGTGTGCACTGTCGACGCATCGGCAGGCATCTCCTTCGGTTCGACGTTGTTCGATCGTTGAATGGCGGCATCATTCTCGAGGATCATTCTCGCGAGCTAGACGGACCGAGTTGACCCGGCACGAGGGAGATGGGACGAGAGAGCGGTTCCATTTCGAGCTCCTAAACGCTCATAATTGGATCTCGCCGCGCGCACGTTTCTTTTTCTTTACGCGGCTCCCTCGCTCGCGATCGTTCAATTTGCCGCTTCCGTTGTCCGAGCTGTCGCTCTTTGAGCGCAATGATCGGCGATTCAGAGACTTGAAGGATGCCCGAACCGCAACAGTTCAATATCCAACACGCCCGCGGCTATCCCGTGAGCTGTTTCGCAAAGTATTTCAATAAACTGTTCGATGAGCACACACCGGACGAGAACAATCTCTCTGAACAAGCGACGCGTGCCACTTCCGGCCAGGGAAGCTCGCGCCAGGACTCTTCCGTGGCCTTTTACTCGAATTAAAGCCCATTTAATCGGAGGCTTAACGGCTGCAGGCCCGCGGCTGCACGATTTTAATACATAAATGGAGCCAATACGCTCTAAAAGCTATAATTTCATTAAGCCGAACGCGATACGGATGATCGTAACTCAGCGGCCCGTTGCCCATCTATTTAGAACGTCCACGAGCTGCGCGGCGACCCTTTATTCAAGTGAGCGTCCCCCTCTCGCCCGCGATCGAGAAGCGTCGAATAAATGATGGAGCGAACGGGAGAGCAAATTTATATCTCATCTGCGCTCCTCTGCGAGCTTCTCTCGATCACAAAGCGCGTCTTTCATCGGGCCCTTGCGAGGCGAGCGTTGCGGAGCGTTGCGGAGCGTTGCGGAGCGGTGAGAGCCAGCGAGCGGAAGCAAAATTTAAGCCGAATCTGCGCGCGGATCTGGACAGGACATCGCGGTTTCGCTCATTCGCGTCGTATCGAGCCGAGGAATTTACCTCGATCGCAGGCAATCTTTCAATATCGGAGCAGACCGAACGGGAAGAACGGCGAGCTTGCTTCATTTTCGGATTCCAGATGTATCGCTGTGAGAGATGTAACTGTCAGCGAATCAGCCGCTTACATCTGCCTTGTAAACATGTTGCTTTTCCTCGCGCGGGGATGTCCGCGAATGTAACTCGCGAAAGGAGTGGAAAGTGGAGCAACAGGAAAATCTCGGATCCCGACGAAGCGGGAGCGCGCAAAGCGCTAACGGCGACTCGTCGTTCGGCGGAAAACGGCAGTTCGCACAGCAAGTATTCTAACAAAGTTCCCGCTCGCGCGACCTGTTCCGGCAAGCAACGTCCCGCCAGCGCGAAACCGTCTAACTGCGGATTAAAGCGACTCGCTCGGTTTACGATTGTAAAGGGCACGTAAAAGCGCGGACGCGTTCGTTGCTCGCAAAACGACGCGGCTGCAGCCGCGTCAAGAGCGTGATCGTCGAGCGAGAGCATGATTCCGGAAGCTCGAGAGGATTCCGCGGCGACCTCCTTCAGGCTGGCTGGCTGGCTGGAATCCCGTTTCGGCCGACGCAAAAAGTACGCCGCCGCGTGATCTCTCGCAGGAGTGCGTATCCTGGCAACCGCCGACCCGGGCCGGCTGGACCACCTCCAAGGACAGCGATCTGGGTTAACGCCGGCGACGCCGGCGTCGTCTTCGGGTCTCCCGCCTGACGAATTGGCTCCGATGCTTACGTCGCTGCCAGGCAATCGATACCTCCCCGCCGCTGGGATCGACTGTCGCAAGGAGCGATATCCCCGAAGGAGGCGAAAGCCCGGAAATAAAGCGGATGATAGGCACCTCGCGTACGCGAGGCGCGTTTTTCAGGCCGGGTCGATGCACGCGACCGCGGGAAGTACCCCCGCGCGGTTTGCAACCCTCTCGCCACCCCACGCGGCGCGGCGTCACGTGGAAAGTTACGGATGCAGAGCCGGAAGATGCGGAAGCCGCGGCTTCGCATTTACGCGGCCGCTTTAGAATTCCTGAAAAGACGAGAGAGAGAGAGAGAGAGAGAGAGAGAGAGAGAGAGAAAGGGAGAGGGTTGAAGTCGCAAACTCGCGATCATTACGACGCGTAAATATAATCTCTCTCTCTCTCTCTTTCTCTCGATTATTACATATTATTGCAGACGCAATCGCAAGCGATCGAGGACTTTGCAACTTCCTCGAAGAAACGAAAGGTCGAATCGTTACGACGGTAGGTAAGCCGCTGCATTCCCGCGCGAAACTGCAAAGTGCTCGCGCCGCGGAGCGCGAGTGGCGGAGAATAAACGCGAGTGTGAAACCGCTGCTGACCTTTCGGTGCGGTGCGCGCACGTAGCGGCCGTATTTTTAGCCGCTGCCGGCGCGCCACCTCACGTATCACGCATTAAAACGAGCTATGGGCCCGGCCGAGCCGATCCATCGAGTCCCGAGCGATCGATCCGAGAACGATCGAGCGTTCTCGCCGTTCGGACGCGAGGCAAGGAGAGCGCAGGTGTCTCGCGAGATTCCGGACGCGGATACGCTTCAGCTCGGCGGACTCGTCACGCTGCAAATGTAGCGTAAGCGGAAACATGGACGCCATAAGGTCCGGCGCGTCGACAACGGCGCCGGCTGGCGTGCGTGCGCGCGCCCGATTTATTTATTGTATTTGTTCGAGGCTGATGCGCTTAACGCCGTGCCGCTGCGTAATAATTCGTATAATGCGCGGCAATATGCCTCAGTATTGTTCGGCGATCGGCGTAGTAGGATGAGACCGGGGGATGAGACGGGGGATGCTGCAGGGGGGGGGCGAGGGTTGCGTGGCGGCGCGCATAGAAGCCTCGCAGGGTGGCTCACGGGGCGGAATTACGGTGCGCTCGAGCTGCGGAAAGGGTTTACATTCGACAGATGCAAACGGAGCTATCGATTAGGCGGGCCGGCCTATCCCGCCGCGCGATTATCAGAGAGAGAGAGAGAGAGAGAGA
The DNA here is from genome assembly GCA_020341155.1 of Eciton burchellii. NCBI lineage: Eukaryota > Metazoa > Arthropoda > Insecta > Hymenoptera > Formicidae > Eciton > Eciton burchellii. The sequence continues at coordinate 398,530 of JAHMML010000073.1, forward strand.
GAGAGGGAGAGTAGAGTGCCCGGCCTCTGTTTTTTTTTTTCCCTTTTTCTCTTTTTAATTTAATTCCGCGAAACTCTCCGCGGGTGACTATCGATGACTTTCGCGATGAAACAGCAGCACCTATGCGATGCTCCGCGGGTGGGTGAGAGGGAGGGAGGGAGGGAAGGGAGGAAACGAGTTTGGATGACCAATTGAAAAATTCGCGGGACGGGTCGGCGCGGCCCGTCGAGGCGTACGTAAAAAAAATCTGCGCGCTTGGTCCCGCGCGCGAATAATTGGAAACGCTCGGTCGCTCTTTAACGCTTGGAAAGGGTCAAGTGATCGTTGAATAATGGAATAACGACCATTGGGAGATGTCCTTCTCCTCCGCGCTTCTCCCGTTAACCATTCACACGCCGTTATCGGCGTTCATTTACTATCGGAAATACGCTGCGGCGTATCGCGCGCGCGCGCGCGCCGCACGGATATTAAACGGCTACGGGATCGCCGTGAATGTAGAATTAAGCCGTGAAAAATCCGCCGGCGTTTCGTGAAACGGATTTAATATTTCATTGCCGGTATATTAAATATTCCAAAGCCGGTGTTTCGATGTATTATCGCACCGCGACGGGAAACGCGCCGGTGCACCCTCCGAAACGTTATTACGCGCGTACGAGTACGAGCTCGAGTACAGCGTTATACGCGGAAAATACATTGTCCGCGGAGGGCAAGGGCGGAGGAAACGATTCGTTTCCTTCCTCTTTTCTCTTCCTCTTCTCGGAAACGGCGGAATCGTCGATTCTCGTTTGAAAGGCGTCCTTGTCCCATGAAATTTCATCCCCGAAAAGAGGCAGACTCCCGGCCGATGATGATCCATCTCCGAGTCTCAGGCACGTTCGCGTTCGTCCGAGATGTCTCCGGATTCGCGCGTACGCGTCAGTCAGCGAGACTTGGACCGATTCCAGAATGCCGTGACACGCGCGAACCGCACACTACGTGTCACACTACGTGTGTCGTGTTCGCACACGGCTCGGCGATTCGCCGCGAACGGAAGGGACAAGCGCACCCAGTGTTTTTATTTATCACATATCCCGCTTTCCTTTCCGTTCTTCGGTACGGGCGTTTGTCGTTGCGGACGGATTAAGCGTCGCGATGTCGGACACGCTTCGGGATCCGAGACAGGCAGGCAGAGAAACGCTCTGTTCTGCTCTGCTCAGTTGAGAGTACCGTTGCGTTGCGAATTTCCGATCGAAGGCTCTTTGCCCTCCCTTTGCGGGACGCAGTCTATTCCGCGTGTATTCAGAGCAGTATCTCTAGGCCTGCGATAATTTGCCAAAAGCGCAAAGAGGAATCCCGCGCCGAGGCAGGAAGACGTAGAAATGATTCTACGTCGTTGCGTGGCAACGAGACGCTAAAGACGCGGAGCACGAAGGTGGGGGAGCTTGGACAGCCAAGATTTCTGAGAGAACCACTCGAGAGACGAATCTCTCGCAGGTTATAACCTGCCGGGATCGGGATCGCGATGCGCGATCGCGATCTCCGCGTCTCCGGCCGGCTTCTCCCATTCTAATTTACAGTCTGTCAAAGCTACGTGCCGGGCCATCACTCAGGCACTCATATCGCGGAAAATATGCATAATTCATGGGGCTCGGCGTGTGCCGCGCACAATATTCCGCGGGGGCTGTCGAGCCTCGGCCCGAGCGAGCGATCGACCACTTGAAAACTCGCCTCTACTCGAATTTGTATGCTCCATGTGGAGCAAGCCCGGTGTGGACTCCCGGCGGACGGGATGCATCCAGGCGTGCCCGCCGGCTTCATTTGAAATATCTAAATGGATTAATTTTATCGATCGAACGGCCGCGTGCTCGGGACGCGAGACGAGACAACATTAACTCTCTCTCTCTCTCTCTCTCTCTCTCTCTCTCTCTTCCCCTCTCTCTCTCTCTCTCTCGCCCCTCTCCGTGCCACGAGGAGGAACGTCGATTTGGCGGATTTCCGAGCTGACGCACGCGGAGATGCTGAAATATCGCCGCGCATCAACTGCATTTTCGATCGAACGCTCGTTTCTTTGTCGAAACTCGCGCTCTATTGAATTTCGTTGGTCGACGCTAGCGAGAGGCACTCGATGTCATTAAAGATGTCATTAAGACTCCGCGCGCGGTTTCGCTGATTTTCGCTGTTAGGGATTTTTCTATGCGTCATCTCTTCTCGCAAAGTTTTCGACGTAAACAATCGTTACATCGAAGCTTACCTACCTTGTGAGTAGCACGAAGCCAGAGGATTGAGTCGCAACCGTTGCCGATACAAAGAAAGATCATTATCGTTGTCGCTTATAACAAGCGACAAAGTGTCTTGCGAAAAGCCAGAAGCAACGGTCGCACATTTGTTACTCGGATAGAGCGAGTATCCAGATACCGTGACCGTTTGCGGGTTGTTTGACGATTAAAGGAAGTTGTTTCGTTTTCTACGACTCTCATCTTTACTCACTCGCGCGCTCTCTCGAACCGGCAATAAATAAATAACGTTAAACGATGTTACGCGAAACATCGAAGGCGCGTTAACAGTCGCGCCTGATGAGATGTCAACACTTTTGCTTATTTTTCATAACATCGGCGCATCCTCGACCGTCAGGAATTTCTTACAAGCTCGGTGATTAATCAGGATAAGACAAGCCGTTCACTCGCGAAAAGCCGATTGAATAACGCTTGGAAGAAGCATCGCTCCTGCCGCTCCTGTCACAAAAGGATCCAGCCCTCGCGATCGCAGGGCTCGCTTTCCTGCAACAATGCGCGCGTCACGAGCAACCTTTCTTCCGCATTCCCCCAAGTTTCGCGCGATCATCACGATCATGGCCGGTCATTCCTGCGAGTCACGTACGGTGGCGGCGCGACGACCCCGGCGAATAAAGGGCGACAACAACATCGTCGTCCCGCCGTCTCGTCGTCGTCGTCCCGCCATTATTGCGCCAAAGGTCGACGAATTTCCCCGGCCCGCGTGGAATTCACGGGGAAACGTCGGAAGCCGCACGTAGCGTCCTCCCGGCGTGCAGCATCCGGTTCGATAGCTCTCGCTCGTGTTTCCATGTAACGCGTGTCAATCCGACGAGGCCGCTGTCAGTCGCATCTTCGCGGAACAGCGTGTCGCTAATACGGCCTCTTCATCGTTGACGTGCCATCGACGTGTCCAGCAGCCACCCTCACGCGTGTGCTATCGACTTTAACGCGCGCACGGGGTGGCTCCGTCTTCGGCGGAGCGATTCGATGAATTATGCAGATGACGGCCGTACATGATCGTCGTCGCTGTCGGTATCCTTTTCTCGCGCCGCGCCGGAAACTCATAAGGGCCACGATAAATACGGTTCTCTTCCCCCGGCCGATGCGTGAAAATTTGAGGACACGAGTGGATCGCTTTTACTATTTCAGCGCTTGCTTCGTAGACGACCGTTGTGCGACCTCTCGCAAGCGTGATCTTTCGGTTAAAATGCAAGTGTCACCTCCGTTATTCAACGTGCACTCGATTTTAAGCATCATCCGTTACCGGCTGCTGAATGAATATGATAATCCTGCTCTGGGACTAACTGGGGCGAGTCGATATATCGGTAATCGTGTAACGGAATCCCGTGAGGGCCTCGCGCGATTAGATTGGCGCTTCAGTTTTCAGCAACGTCACGTAATTCTCTAAAGCTTTCGCGAAACTCTCTCTCTCTCTCTCTCTCTCTCTCTCTCTCTCTCTCTCTGTATATATCAAATTACAAAGTTTCATTTCACCGAACACGTGCTTACTTACGTGCAGCTCGGCGCATGCCCGCCCGAGTCTCTATCTGCTTCCGGCAATCCGGCAATCAGCCGGTACAAAAGATGATCCTTCGTGTCCTCGATTTGGCCCTGTCGCTCTTGGTAAATTCTGTCTCATAGAATTAACGCCAGGCCTTCCCTCATGCACCGCGACGTCACTCACTTGCCTGTTTACCACCTGTCTGCCGCTGTTATCAAACCCGCCCTAGCCGTAGGCGCTGAATTCATTGGAAGCGACACGGAAAGCCGAGGTCTTACGCTCCACGGAGCAAGGTCCGTGATGGCTAATGGTCGGGAAAAAATCTCAAACGGATTGTGATTGCCGATGTGCGCCGAAGGAATTAGAATCGAGCGAGCGCGAGCGCTCGCTCCAGAGCGCTAGGTTTTTCCATCAATTTCTTTGCAAAAACTCGATAGAGAGAACTCAATCGAGAAAGCTCGATTGCGAGAATCGCTACTTCGGATTTGTCTTGAGCGGCAAGCGCGGCAAGTGAATATTCAGAGAGTTACAAGGTGAAAATCGCAGGCGATCGCCCGTCGTCGATCGGGCTTTGTGCATCAATTTTCACGGATAAACGACTCGCCCTTCGTCCAACAGAATCGCCGGTTACCACCTTAAATCGATCCTTCCAGTATCTTTTTCCGTTTTTATCGAAATCACCGTGGAATAAACGCCTTCGGGAAAATGAGGGAAAATGTTTGCATAGGCAAACAGCGTCCTCTCTTATCGAGATTCGCGGTACTCCTGTTCTGAATAATGGAAGATATGGGATGAATAAAATTTTACGTCGCCCCTCCTCCAGTCTCCCGACCGAACGTCTCAGCTCTGCTGCACGGAATTCGAGCCATAACACATCCATCAAACGGGGTCCATTTATAAACGAACGCTCGCTCGCTTGATTATCTCTTCGATCTGTAACTCTCCGAGCTCTGCGCAGCAAGCCGGGATAAAATCGGCAGAAGGCCTCGATCGGATGATCGAATCCGGGTCTGACGAATTCGAGTCTCACGGAGAACACAAGATCGAACGTTCCCGATCGTTCCCGATGCTAGATCGGCGATGATAATTCTATTCCCGCGGAACAAAGAGCGCACGCCGACGGTTTCCTCGTTTAAACGCCGTTTAATTATAATCCATCATGGGCCGCGGGAGGTGAAATAAAATTCATCGACCGCCGTGATCCCGAGAGTACATCAAAGCCGATAAAACGAGGGAGAGACGCACTCCGAGAGATGGGGGGACCGAGGGATACCCGGGGCGGCGGAGGGGTGGACAGCACGGAGACTAAATGTAGCGTATAATTTAGACGGCAGCTGCGCGCCACGACAAATATAATTCGACGCATCAATCTGCGGCTTCAGGGTCCAACTTCACTCACGGGAGGCGCCAAGTGCTATCAGAGCGGAGCGTTGTCAGGCCAGGTCGAGCCGTAGCGAGGGCACTCACGCGAGATGATGCGATAGCCGGCCGGAGTCACGCCGGAAAAATGCGTTTCCGCTGTCGGGGAAAGGGAGCGAGGCAGAGATCCGGAGCTCCGCGATCGCGAATGAGCTCCATTGCCGAAGAGGAGATTTGTATCCGTTAGGCGCATTCGCATTCGCCTCCTGATAAACGACGGAGGCTGCTCGTCTCCGCTAACGAGAACTTGAAGGCACTCTCGGGGATGATTTACGATTCCGGCGCCGGCGAGCGTGCAAATGCAGAGAGAGAGAGAGAGAGAGAGAGCAGGGGATGGAAACGGAATTTTTTAACGTGGCTTATTAAAAGGCTCATCGACTTATCGCAGGCAATCCGCACGCTTCTCTCGTTCGTCGAGTGCGATACACCTTCCACCGTCTCGCTGTCCCGTGTGGGAAAGCGAGGCGAGCGTCCTTGCCCGACACCCCTTGGGTGTCGAAAGAGAAGCTGAGGGATCGCTGGTGGACATTAACGGCGACACGGCAAAGCTTCGCTTCGCGAGGAACCGAAGGAGGTTTGTGCCGAGCGCGATTCATAAACGCGATCGACGCGATCGCTGTCGAAGGGAACGATTAATCATAGTGGCGCATAGCCATCGCCGATTTATCATTCGCGAAACACGTTGATTATACGGAAATGCGTCCGCGTGATGAATTGGCGCCTCGGTGAGCCACTTGGTCGCGATCGAGGCGCGAGGCGAGGATGCGAGTCGACGCGAGAAATTGATACGATTATATTTGTTGGCGAACGGAATGCGGCTCGTTGCTCGCAGATTTCCCGCCGCTGTAAACGGCCCTGTTATGTCAATCACTTGTTCCAATTATTCCAATCTGTGATAGCGATAGTATGTAGTTTGTTGGGAAAATTGTCGCTCCGTGCGCGGCGAGAAAGAGCACGAAGCTGTGTCGATCGCGGACGGAAGATGGATAGAACCGATGACCATCCAGGATATTCATCTAGGTCAAGTCAACATCTAGGGATGTGCTCTCTTTCTCTCAGCAAGTTCACAGAAACGCACTCGACGACTCGGAGAGCTCGCAAGGCGCAAGCTTATTCGTCCGTTCGAGTGGCGCGCGCGGAAGACGCCGAGAGTGAATCGCCAGTCCGGAGATGATGGCTGAAATCTTATTCAACGTGATCTCGCGAGAGATAAAAATATTTTCGAGTCGCTAGATGATGTAACGGACGAGTGCCGGTCGGCCGAGAGAAACACGAGGAAGCCCCGTGAAGATCGATGAAAGCGGCAAAACAGCGTACGTGAAAAGTAGAGGAAACGGAGGGGAATGAAGGGAGGGAAATACCGGCGGAAAATGTCCTTGGAGAAAGTTCCTTGGAGCGGGACATCGATCGTCGCTGGTCTTGTTTCAATTTTTACCGCATTTTACGTTTCGCCGTTTGCCTCTCGACTCGTTCTCGGTGCTCGAACGTTCAGCTTTGCGTCAAATCGAATGAGAAAAGAAAAAAGGAAACAGAAAAACGCAAAGGCGCGTTTTATCGGTACGCTCTCCCGATCGTTGCGACATTCCTGCTTAAGGAGCCCTTCCTACGTCGCTCCAGCGAATAAAACAACTTCAGGGTCGCACATCGGGGCACAAAGAAGGGGGCTGAAGAACAGAGCGGACCTGTTGTGAGGCTTCGGCCGGTTCATTGACCCAATAATTTTCGTCCCGCTGAAAGGAGGGTTCGGAGTGTGTACGAAGTGTGTGGTGACGCCTCCGATATCGGGAACGTGACCGGCTTCGCGTTTCCGAGCCTAAACATCCCGCAGAAAGCACTTACGTGCTGCTCCGCCATCGCCGGTGTAACAAAACGAATGACGCCATCGACCGTGTCGGAGCTAACTGCTTAACGACGTTTTGATCAACTCTCCAGCACGGCGGGACCGAAAATTCCTCGTCACGCGGTATTTTCTCATTTCGCTAGAGAGAGAGAAAGAGAAAGAGAGAGAGAGAGAGAGAGAGAGAGAGAGCGGGAAATATCCCGCTCGCGCGATACATAATAAAAGTAACGGCGCGGTAACGAGCGGAACGCATGAAAATGGATCCGCGGCTGCGGGATGTATTTTCGTTTCTCTAACGACCGTGAAAATGTATTCAACGATGCAGCGCGAGAGACTCGACGCGTATTTCGATGTATCCCTGAAAATAATCCTGCGTAATAGCTGCGTAATTACAATGACCGAAGGATGGAATCGAATAAGAATCATCATCGGAGTAATCATCATGATTACATTGTGCCATTATTGGGCGAAATGTTGTCAAATCGAAGAAATTAATCCGCTCAGACAGCGGAGCCGCTTCATCAAAAGAGTAACGTATAATATTTTCTATACAATTACGAGGTACGATGCGCGCGCGCGCGCATATACACACACATGTATATTTTTTAACATAATTATGATGGCGCATTGTCAGACGCTTTCGCTCCAATTTGAGACACGTTAACGGGGGAGGGAGCCGCGCCGCCGTAAAAAGGGCCAAAGGTTCCTTCTTCCTTCTTTCTTTTTTCTTCCCTCCCTCCCACGAGACCGTCCTCCCACGAGGTTCGTCCTCGCGAGTAGTAAGTACAAAATTAAGGGTCGTCCCGAGACATTCGGCAAAGGGAGACACGCGCTGCGCGGTGTCTCCCGGGGCGCATCTCCTCGAAAAGGTTCACCGTCCAGGCCGCGGTAGGCGCGTTAGCTAGCTGCCAAGCGCACCCCTCGCACATCCAGCCGCGGATCCGCTCGTGTGTATTCCGTTCGCACTCGCACGCACCCCATAAAGGGAAAGCAACGATCTCGTGTGACTTTCCGTTCCGCAATAAGCAGTCCTTTATCGCTTAAGCGCGCGGGCCTGGGCGCGTGTGACGAAAATTTCAATATCCGCGAGAGATCGCGAGAGTCATCGGGAAAGTCTTCGATAAAGCGGAAGTCTCGTCGAGCTCTGCCTTACCTTGGCGAGCATCTCTGCCGCTCTGCGGCGCAGGCGCGATGTTTCGTCAAAGCTGACGGATGGGACGTCGATCCGAATTAATCGCAAGATCGCAAGAAGGAATAGACACTCGGTTGGATATCTCGTCGGAGTATCCGCGTGTTCGCGTCACTGATTAATCGACTGGCAAGTTGCGCGGTGTGTTGCGCGAGGGATGCCGCGGGTATCATCTCGCACCCTTTTTACGACGCCGTGCATTTTCTTATAGGGATCTTATAACGAGAAACGTAATATTTCACCGGCGCGACGTTAAGTCGCGGCGGCAGTCGCAATAAAGAGATCCACGGGGAAAAAGGTACGTCGAAAATGCGACCGGGGGGAGGGAGGGGGAGGGAGGATACCCGGGATTCCCTCGCCGCGATGCTTCGCGGAAGGCCGACATTATATGACATTTCTTGATACAACGTGCTTACAATATCGCTCTCGACGTCGCTCTCATTTCTCCGCGTTTTCCTGACATCGGAGAAGGCGGAACCGATCTCGGCAAACAATTTCCTTCTCCGTTCGGATCAACGACGATCGCATGGGGATTATTAAATGCCTTCGAGTCGGGTTTCCATTTTCACGAAGCTCTCTTTTCGTTCCGATCGAAGAGCCGGCCGGATCCAGCTTCGCCATCGGCGAGGATCGTTGGTTAAAATTTGGATGCCAACGCACGCTCGTGAGCTGAACGAATCGCATCGTGACATTGATCGATCTTCCGGAAGTTTCCCGGAAGTTCCGGCGGTCGTGTTTAATGAACATTCGCAGAGTCGCCCCGTCGTTTCTCCCTCTTCGCAAACTTCTTCCTCGTAAGTTTCTTGCCGGCGATTCCGATGCTTCTGGCGTTAATAAAGTCTCGACCAATTAGCCTCGCGCTCATTAAAAAGGACCTGGTAAGGTCCTGACCTGTAGAAGGTCAAGGCCTGCTTCGTGCGCGAACCCGCGAAGGAAGCCGGCAAGGAAACGAGGAGAGGCGGAGGGGGAAGGCTTGCCGGTACCGCAATAAGCGGCTTAATTTTCTTAATTAAGATCGGTCTTACGAGTCTGCAGCGAGTCGCGCGATCTCGAGTATTCGCGTAGCTCGCGGTAGCTCGATACTGTCGGAATTGCCAGGGCGAGTCGCCATTGTGCTCCCTTTGCCTCTTCCGCGCGAGTGCCGATCAGATTTCGCTGCGGTGTAGCAATTTGAATACTTTACGCGTAGCCGACACGCGAGTTTCATCAAGCTCGCTCGCTTCAAGCGGACCATTGTAATCCCGTTTGCGATACAGATGGGCAAAGACAATTCGGTTAATACGGTTAGAATTGGCCAATATTGCCTCAACACGAACCGCTCGTTGACCAAGTTGACCGACTTTATGTTTATTCATGACGATGGGACGATTCCGGAGATTCGCCGGAGAGACACGTTTTCCCGCGCCCGTAATTCTCGAGGTCCGCTTTCGCGAACGATGAGTAATGCGACAGACAGCGTATTCGCAGGACACATCAAGGAAAGGCTCAAACGACGAAATTTCCAGACGAGCAAGCCTCTACCTTGTCCTTCTCAGCCGAGCCGACCGGAGCGTGATGCATTGCAAATAGAAACAGAGCTAGAGAGAGGGCAGTCTCGAGAATTCGCGCACTTTTCTTGCAAAAGATGCGAAAGCTTCCCGATACATCCGACCCTGGCAGCGCGGCATCCCTCGACGTTCATCGCGTTTCGACCATTGTACGCTCTTTTTCACGAGCAATTATATACTTGCGCCAAGTGCGCGCACCGTGAAGGAGCGAGAGCGAGCGAGAGCGAGACGGAACGGTGAGCTGAATACGCGGACGGCCTAGCGATTATTACAGGGTTAATGAGAGAACGGTAATTGGTTGCGGCGAGCCGGCCACGCCGATCGTTGGTCGCGCTCGCCAGCCCTGGGCGCTAATCGTCACGTTTAATTTGAGAGCAAACCGGAGCGAGCGAGCGAGCGAGCGAGCGAGCGAGCRAGAGAGAGAGAGGGAGAGAGAGAGAGAGGGGGGGGGAGCGGGAGGGAGGGGCCGGGAGCTCGTATTTGTCTCCACGTACGCGGGGTAATTGTCGGAAAATACGATGACATGGCGACAACCCCGAACAGCCAGGGACGCATGCCGGGTCATCGCGACCCGGTTCTCCGGGTTCTCCGCTGTGAGATATCGCGAAGCGATCGTCGCGCGCGGCGTTTCATTTCGAGAGGTACGTTTCGACGTACCGATTAATCGTAAACGCGGATAAACGCGCGCGACCGAGTGCCATCGTTATCTCGGCCGATGCGCCGGATGCGCGGACGGACGCACGATGAGTTTTTCACTGATTTATGTCCGTTAATGGTCGGGTCGCGCTCGCGCCGAGGATAATAACGCACAGGAACGCCGATGCTGCGTATTAATTGATACAACGGTGCGGTCAGGATCAAGGTAATCAGCCGCGAGCTGACAGCGCCGTGCGCGAGATCTGCGAAAAACCAGGCCGACGTCCTACGTCCGCGCGCGCATATTTTTGCCTCCTTCCGGGCAAAAATTCGCGCGGAAATCGAGCGCGTAAATAACGGCGGGGCGAAAGTAGCGTGCACCAGGCCGACTGCATAATCAAAGCGGATTAACGCAGCTGTATAATTGCAGCGCTTTCCTTTCGCCTCGCTCCGCGGAATTAAAGCAGATCTCGTCGGCGCGAGGCGCAACGCGCATAACTTAACGTTCCAATTTCGGCACGTTGCTTATCCGGTCGAGTTAAGTGATCTCGAGCTCTCGCTTCTCTTCTCGCCGCTACATCACTCCGACAGCTAATGAGACGCAGAGGTTGAAGGGGCGCGCGCGAGCGCGCGAGGTCGATCGATGCCGCTCGCTGCCCGTCGCCGACGCGTGCATGATTTCATTACGGAGCCGCTGACACGCGTTCTAAGGCGATAACGGACTTTTCATGTAATTCACCGTTAATCCGATTAATTGGGGAACGGTAATTGGCTGCGGCGAGAGCGACCGTCCGGCCGCACTCGGGTCGCTACCCCTCGCGCAGCCTCGACACTGCAGCAGCCCCCGGCGAAACGGGTGATCATGAATTGATCGACCATGTCGTTTCCATGTGAATTCCGTTGCATCGCATCGCATCGCATCCGATCAGCGGATTCGTCGGATCGATCGTTTGGATTTGCATTCGCGATTCGCGAGTCCTCGTCTGTTCTCTCTCCTCCGAGATCCGCCAAATGGATCACGCTCCTTCGCGAGTCCTCGTCAGCTCGAAAAATTCGCCAGCCCTGCCCTTGCAACGTTCCATTCTCTCATTCGATGATGCGAGCTCCGCGGATCATCATTGATTGCTACGTCGTAAATTCTAAATTTCCCCGAGTATAGTCACAATTGAATCTCGTGAGACCGTTTGGGATCGCTCGATATCGATTAGCGATATTGAAATTTCATTTTTCGACATCTAAGCTGAACTATTACCGAAATAGCGAGTCCGTTTTGGCTGACCTGCTAGCACACTCTAGCCAAATTTGCAGTACATACACGAAATATGGAACACTCCGGGGCTATTAACCCGGACGGTCGAGGATCCGATGTATCCGGATCGTGAAAACCGGCCAGCACTATTTCAGATCCTTTCTGATAAGGGGGGAGGAGGTCTGACAGGTGGCGTAGGTCCGAGAGCAGCGAACGACAGCCGATGCGTCGAGATCTGCCAGTCGCGAGTCCGAACGAAAGCGCTCGTTCGCAGCCGTAGCGAAACGAGGATCGATACGTAACATCGACGTGAGATTTATGGAGCGCGACGCTAAGACGATAATAGAATTTTCGTGTAATCCTTGCTAATTCCCTCGCGGGACGGGCCGCTGCTCCTCCCTCCCCGCGGGACGCATTGCCGAGAGGTGGCCGCTGTCCCCTTTGTCCCCCCGGGGGATGCTCCTTGCATCCGCTTTTAAATTCCCCGAGGGTTAATTGCGCCGGTGTTTTGACGCGCGGGTTATCCGCAAAAGATTCCCGCGGTTCGCCGCAGCCGCCCGCCATTTTGCCGGCCGGCGTGGCAGCCGGAGCTTCCGGGCGAGATTGTTTATCGTCGTCGATCCTGCCGATCGACGCCATTGAAATTGGCACGAGAGGAGAGAGGAGCATGATGCACGATGAAAAATATGGAATTCTCGTTACGTTAGTCGCTCGCTTGTTTACGAGCGTCGCGCGTCGCGGATAAAATGCTTTACGACTTTAGCGCACGAGCTTGTCGATCCTGTCAATTCGAGCGGCTCGTATTTTTCGCGCCTGCGCGCCGCACAGCGCGCGAACGTTACATCGTTCCGCGGTATTTCCGCATAAACGAATTCCGCCGGTCATATTTTCTCGGCCGCGTAACGGGCTACCGCGATCTTTCCCGGGAAAGATCGCTTTTACGATCGGCGGATTGAATTTAGCTGATCTAGGGTAATAAAGAGAAAGAAATACGGACTATTCGAGGTTTCCGCGTTTGATACTGCGCACTCCTTTCCACGTTGCTATTCCCGCGAGCGAGATGAACTCTCCGATCGAGAGAAATCGATCATCGAGTCGAGCCAGTCGAGCCGGGAATTCGAAATAGCTCGCGCGGCGTTCGCGTCAATCCGAGCGCGCGGTCGATCGCGATGGTATATTTCGCGAATTATTCAGTGGATTATTTTGCAGCGCGGTGTTGTAAGCGGATTTATTAATACGCTTAATATATCTATCAATTCATCAGCTTGTGACGGTGTAATATCGCCGGCGTGATACACCGGCCTCTATCATGCCGCGGCCGTGCATGTTTACAGAAGCCGCCGGTATTTGCGCGATGCGATTCTACGTTGTTTTAATTAATGCGTCTCGTCGGCTTTGGTCGCGTCGCGGGAAGGCTCGCGTGGCCTCTGCCGTCGTTTCGTTCAATAATCGCATACGCGCGGCGTTATTTTCGATTGATTCGCAGCGACGAATCACCGGCCGGCAGCTTCCAACGACGAGACCGACTTCGTGCGCGGTTTTCGCGTCGCTGGAAAAAAAAGTGGCAATTAGTTACATTAATTAATGCCGCACGATATCAATATCGGTTCCTCATTGTTGCTCGCTGAGTTGAAAGCTTGGAACGAAATTTTCAATAATTTTCAATAATCTCGTTGCGTTTATCGATTTTAATTCCCCGTCCACGTTATCGGACGTTTTAATTATTAATTAATTTCGAAATTTATACTTTATCATGCTTGCGCGTCGAGATCGAGCAACACGAGCTTATGCTGCGAGATTATAACTTACGATTCGAAATTCGCTCTACCTATTTTCTCCTTTTCTCCTGAAACACTAACACGACAAAGTAACGTCATCGAAAGCGGAAGTGGAAGCGAGGCTGATCGCGCGAGATCAGCCTGACGCGAGATAATAAACCGCATCGATTCCGTCCTCCGCGAAAGTCACGGTAGGGACTTGACGCGGGGCGGAAACTCGTGATTCCTGACGTGCTGCTTTTCTCACGTGCTGCTTTTCTCACGTGCTCCCTCCCTCCCTCTCCCTCTCTCTCTCTCTCTCTCTCTCTATCGCGCCGAGAGAGTTACAAATCTCCGCGCGGAGAGCGTCGTCGTCGGCTCTTCGGAAAACGCGCATTCTGTGGCCACTCGACACGTTGCGGGGGAGGAGAGGCGCGAAGCGCGACGCGTAGGGGTTGATGCGCGTACGTAGATAGGGATGCAAGTGCCGGCGAGTAACGACCTTGGCGGCTCGTGCCGCGCGGCGCGCGTTCTTATAATGTTTTTCCAGGATAAATGGGCTTTCCGCTGGGCGCGGCGGTGGCGTCGGTTCCACGGGGTTCCCTGTAACCATGGCAACCCCGTAACGCCATTAAGCAGGCACGGGGTTTCTCCCCCTCGGAGAGCGGAGGGTATCTCCGGAGCAGGAGACGCGGGAGACGCGTGTAACGTCGTCGCCGCCCTCGCGTTCGGCTATCCGAACTCGTTCCTCTCTTCGTTCCCCTCCTCCTCCAGCGACCGCTGGAGGAGCATCGCGCGCGCGCGCGCGCGCGGGGAGGGCGAGGCCGCTCGCAAAGGACGAGAAACCCCATAAAAATAAATAACTCGCGGGCGGCAGAGGTATAAAGGTGATACGGGCCTGCCGATCCTCCTGCTGGCCTCTCCTCTTCTCTTTCGGTCGTCACTACTCGTCACCCCTCACCCCTCACAGATATCGCACGTATATATGCATGCTAAGTATGGTAACACGCTACGTCGCATTGGTTGGCTACGCATAAAGTTATGCGGAAACGATTAGATTAATCGCGTAAGCGTACGCTAGACACGCAAATACGTTATTTCCGCTTGGCGTGAAACGTTGTCGCGTGCAACGTTTGCCTCTCTCACTTTCGCGAAAGAATTAAGCGCTCGAATTAATTTCAGTCGCTTGTTCGCATGGAAAAGGAGGATTGCTCGAGTATACGCAACCGACTAAGATAAATCGGCTCCCGTGTGTGTTGCACATTCGCACATTCCTATTCTGCATTCCTTATTTTTATAGACAGATATTTGCGCATCGTTTTGCAGACTGCAGTCGTAATGCCTTTCTCTGTTCTTTTCCTTCTCTTTTCTCTTTTTATACGTATACGTTGTCTCGTCGCATGAATTGAAGATAGCGTTATGCATTCCCGCAACGTGCGCGGCTTTGCCGATGCTTCCGGCATTATCCAGCCGTATTTGAAAACTCGCCTCATTTCCTTCCATTTGTCACGCGCGGCGGTGAACATAGGCCGCATTGAAAATTTGAACGCCTCCCGCGCGACGAGAGACGCCCAAGTGCGAGCTCTCGAAAAACACGCGTACGCCGGGCGCGCATAATATCGACGGATGTCGTCGAAATATCAAAGCGAACGCCAACGAGTAGTGGCGCATATCGAGAAGGCTAAAAAAACGCACGGAATTTCTCAACAGGCCGATATTTAATTTAGACCGAGCGAGCGGTCGTCGCGGGGTATCTCGCCTCCGCGTCGTCCCCAGCGGGCTTTGGTAATGCGATAGCGGCTTTACACGCGCGACGGATACACATAAAACGGGAGTAACGCGAAGCCAGCGCGAGCAGCACCGTGACTTCTGCCGTTACGCGCCTGTTACGCTGCCCTTATTAAAACGACCCGCTGACGCGCGAGCCGCGAAGGTCGCTCGGAAATTTACGGTCCTCGTCGCGGCTTATTTCTCCGCGAATCTACGTTGCATCCGCTTCACTCTCGTGGCGGATGCAGCGCTGGCCGATCGAAAAATAAAAAAGAAAGAGAGAGAGAAAGGGGAGACGGGGAATATCGCTGCCGAACGAACGTTTGTTGCAGAATTTTACTGAGCTGTCCCGGCCAGCCGTCTGCTTCCCATTTCTCCTACGGGACACTCGGATATCTTGATGCGGCATCCCTCGCGCCCGCCAATCGCGAGTGTCCGCTCAACGGAAGGCGATCATTTATTCGTCTAATTCACCGAAAGACTCGTTATAACGCGGCGACGACTCCTCCGGACACGCCTGACCGTTTAATTCCTCAGACAAGCTGCGCGCCTTCCATCGACCAGGAGAGCACTTATTTCCCGGGGAGGGGAAAGGGCCGCAGTGGGAAGACAAAACGCGGGGAGGAGAGCGATAAATAACAATTACGGTCCCGTTGCATGAATCACCGCGCACGCGCCTTTACCTCGATCGGGGCCTCTTTCCTCTCTCTCTCTCTCTCTCGCCTTTCTTTTTTCTTCCTTCTTTTTATAAACGTACTCCCCCTACTCCCGTCGCCGTTCTCCTCTCCCCGCGTGAAACAATGGGTTTTTTTTATTTTCGCGGAAACGAGCACCGAACACCGGTAAACATTTCAAAAGAGAAACAGGAAGCGGGTATAATGTGTTTTTAACATTTCATGCCGCTGCGCGGTGATAATGGAACGGTTCCATTCCACGTTTCGCTCGCTTATTTGCATTAATAACGTCGAAATTATTCGGCTCGGTGAGGCGTTTTAAGGAATTAGCAATTTATTTCGCTACACCTCTTCGAAAATTTACGATCTCATAATTCGTATCGAGTTAATGTTGCCCCGGTTGCTCGCAATTCGCACGGCTCGTACATAATTGCCGTTGGAGGAAACGGAATGCGCGCGCGCCGTCGACTCGATTTCAAACTGGATATCAACCGTCTCGCTTTATGGATATTGACACTTTTGACAATGTGCAAGTAGGTTATCGGCGAGATTATGAAAAATGCAGCAAACTCGTAACGAACTTTGACCGCGAGAAGGTACTCCGCCGGAGATTTCCTGACGGATGCGCCGCGATGATACTTCGTAAATTGTCGCAGACACGGGCGGAATTGTCCCGCGAATTGATACGAGACATCCGAGTTTCGAGTTAATACGTCGATACATCGCGTGTGTGTTCCATCCACGTGTGCGCGTTCGATTAATGAAAATGAAACAGAAAGAATCGCGCTGTTGTTGTTGCCGCCATTTGCGCTCCGATTAAATACGCGCGAAATTTATAAACGCCGCGCGATTACGCATAAATCCATTAAATAGTCATTTCCGCATTTCTTATCGCTCCTCTGCTCTTTTTCTTTTCGACAAATAACAAGCCAGGACCGCCACGAGGAAGCCAGAATTTCAACTACGCGCGTTCTTCGTTTCGATATCGATATCTCGCGGCGACTCTCGTCCGATTCTGCCGATCGTTTCCGAGTCGGAACAATGTATCCGTTGATGGCCAAAGGACCAGAGAACAGAGAGAGAGAGAGAGAGAGAGAGGGGCAGAGGGCATGCCGAATGGAACAATCAGGAAAGTTTCCTTCACTCGGTCGCCCTACATGGAAACGCGCCCCGAAAGCGCGGCACGATAGCGGCTCAGTAGGTCGATGGCAATAAATTCGATATGTCGGTTCGATATATATATATATATATATATACACACACGGACCCGCCGAAATTTCGTCGGCTATCTGACCGGGATTATCTCGTCAGATAATCGTCGCTGGGCATAAATCGCGTCTGCCCATTCCCGCTTAATGGCTGCATCGCGCAACACCCCTGGAAACAAATTAAGTGGAGCGCCGCGCGCGTTCGTTTCTCTTCCCCTCTTCACCATCGTCATCTCGTTCCTCCACGTCGCTCTCTGTGACGCATCCGAAGAAACGAGCCGGAACGACGTGCTCTCAGCGACGCGCGGCGAGCCCCTCCAGCTTCCATCGCCGGTCCATCCCGGCAATCTTGAGCTAACGCTAAAAGTGCATTTCCGAGGGCGCCGACAGCAGTGAACAATGGTGCTCGTCGGTGCTCGTCCCGCTTCGTAATTATTTCGCCACCGTGTCTCGAATTATCTTTCGGAAAGTACAGAGAAATCAAGGGGAGTTTTCCGACGCGCTTCTGGATTTTTTCTCGGATTTCCGGACGCGCGTAGCTTTCGAACGGACACTTGGATAATTCTGAATTAATCCTCGAGAAACGATCGAGAGTTAACGTCTTTCTATCACCGAATTGAGGCACCCAATCAGATTAACGACACGCTCGATTTACGCGTGTCGAGAGCTTTTCCCGGATTCGCGTTTGAAACGTTAATCTCACAAAAAGTGCCACGAGAACAAGCTTACGGCAATCGGCTGAACAGGATAATTCGCGCTCTGTCCTTGCCGAGACGTTCTTTAGCTTGCCGAAGATTCTCAACGGAGAATCGATCGCTATTTAAAGTCTTCCCAGGAAGACGTCTTCGACGGTGACACGCCTCGGAAAAATCCGCAGCACGTTAAGCACGTAAAACGGCGAATCTTGGCGCGATGCGAGAGCCATATTTTACAGTTAATACATTCTATAGTAATGACGTTGCCGCACGTCTGCGCACACCGGCTTGAAATTTATTCACACAATAAGTACGTAACAGGATTTCACGGTGCTTCATGCGCGGTAAGATGATAAGCGTAGAAATTTCCTTGCTTCTTCGTCGAGTTGCTCCACTCGATATCGCGGCGATTCGCAAGCATCGAGCGAACACCGCTAGCAGAAATCGCAATTGCTCTCGGTTTTGTTGCGCGACAACGATACGTCTCCAACGAGTCAACCGGATTTAAGTTTTCGATATTAAGCACGCGAATGTGCACGTGCCGATTATTCGGCATCGGCTCGGCATGCGATTTATGCCATGAATATTTATAAAACAGATCTCGAAAATTTACATGATTTCTCGATGCACGTTTCAAACGTTGCTCTTGATTGGCAGAATTTCTTTCTCGATATACACGCCTAAAGGATATCGCTGATAACGTTGGAAAATACCCTCTATCTCTCTCTCTCTCTCTCTCTCTCTCTCTCTCTCTCTCTCTCTCTCTCTCCCCCGATAATATGCAAAAGTTCGATATATCGATCGTTACTCCAACAAAATAATCCCGCCGAAGAAGAAAGGAAGCGTTCGAGCTTAGCGAGACCGTGCAGCGCGTAATCTTTCAGCCAACTCTGCCGCTATAGAAAACGTAGTTTCTTCAGGAAGCAGTCGATATCTCCCCCACTGCTTAACTGGATTTTCCTCGAAGCGAGGACACTTATCCGTGATACTTTCCACGTCGATATACGACTTTGAGCGGGGCCATAAGTTTCCCTTAGCTGCAGGTGTACTCGAACGCTCCCCTCGTCGGCTGCTTGTAATTTGTGAAATAAATGTACGAACCCGAGTCTCTCTCTCTCTCTCTCTCTCTCTCTCTCCCCCTCTCTCTCTCTTTCCTCGGACCGGTGCCCTGTGCTTTTGCCGAGTCTGCCGACTGCCACGCACGGTTTAGGTTCGATTCGATTTAATGCCGCCTCAAAGTGCACACGGGGCTCGCTAATCGGGTATCGCGTGCAGCCAGCATCAGAAGAAAACATAAATCTCCGATACATGTCCAGAAATTAATTGAAAGTAAATTCTTGCGATCTGCTGACGTGAGGGAGCTCGTGTTCGCGGCGAACGTAGCCAAAGAGCTCTCAAATAATTCTCTTTATCAGAGCCGGAAACAGCGCAGGGGAGAAAGACAGCGAATCGATGCCAAATGTCGATCCCAGCTCTATCTCAGCACTCGTTAATAGGAATCCTTCTAGTGTAGAAATTCATCACGTCTTCTGCGTGCGATCGTTCGATCGCAGTGCAGATCTCTCTGTTCGTATGGATAAAAGCTTTCCGTACAACACCGGCTTACATCATACTCGATTTACCTCGATTATAGAAAAACACAAGGAAACGCGCTACGAAAGGCTACGCTGTTCGCGAGCTCGAGCGTTAGCCATCTCGAATTCAGCGCGAAACTTTGCGCGCCTAATCGCGCAAACGCCATTTTACCGCTTTCTCTCTCTCTCTCTCTCTCTCTCTTTTCTTTTTCCCCTCGATGTCCTGGCGGCGGGTCGGGGCAGCGGTTCGCTCGTTTCGCGGTGAACCCGGCGGAGGAGACGAGCCGGAAACTCCCCGCGATCGCGGCACGAATCGCTCGTCGGAGCTTATCTTATCCGAGCGTTCAACAATGCGCGTCTTTCACGAGGAGCAAACATCACGAGGTAGCACCTGTGTGGTTTCGTAACCGGTTGATGCCGCGAGGAGCAAACATCTTCCACGAAGCTGGCTTTACGATTTAATTACACAGCGGCGAGCTTGCGCCGCGGAATATTACGGCTGATAGCTGCGCGATACGATTCGTTATCAGCGGAGGTCAGCGCGGCGGAGGTCAGTCGATGTTAATTCGATGATGAAATCCGAAAAAAAATTCCGCGAGCGGGATTAATCATTGCCGCTTGATTAATCAACTGTGAACTCGCCAAAGCCCTTTGGAGAGCCGATGATCGACCGGAGGAGCTGCCAGATGCTGATGAAGCGAGTTGCGGGCGAGTGTCGCAGGCTAATTAGCGTAATTAGCGATCGATCTGAAGCATTGATCACGACGACTGGCATTCGTTCGCGTTCTGTTTCGTTGCCGACGAAATTCCATCGGCGATCCATATCGTTGCTCGTCGCACACAATCACGCAAGCACATGACAGTTTACGAGAGAGAGAGAGAGAGAGAGAGAGAGAGCGCTTGTCATCGCGCCGTTTCCAACTAATTTTCGGCTAGCTTCAGCGATCGCTACCGACGTAGGACGAGTCTCACGATTAAGAACGACAGCTCCGTCAATCGTGCGAGACCCTTCAAGCAGATCGCTGTCGTCGTAAACGCTCGCCCGAGGCGAACACCTGTTTGATCGACGGGAACAAGGCGTCGCGACGCCGAGGTAAACGAGGGCTCTCGATCAGGCGTCCCTGTTCGATAAGATGTACAAAGTTAGCCCAGGCTCAGCTGGCTCAACGTTCCATTAGCGAGGCTGAATCCGCCGCAACCTCGCACGTTGAACCTCGGATTAGATGACCGCCAACCTCGCCTGTCTCCTCGCTCGTCTTCCGATGCGTCTACAGACACGTGGACGTCCTCGAGACGGCACGTGCTCGTATTTCGAATGCTCGGTTACGAGCGTCGAGTTTCCAACTATGTCGATTTGCTCGCCACACTCGCGCGACATCCTTTTCTCTCTCTCTCTTACGCGGCCGAATCACTGCTCACGCTTCCGTTGCTCGCGGCTCCTTGCATCCGCGACACTCGCAAGTCGCGTTCGTCGCTTATTGTCGCGAGTACATTCGGGAATGTGAGTAATCCTGCATCAAGTAATCCGCGGCTCGCTTCGGGATAGCGATCGCGGCTGGAAATTTCTGACCCACTTTGACATTTTGACGTAACAGGCTGACGCGTCATCTCGAAACGGACGGATGATCGGAGAGATTAAACGAGTTGTCTCTTTGACGCGCTCGATGGAATCCTCATCCTCGCATGATCGCGCGAATCTCAACGCTGGACATTCGAAGCCGCCGTGAAAAGCCGTGAAAATCTAATTTCATAACGATCCGTGCAAACAACTCGATCAGCTCGAGCAGGGCTTAAACGCGTTGTGGTAGAGCCCGAAGGAAATCATTCATTAATATTTATGAAAACGCTCTCGGAGCTCGTAAGGAGAGAAAACCGACTTTTTCATTGGATTTGAGAACCGCGAGGGGAGGGAAGATTCCTACTTATTCATTCCATTAAATCGGGGAGGGGGATAGCGTAATAGCCGAAGCCTGTCGGAGGATACAGAACTTTCCTGTGGCATCCGAAGCCTAACGAGGTCTCGCATACCGGGTGGTTGATTAAAACGGCATTACTCGCAAGCTGTTCTAGCTACGATCGATCCTAGATATAGGTAGGTCAATCATCTAATTAAACCCGCCGACCTACCCCTTCCTACACCGTCCACGTTTCCTCTGCGGAGTGATCTAATTATTGTTCCACGAGAGCTTCTCTCACGGAGGACGATTCTTAGGGTTGTCGCTTTTGTGCGATCCTTCCCCTTCGCTCAAACAACCGCCAGATTACGGAGGAAGTCGGGCCAGCCAAGAAAAGCAAGCGGACTTGATTAAACGCCAGCGGAGTATTCGTAAACCGAGTTACCGTTACGTCTGATTGTCAAATCAACGCGTAATTGTAGCTCGATATCTTACCCCTGATTAAACATTTGTCGCCTATCATTACCCCAATTCGCGTTCTCTCTTAATAATTCAGAATTCAGAATTCAGAATTCAGAACGCGCGGACGCTTTAATGTCTCCGCTGAACTTGGCTTTGGCTGAACTGGATCTGAATTAAAATAACATCGAGACCGCAACAAGAGCGGTCAGCTGCCTGAGCATTCCACGTGTCGCAAGTGTCGTTGTTTCTCCGCGCGAGAGGCGTCATTGAGCGTCGAGGACGTCGCACATCGCGCACATCGTTTTTTTCTCGTTGCACCTGAACGTGAAAAGCGTGGAGCGGGAACACGCGGCGGGGAGGCCGGCGAGTGATTAATGGAACGCCGTCGAAACGTCGATCCTGTTCCGCGCGGCGTAACATCCCCCGGGACAAACATTGCCCTTATAAAAACCGGCGAGCGCGGTACCATTCATTTCGTGACTTTATCCCTAATCAGCGCGCTGATTAATCAACGCGGCGTTCAACGAGGTCTCTCTCATTCTTTGTCTCTCTCTCTCTCTCTCTCTCTCTCTTTCTCTTTCTCTCTCTATCTCTTTCCGGTCTATCTGGTTTGCCCAACGATAGCCCAGAGGTTCGACACTCTCGCCGTTCGTTCCCTTCGTCAATACGCACTTTGAGGGCACGGCGAAGGGAACGAAGCGATAAGAAGCGTCGATACAAGTATCTCGCAGATGCGCGCGATGTGACGGAAGTATCTCACGCGGGACGGATGCACGTCGCGCGGTATCGCGAGCGATATTGTTCGCTTGCAGGATGCATATGCCGGGATGCATGCGCGGGTAAACGCAAGCTGATATGGTTCCGTGCGAAATCCTTGGTCGGCTGATAAAGACCGGGGAGGGGAAAACGGACGCCCTCGATGCTCGCCGGATTACGCCGGCTTAAAGCCCGGCCATGCAACAGGATGTGCTCGGAATAATACAATCAGATCGGGGTATGTCGAGTATCGGCAGCGCGACGACGCGCGTTCCATCTGACGGATTCGAGGCATTTTGGAGCGACAGAGCCGTCCGTGCTGGCTCGCCGTTGTTTCAGAACGAGATCCTGCGGTCAACCGCCGCGACAACGATTGCCATTAATCAGAGCCGACTGAAGCGAAGAGAGAGAGAGAGAGAGAGAGAGAGAGAGAGAGAGAGAGAGAGAGAGCAGGTCGCGAGCTCGCGCGATGTCGCACATCGGGTGTTATTGCGTTATGCATGAATGTCGCGCTTATTTTCCGCGTGAGCGCGGATACTTTGGAGCTTTCGAGTTATCCGCTTCGAAAGTTGTGAGCGATCGGCCGGCGCGTCTCTCACGTTCTTAAACTTACGGTTTAGTAATTTTTCACTAGAGAAGAGTTCGGAATTTTTCACTAGCGCGCCGGAAGATTAACTTTTCCATGCACCGACGCCGTCTGACGCGTTTCGACGCCGTTCGAAATGTTGAATATCGAATTCGCTGCGGCGAACACGCTTACGAGGAAGTGGTTGTTTTTGCCGATTCGACTCTTCGCACTCGACTGTTGACGCGACTCGACGATCGATGTACCTTATGTAATTCGAGAAATCGAATTTCGAATGCATCGCTCTGAATGATTGCTGATCGATCAGCAACGATCCCAAGCCTGGATGAAGGAGGAAGATTGGCGCTAGACTAACAGCTTACATAAAAAAAAGCTCAAAGAGAAACGCCTCGGAATTGAACAGAAGGAAGCAAGGAAAAGGATAACGAGAATGGAAAAACAAGCACGCATCAAGAATCCGCGTATCCGCGTAGGAAAAGTCAGGGAAGAGATGATGCGACATGTAACCAGAAAATGAGAAGATAACCAAAGAGAGAACAGGCCACGGGCTTTGAAGAAGAAGAAGAACGCACTGGCAAAGTCGATCGCTCGATTTTCGACCCTCCAAAGCGGAGGGGAGGATAAATGCCTGCCGCGTTGTGACGCTATGAGGGGAAAAGACATCCATGAAGGCGCGTAAAATTAACGAGGAAATGAAACGTGAGTGATCGTGCTTCTGCAACGCCGGGCGAGCTCGCGGCTGATTTTACGGCCAAGTCCCGGTCTGCTTTACGACCTGATCCGAAGCTGAAACGCGCCACTGAAATCCTGGCGCGACCTTGCTCGTGCTTCCTGTCCTTCGTTGTGTCGCTTAACCACGGAAACCGCGTTTAGAAAAGAAACGAGGCCCCTATCGATCTCTCGCCGCGTCTTCCTTGGACCGACAACGGCCGCGAGAGAAGCTCGACTTCCGATTCGATAGCGAACATTGTCGGCTGAAACGACTGAAACGAAAAGTTGCTCGTCGATGTGATCGTCGATCGGGAAACGCAGAGTGCGAGTATAGAATTTCCCTCCCCGCGGCACTCGAAATCAGCGGACGAGTGTGAGAAAGAAAGTTTTCATCCGGTTTGCTTGATGTTACGTTACGTCCATCATACGCTCTGTATTGTTTTAATCATTTTTCTCGCAGAGACGCGCTCTCTGCTGCGTACGTCGACAAACTTGCCGATCGCATCTTTTCAGCACCCGAACACAGTACATAGCTTAGAACGTAGCCTTTGAATCTTCGAGATCGAAATCGAAATCGAGATCGAAATATCGCCCTGGAGGATTCACGTATTCGTCGTCATCAAAGTTGAACGACAACGGCGTCCGACACGCCGTTTCAAAGGGAAAAAATTCGTAATCTCCGTTCTGTTCTCTCGCTCGCGGATGAAAATTCACCTTTTATGATGAGCGAGGGGGGAGGGGGGCGGCGCGGCTTCGCGCGGGATATTTCTGACCGCGAAAATGATAACAACCCCGCGGAGCGGAGGGTCGCGTCGCGTACATTTTCCGGCCGAAATTCGGCCGGCGCGGGGTGAATCGATACGCGCACCTCGACAAGGCGGGGGATGGGGAGGGGCGCGATGGGTATCGCGAGTCGGTGGCAGGAATTGGGGTAGCGCGCGACGTGGATTGATTTCGGATGAGGGGCGGGTCGCGTAATCCGACGACAGGTTACTTAGCGCGGCCGCGACGGCCACGTAGACGGATGTGTGTACGTAGGCGCAACAATTTAATTACCGCCGGATGTACGCCATGCCAGACACGTTTCTCATAACGGTCCCTCGGCAACCGGCTGATTACCGGGTCGCGCCAACTTCGCGCTCAGCCACGCCGCCTTGTGCAGCGCCGGCTGCCGCGCGTAGTTTCGCATTCAAATTTCTCGCAATCTCCGCCATTTCTAGCCGCGAGGGCTAAACGCCTCTCCTCAAGGCGCCGAAGTCTTACCGAGGATTGCTGATTGTTCATCGATATGCTATAATTAGCGACGCGCGGCGTCTCTGTCGTACTCTCTCCCGTCCGTGGATCCTTGAGCGATTTCGAACGACTCTCGTGTTCTTTGACATCTGCTACCTCTCTCGACCTTCTGTTTCGGACGTCCTTGCGATCGATGTTTAGATTTAGATTACCGTGTAACAACGGCTGAGCTTCGATTTCCGGAAGAGTAGCCGAGTAACCGATCAAGTAGTCAAGCTTTTGTTCATCGAAAACCAGTTCTCTCTCTCTCTCTCTCTCTCTCTCTCTCGTATTTCTTGAGCAATGATCACGAATAATAATATCAATATCAAACAACACAGAAAGTATCGAGGGACACGGATCGAGATCGAGGATTGATTAGAATTACAAGCGTATGAGAAACGAGTCGAGAGGAGATCATGTCGAGAGGATCGCAGATAAAATTGTCAGAATTGTAAAATACAAGCTCTAGCCGGAGCGTGACATCCCTCAGCCTTTTTCGAGAACATAGCTGCTACGAGCGTCGCAACGAGATGTCTTATTACTTTTTCATTCGTCCGCTGCGCCTTTGACCTTCTTGAACGCTAACGTATTCAGCTTGTGCCGCATTCGGGCAGTGCATTAGAGCGATGCATCAGACTGATATGATTTCCACACATATCCGCGCGACATTTGCATGTTTTAAAGTGAGAGAAAGAGAGAGCGCGCCCGTTTGCGCTCGGTCCATCCAGGAGTTGAAAGCGGCGTTATTCTCTCCGGAGGATCCAGCAGCGACGAGATCGAGAAAGTTTGATCGAATTCCGAAACGCTCGCGTCGCGGCCACGAAAAAGAATTGCAACCGCGAGGCGGCCGAATCGTTGCTGAATCGATGCGCTCCAACGCATCCGGGATAAACAGCGACACGAGACGAATAATCTCTCTCTGTCTCTCTTTCTCTCTGTGTGTGTTTCTTCGGAAATGTCAAACGCGTCGGTAGTACGATCAAGAGTAAATTGATAAAGACTTGAAAAGCGTCGACTGCGATAACGCGATAACGACAATTACTCTTTCCCCATTGCCAATCTCTCAGGACTGCTCGATGAAAAGGAGTTTTGGAATTAGCTGGCGACAAGATCCGTTCCGTTATGAATACGAACGTGAGTTTAACTTTAAGCTACGGCGCGCAGCATTTGGAGAATATCAAGCAGCGGCGATTCTGTTTAAAAGCGCGACAAGGAACATCAGGTCGCGCGAGGGGTCGCCGTGATGGTGACACGCGCCTAACCGAACGACCCGAGAACGCGTACCGGGATAAAGGAGTCTCTCGTTCGGCGACCTGGTATTGATTCTCTTGTCGGCTCGCGGAAAATTCCTCGAGGGAAACACTGGCGATCGTCTTTCCGTCAGCAAGGAAAGCATTGGAGATATCCGTCTTTCGTGAATAATGCATCGTTAAATGTCTCCTAACTTCGATGGACTCCGTTAAGATCGATTTATCGAAAAACGGTCGAATCGGCGGTCGAATCCTCACGATTTAAAGGATTAGAAAAATGTGGAAAGAAGCATCGATCTTCCATTCCGGAATTTTACATCAACGTTATTAAATCAACGGTATCGACGACGTAAAGAATGCGTCAATTTGCGAAAAACTCCTCTCAAAACGAAACACAGCGTATAATAGCGTATCGCGGCGTGATGGTGTACAAACCTGCAAGTACGTTACAAGCCCGCGTATTAGGCAAATTGCAAATCTAATCTAGCGAATGGCAATCTAATACCGGTAATCATGGTGTCACACCTCTCGTCGATCGATCTCGCTTAGGTCGAAATCCTGACGCGCTCGGTGCGCGCCTCGGTTTGAAGCCGCTTCAAAGGAGGAAAAAATCTGCTCGCCCCGCGGGGGGGAAATTCAATGCTCGATAACCGGATGCATGCGAGCGCCGGCTTAAAATCTAATCTTCAAGCGCAGCTTGGACCCTCCTCCGGGCAAAATTCAATCGCTCCATCTGCAACTCGTCGGGAATCGCTCGCTCGCCACGCACGCAGATACGCACCTACATGAAACCCTCCCCCTTCCTTGGCATATTTTAATGTGATAAACGACGAGAGCGAGCGAGCGAGCGAGCGAGCGAGCGAGAGAGAGAGAGAGAGAGAGAGTCCTTGCTCGCGGGGACTCGTCGGGATTGTCTTTCTCTTCTTTGTCGCGGCGGGCCTGTAATTTTCTCGAAGAATCGCACGTTGCGAGTCGGGACACGTGGATCGCGTTCGACTCGCGAGAGTTCGATCTCTCTCTCTCTCTCTCTCTCTCTCTCTCTCTCTCTCGGGGGCTTTCTGATCTGCGCGGTCCCATGCAGATCTCGAACAGACAGAACGAGGGAAACAGATTTCGCTCGCCGCGAGAGCAGGAGAGAGAGAGAGAGGGGGGGGGGAGAGGGAGGTGACTGCCGAACCCTTCATCGCTCGAGAATAGCAATTCTCTCGATACATCGAATCGGAGGAAATCCCGACTCGATGTCCCACGCGTGATCCGCGAGCCGATCGCCGACATCTCGGGCTCCTCCTTCAGCCGACGAGATCGAGATCGATAATCTCAGTCGGCGAACGGAAAGCGAACGTCGACTCTTCAAGGGGGATTCTTCATGCTTTCGCGAGATTGCACGGTGGGGCGAGATACGACGAGCGATAACGAGACGAGCTGATACGATGAAATGCCGCATATTCCTGCCGCATCGCGTAATTTGTGGGGCATTTGCTTTCAGGCTTGCATCTCGCTGGATGTCAACCTGTTTGCGTCTTGTTACGCGACGTCACTCCGACGTAAAGTAACGAGCGTTTTCTTATAAAGTGCGCTTCTCCGCTCGGAAAAACGCTACTTTGCGATGCATCGGATCATATGCGTCTGCCGATGTACGTGTACATATTCTTGCATCCCGTTCCGCGTTGCGCATCTGAATATAAAGGGAGAAAAGGGAGAAAAGTTTCAATAATTTCCACGCTGTCGTTCCACGTAATATAAAATTTTATTCTACCTGCCGCTCGTTGCGGCTCTCAGGAATAAATTCGACCAGTCGAATCTCGGTCGTCGAAGACGACGCATGATCAAACCGCTGGGATATTAAGAACGCAGATGCAGAACGTATCCTACAAGTTACGATCGGAGACATCATCTCTCTCTCTCTCTCTCTTTCGTTTGCCATGAAAGTTCACAGGTGCGAGCAACTGCGGTTTAACGAAATCTCGCGTTCCATACGTCTCCATTAAGGGAGCCAATTTACCGGTTTCGCACGTGGACTTTCATCCACGGAATTCCCTTTCTCCGTCCTTTCCCGGCGATCTCTCTGTCTCGCGCGCGCGCGCGCGCGCTTATTACTCGCAGCGCATCCCGGCATTGCCAGCATCGCGGATCCCAATTTCAGGCGATCCCGGCACGAGCCAGGCAGAAGACGCGCTTCGGCGCGTCCTCCTCAGCTATGATCGAGATACAGGGTCGCTGGTAGCCGCGACCTCGGCGGGAAAGAGGGAGAGGGAGATCTGCTGATACAGAGGAGATGAGAGGGAAGCCCGGCCGACTGCCGTAATCCGTATCACATCTTTCTCGTTCGCGTGGCCATCTCGTTCCCCTCGCCCTCTTCGTCTTCCCAAAATCGATTTCGGTCGGCGCGCGGGGCCGCGCCCAGTCAGCCCGACACGCTCGGAGTTCGACTTTGAGCGAGGGGGGTAGGCAGGAGCGGAGGCTGCGAGGGAGAGAATGACGGGATAAAAGAGGGCGGAAGGAAGGAGGAGGGAGCAGGGTTAGCCTCATTTAACCGAGAAGACTGCTGCCACGTCGTGCGTGCGATACTCCCACCCTCCGTTTCCTTGCCCTTTTCCTAGGGCTCCGCGTTCCGAACGCAATACCGCGAACCGCCAAGGCCTTCACCTTCGGCCCCTCCGGCGGCCGATACTGCGAGCTCTTACCCAGAAGCGCTCCAACGGACGGGACTGCTAAAAGTTATCGCAGCTGGCGAGAATCGGTCCGCGCGAGCGAGGGCGAGAGAAATTTGCCCGGAATGACAGAGGCGATAACTTCTCGATGATGCGGCTCGCGATCGAGCGACACGTGTCGCGCGTTATCGCTCCGTCCTTAATTATCCCAGCATTAATCCCTGCTCTGCGACGTGTCGAGAGTCAGGCCAAAGGGCAATCGGACGCCAACCGAGCTCGCGAGCTCGCTCGCCATGATCCGGATAAACCGCTCACTCGTGCAGCCGAATCTCTCCGCTTCGGAGCTCTCGACGATCGATGCTCGCAACACCTCGCTGATCAGATTATCCGGTTTACCCCTTTCCGCAAGCGTCTTCCGATCAGCCGTGCAGTCGCGGGGCACGCACGTGCGGGATCGCGAGGGAATCGCTTCGACAGACCGCGACCTCGCGAACCCGCGACCCGCGTGTCCTCGCGGTGTCTTTCTCGCCGCTGCTGCCGCCGACTCGCGCGAATGCACGTTCCGGCGCACATGGCTACCCTCGGCACAGCCGCATTTTCCCGAGCCAGTGGCTGTGAAATCGAGCGTTTTCCCTGCTTCTTCCGCCGCGTGGGCGCGCGCGCCTCTCCTCTTCCGCGGTGGATTGCGGACACACTCGAATTGCACGCCCCTCACCACGATTCTCCCTCTCTCCCGCCTTGCTGAATTTCACAGGGTTTCTCGGGCATGTCGATCGACGCGGAATTGTTCCTCGAGCGGAGAACATCGATTCCGCTCGGAAACGAACGCGCGAGCCGGCGCGCTGGACCGCTTCCTGCCGTCTCTGCGTCGGCTCGCGAGGGAAACCGCTTCCGGCTTCCTCGCGTCATCGAGCAGCATTGAACTTCCGGCGTTTGGCAATCGAGATTACGCAGAACGCGAGGACATGAAACGTCCGTCAGCCGGATGCCGTTTTGGCGAATGAGATCGCCCGGAAGAGAGATGTTTGCGTGAAAGAGGAGCAAGTTCGACGTTCTTTTGTGAGAGCAATGTATCATGCATCGCCGGTTGATTCGGAAGGACGGAAGCGTCGATTATTAATCGCCAGGCGTACATAAAGTTATCGGCACGGCGGGAAAGCATGAAAATATATGGCACTTTTGCCCACGAAACGCCCGCTTCGCTCGTAAACTTTAAGCGGATGGGAAAGTCGGAGGAAAGTTCCGCCTCCGGAGATCGCGATCTTTATTCACGATCTTTACTACGTCAGACGTAAAACCGCGACGTCTCGTTGTTATTTTAATCGAGAGCGTTTGTGTACAGGTTTGTGAACGTGACTCCTGTCGGAGTTGACGAAATCGATCATTATCGATCATTGCCGTAACTTGAGATTGCGTGCGTGAGATTTCATTAACTTCTCGCTTTACGCGGCGCAGCGAGAATTGATGCACTTTGGCTTCCCGAGCACGCCGATCGATAATCGAAAGTCCCCGAGAATCGTCGTCAACTTGCGCGGGTAACTCCCGCGGGGGGTGCAAAATCTCGTTGACCCCGTTCGCTTGACAATATCGCGGAAGAAAAAGGAAAAGAGGGAGAGAGAGAGAGAGAGAGAGAGAGAGAGAGAGAGAACGGCTCGCTGCTGTTAATCCGCTCTCGAGTAAGCCAGTGATTTCTGTATCGTCGGAAAATATCGCTATAATTATCTCTCTCTCTCTCTCTTTCTCTTCTTTCTCTTGTTCGCCTTTTTTCTTCACTGAACGGCATAACTTCGCGGCTGAAGTTTAATTAAGTAATGTACTTTCGACATTGCGCTCTTGCGGCGACGATGCAGCGGAATTTTTCATTGCTGCGGGACGAGGGAGGGGGAGAAGGAGAGAGAAGGAAACTTGAGTGCCGGTATCGAGCATTGCGCTAAAGAAGCCTGAGCAGCTTCTTTTCAATGGACAGCTCGCGGAGAAGCCCGAAAGATGCTGAAATTCATCCAACGGAACGTCCAACTGAAGATCCGCGATCGCTGTTGGGTAGCTCTGCAGCAGCTGTTGTCCCTCGCCTTCTTCATCAAGTTGAATCTCCATTTCTCCATCTCTCTCTCTTTCTCTCTCTTCTGTCTGTCTGCCACGATTATCTTATTTTTTTTTTATACGACTGAACGTTTCATACAATATGCGGTCCGTACAGACACGCAATTTGGATTACAGTCTGGCTTTGCGTTACATCCGCGGTCGCGGATGAAGAAAACTGGAAATTTTTCAAACGTCTCGTAACCCAGCAGCGTCCCGCATTCGTATGCGCTGGATTAAAGGCGCGAAAACAGGGAAGGGGGAGGGGGTTATCTCGGAGCTATCGTGCATATTTCACGCTCGTAAATGTTGAACGGAATGACAAACGATGGCAGCTCGTTGTCCGATACTGCGTCTAAGCAGTTTCTATTGTTACTTATTTAAAATAGCCGGAAAGCCGGAACGGAGAACGAGGCACGTCGCACCGGAGATGAAGAATATTGAAGCAGACGCAAAGGCTTGCGTCATTTCGAGGCGGCGGACGAGATCGAGATCGAGATCAATTCACGAGACTTTGCGGATACTTCAATGTCGCGGCAAGGTTGCCGCGAGCTTTAATCCGGCTCTTAATCGCGAAGAACAGTGGAGACGCTCGACGAGAATCCCGAGGAGATTAAATGATTCGTCGCGGAGACTCGCTTCGAAACGGCAAACCGCGCAAGACGTTCTTCGCGGGCGCGCGCGAAGCGGAGCGGAAGCGAGAGATGGAAAAGTGAAACGGTTCCGTTACGTTTTCAAGCTCGCGGATCCCTCGGCCAATTTCGCGATACGCGAACGGCTGTTCCGGAATTCTCGCCGCCGGTGAAATATGGCACCCCCTGAAATTGCGAGCGAGCGAGGCTCGATGACGTATCGCGCGACGACGAGTACACCGGGCTACGCGGTTAAATTTCCGCGCGATACCGGCCGCGGAAAGCGTGCGAGTTTCGCGATCTACGGCCAGACTGCTTGCCCTCTGACCTCCTGTCCCGGCCCGGCGCTTTTAACCGGCGCGCTTTTCAGGACGGTGCCGCGCGAGTATAATTTAGATTAGGATCTGAAATACAGGGAGAACCGGAGAACTGGGTTTTAAAGCGTATTTCGCGACAAATCCTTTTTCTTTCGCCTTATACGTTGAATTCCCAAGGAAAAGTCTACATCTTGCTCGGAAAGATTAATCTGCGGCTCGTCGATTGTTGTTTCTTTGATTATTCGATTATCAGGCATACAAGTTAATTTCTTGCTCTGCTTGCGAACATTGAAACTTTTTTGCCGATAAAGTCGGTCCTTCTCGCTCCAGTTCATCGCTCCGCACAGCGAGTTTCTTTCCCGTTTGCACTGACCTCCGGATGCCAGTAGATGCCGCGGTTCCTCGTCTTTAAAGTTTTGAGGTTGGCGTTCTCTGGCTTTTAAGGCTGTTAAAACCCCCGAGATCTCTTTTATCAATTTTTGCAAGTCGCACGAGTCACTGCGCCAGGAGCGCGACAAATCATTTCAGCGTTCTTTTCTACCTGGAACGAGCGAGAAGATGCGAATATGCTGCTTGTCGGAGGCCACCGTGTGTAGTGTATCTATTTTTAGCTTAGGTTTCCCGCTCCACTAGCTCGTCCCAAAAAATCACAAAAGGATATTCTAGATAATTTAAAGTGGTTTACATTTTCGACGAGAAAGAAATTAATTTGTACAGCCAACGTTTTAGCAAATCTCAATCTCTTCTTTCGTTCCAATCATTCAATCGTACGGGACGAGCGGGACCCGAAGCGAGCAGGAGAACGACTCGTTCAGAAAGTACACCCTGTAGGCATGCTTTATCCGTGTCAGCCCTATTGATCTCGCGGCAAGACACCGCATTATTACGCACACGCGTACAGAGCGAGACACGGCGACACGATTACGCGATGTTCGCTCGAGGAGGTAGTTTGAATCGCTTTTAATGCGCGTTTCCTAATTGGCCGCAGGTGCGCGTCCGAGCAACTCCCCGAAGAGAAACCACGTTGGGAACGTGGTGATATAAGCGTGCCTGTAAGTGCATAAGCCGGAGCTGGCGGTGTGTTTACGAAGCGAT
Organism: Eciton burchellii; assembly: GCA_020341155.1. NCBI lineage: Eukaryota > Metazoa > Arthropoda > Insecta > Hymenoptera > Formicidae > Eciton > Eciton burchellii. The sequence goes on from JAHMML010000073.1 coordinate 431,550, forward strand.
GCTCATTTTACGAGAGGGCGGCAAGTTGTTCTCGTTAGTAGACGCGCGCGACACCGCCGAGGGCGATTTTTGTCCCGCGGAATAAAGTAGCGAGAAACGTAGCTTTCGTGGCGTAAAATATTTTACGGCGATAAACGCTCGTTGACGCGATTCGCACTGTGCGCTGTACCGCTGTATCACTGTGCGCGATTGTTTAGTCGCTTGAAAATTCTCTTTACCGTACGAGCAAGTTGATTCAATTCGCTCGAAAGAATCCGGTCACCGTGTCGTCGGCATGACCTGCCCAAGATTTTCCGACATCCTGAAAGGGCGCGAGAGCCGCCCGAGATTTCGCCAGGAACGCTGAGGAAAGAACAGAAGGAACGACATCCGTTTCCTCTCTGGCGAGAGAGCGTATCGATTCGCTGGACGATTTATCGGCAATTATCGGTTTAGCTATCGCTTGCCATCCGCCGCAACATTGTAGCAGTCGGATGCTGAAGTTACGGGGCGGTTAAAGCTGTGCGCGCGCGCCGACCGGCCGCTTGTTTTTCGTCTCGCGTGTAATCCGGTCCTTTGTAGTTAGTTGGCCCCGGCGTTCGAGCCTCTCTTGATTATTAATTATTATTGGAAGGCAAATGTAGCGTGACCGGCGTGACGATCGATAATTCAAGCGCGGTGTGCGCTCGCTCGCCGAAGAGGCGGGATTAATTCGGGCAAGCGGATCCTCCACGGGCCTCGCATCGCTTTTATCGTCATGCTCGTCGATTTTCCCTCCAAGCGTCGAACTCGCCTTTGTATTTATAAACTTTTCGCCATTAGGAGCACTCGTCGCGGTCACCGGCCAAGAGCGGAAGAGCGGCGCGCAAGTTCGCCGAGGGATATCGACTCGATGGGGTCGACTCGCCGGCGTCGACGAGACCGCGATGGAAACTTGGCAATTTCTTCTTCGCTGGATGCGCTCCAGTTTGTGCCTCGCCGATGACTCTGGCCGACGAGAGCCATCGCGATCGTTCTCGACGACGCGCTCGACCGTTTATTAATGGGAGAAACGCGCAAAACGGTCTCGCGATCGCTGCCGACTGCGCTCGGTTAGAAGGTTTTGCGCTAGAGAAGACGAAGAGGAGAAACTCGCCGCGACAGCGTCGAGCGCGTCGATCTTGAAATCTCGATTACGCGTGAAACTCGGTGCGATAGATCGGTGCTTGTATCAATGTTTCGTGAACTTTCGCGAGCACCGAACGAGCGCCGTTTCTTCATCACCTTTCATCGCTGCTGATCTCTAAGAGAGCCGCGCGCGAGTTCGTTTTTTGTCCCGATATCCCCGATATCCCCAAGCTATTCGTAATCTTATCACGTTCCGAAATGATAAATAATTAAGCTGTTATGGAATTTTCATATCTCCGATAGAATAAGAATTCGCTGGGCGATCCGGAGTCGACCTGCGGACTTAATAAATATCCGTCTTCGCTCGCTGCTGCATTAAGGACGAGCGGAGTATAAGGAGTCGCTGGGAGGGTCCGCGATAAATCGCGCGGGATTCGATATCGTTCGCAGATTTTCCCGAATTTTCCACGGAGGAACGGACAGCAGACGAGGGGGAACTCGGCTGACGGGTCAAAGTTATCGTTTTCATAACTCTTCGCGTTCGGGGAGGGTAGACTGGCAGCCGATGAAAACATGCCGTTGTTACGGGAGGATTAGCAGGGATTAGCCGGGAGATTTAGAGTCATCTGAAGGCCGGGAGTCCGCTAAATGTCTAATCCGGAAATATGGTTGTCTTTGCGCGGATTCCGCGCCGGGACGGACGCGAGCGGATGGAATTGCCGGCAGCAGCGCCGGATAATCCGCGGCCGCGCACTAAATTTCACTTTGCGTTATCTTGTATTACGAAAACAAATTGCGGCACGGTGCTCCTCGCTCTTCTGATCCGCTGCAAAAGAACGAAAAGAAACGCGCGACCCACTCATCGCTGCATCAACGCCGGTCTCGCGGGAATCCGCGATTATTCCGCCATTTCGCGCGCGCCTGTGCGTTTGCGTTTTCTCCTTCGCGATCTGCGAAATGCTCTCGGCGATGATCCGAGGCAACGCACGAGTTGAATTCCTCAACTCCCGCATTTTCCTTCCCTGATCGTGTGCTCGTGTACACGGAGTGTACATGGATTACAATGGTTTCACGCGTGTGCAAAGTAGTCTCACTCCAAAGATGATCTCAAACGGGACGAATGTCGGAAGATTCTCCGGCTGGTCGGATGATGCTCCGCGCAAAGCGCAACCGAATCGATATCGTCGCGTATGGCGCCATCAGGACGCGCAACATCTGATATCCCGACGCGATATTCCTGCTCTAGGCGCGTGGTCCAGGTACGCGGAAACACAGCGGACGATATAATTCCGCTACACCGCTTCACCATTAGTTTACGATCCCCATGGGCGCACGAGGGGTTGGACGCGATGTTTATGGGACTCCGTAATAGGGAGCCGCGTAGCGTAGCATATCCTCCTCCTCCTCCTCTTCTCGTCAGATCTGCCGGCAGAAAGTTATAATTGCTGGTACGTTAACCGACCGTCCGGACGACAGCACCGTATTTACGGTACATTTGTTACGTTTTTATCAGGTCTTCTTCGTCCGACGACGCTGCGAGTAATCAAAGATGGCTCTCTGGAACGAAACAATTTTAACGAGATGTTTAAATGTCATGATAAGGGAATTAAAGATAGGACAACTCTGGAACGTCCCGCGATGGAGGACAGTAAGAATGTTGTTACGTGTAAAAGTAATTTTGTGTTTAACGTAATGTGCAGAGAATTAATATGCAGAAACCGAAACGTTAAGTCACGAAAATGACCACAGCTAAAGTGGAATCTTGAAGACGCGTCCGGATTCTCGGATTTTCCGAGGGAATTCCCTCGGATTGTTGAAGGGGTTGTTGAAAATACGGTACACTGAATATACAGAAAATACAGTCGTATAACGCGTCGTTACATCGTAAAATAAAGATTTTAATAAAATAAAACAGATTATATAATAAATCCTAATTCGTGGCGATGCGTTCTCGCACAAAAGACTTTTATAATAATAATAATCGTTACAAGCGTTTCGTTAAATGCGCGCAGGATTCTCGTAAATGGTAAATGCCGGCTTAATGAGTCGCCGTATCGGTGGTGCGGTCTTGCTCTCCTGCTGCGCTCCGCGTCCTCCAATTTTCTCCGAGTTGCGGCGAGAGGCTTTTCCAACTACTCCCCGAAGACTATAGATTATTGCAACTTCTGATGCGCGAGGGATGGAATTAAAAAGTTTCTCTGCCGAGAGTTACTCGCGGCTGACGGATAAGGATTTAATTGGCTCTGTATGGGAAAGTTTTAATGAATATACGCGGCACGTCGGCGTATCAGTGCTTTATCGCCGAATTCTTCTCATTGTCATCATTGCGCGCCGTTTCCACGTAGTATCTCTGCAGCCGGTGCAGCCACGTTGTCCAGTAACGCTGCAATGTGCCGTCACGTATCTCGTGTACTGTTGCCGGTGCGCCGCATGTGTAAGCGATCACGAGCAATCCGCCTTTTATCTGAGAAATCAAGGGACATTTGTCAACACAATCGCCAATCAGTCGCGCGTTGCTTTCCGTCGACGAGCCTGATCGCCGTAAAAAGCCATCTTGGAAAGTGCTTACGCACGACGCATGATGTAACCGATGTCTCTTTTATCTCTAGTTTAACAAATATTATTCCAGCTGAAGCCCGGTAACTGACTTCAATATTCTTCATTCGGATTAATTTCAATAACGCTCGCGATGTTTATTCAATGATTAAATTACGATGGCAATGATTCGAGAATAGATTCGGGTATATCTCTATAGCTTAGCTTTTAAAAGCTTTTATGTATCTGTATGCTTTTTAGATTTTTGTCATGTGATGTGACGCTTACCACAAAGGGATAGAGATTGGAAACATTGATAGCTCCGATATACGCAGCGAGTTGCGCAGGCCCGTCATACGTTTCCCTCAAGTTCAATTTCTGCTTGTCCGATTTCTTCCAATCGATTACGTAATTCTCGCCCCTGTGGGTTTAATTCGCGTGAGAATGAACGGGAAAAGAAGAACATGCTTGTTATTTCGAACATTGTCGGCTGTAAGTAAATAGAAGACACGACAGATCGCTGGATTAAATTGATAGATGAAACAGGTGAAACCTAATTCAAAATCCATCATAATTCAAGATCATCATATATATTGTATACAATTTACGCGCAAAAGTGAAAGTAACCGTTTATTTTCACGAGAAAGAGGATGCGAATCCCCGGAGTGCATACTTATCGCTAGCGTGCATGAATATCAACAGGAAGAAAAGCAGAGTCAGCTAGGTACTTATAAGATCAAGATAATAAACCGGAAATTCGGACGATGCTTTTGCCGGCGTTAAAGGAAAAAACTCTAAAATTATTTACCTATAAGACGCTACGCAATCGACTACGCCCTTGTAATGCAGCTTCGTGTGAGCCACGTATGTCTCGATCGCTCTCACATGACGTACATCTTCCAGTACAGATTGGACGCTGCTAAACACCGGCTCGATTCTTGGCGGAATCTCAAACTCTTTCCCAAGTAAACTTTGTGCTATACACGAGTGCAGACACGTTCCATCCTCCAATAGTGCTGTGTATCAGCAAATAACTTTAAGCTTTTCCAAGATATTTCCTAGCCAGTAGGATGCACAAAGCACAGGGTAGTTTATCGCGCATACCTTTCTGATGCATCTGAAATCCATGCTCTCCGAGTTTCTCTATCATCCTTTCCTTCCACGCCTCTAAAGCCAGCTTGGACTCTGGCGACATGGTCTGAGTGAGAATCTTTGTTACACTAGGAAATTTTATCGTTGCTGGATCATCCGATTGAGATATGGACAACACTTCCGCTGACTGAGCAATGGATTCCTGCTTATTGCTCATAATTGGAAAGGATGGAAGATTCTTTATAATTATGTCAGGTAATCTTTTGAAATTGATATCATGTTTCTTTTCTTCCACATTGGATTCATCTGGCTTAGACGATGACGCCTTGTTGCTACTTTCTTTAGCTACACTTTCATGATGGCACGCTTTTACAGTTTTCGCTACGGATATAGTCTCATTGTTATCGATACCTTCGGCCGCTCTTGATAAATTACATGTTGGATTAGCAACTTTATTTTCCACTTCCTTACTTACAGTTCCATTTCCTTTTGCTAAAAAAATATCCTCTGTATTTCTAATAATTTGGCTTTCATCGCAAAGCTCATTTTGTGGTCTCGATATTGTAATCTTTCTGAGATTTTTCTGAGAATTTTGCAAAATCCAGTATAACTCTGTATTCTGTCTAATTCGTTTCTCTTGGACAATCTTTCCCATTTTCTCCAACTTTAGCCTCTTTGTCTTCTCTTTCTTTGTCTCTATCAAGTCACCGTATACCAATTTATATTCTTTCATTAAATTCTTTATTCTGTTGGCTTTTCTGTTGCGTTCCTCAAGAGACGCTTGATACGTATATCTCACGTTAGAAGACATCATACGTAACATAAACTTAACCATCGACATAATTGTATTTCGGCGGACTAACATTAATGTTAATTATTTATAATTACTGTTGACATGCACGGTCAGTTCTGTTGTAATAAATAATTAAATATAACAGCCGGCAGCTGAGTTTAACCTCTTCAGTATATAATCTATATAATTATACTCATCTTGTCGACGTCGAAAACGCAACGCGTGAAACATGAATAAGACTTACTAGAAGATGTGCAGATGCGGAGAAGATGCGTATTCCTCTTGGTGCTTACAAAACACTTCAAGGAATAATTTTCAGTAATTAACGGAAAGGATTGATCACAATATGAAACATTTCACTCATGGGCACCTGATCGAATCGATTATTGTTCCAGTTTTTAAGCAAAAAGTAAATGCGCAACATGTGCAAGGACACGTTTCGCACACGTAGAAAACAAACTGAGGAGGTTATGTATCCTGTTGTCGATATACATTGCGACAGCACTCGCAGAGTGGCACCTATCGCCATCTGTGGGCGGCTCTTTGATACTCGGTGTGTCTATTCCCCGACTGTAGTAATGCCGCGAATGCCAACAATAGATAACAAATTACCATATGCGAATGTTTGCACGTTTACTTTTATCTTCCGGACGTTTTCGAGGAGATGCAAATCACAACAGACTGAGCGACTGAGCATGAACTAACGCTTGAACGCGATGCTCTCGCGTGACATGAATGACATGAAATTTGATTGAAGACACCGAATGAAACATTAGAAATGCAATTATAGATGGATAAGTTAGACGAAAAGTGCACTGCGTGCATGTAAATATTGCATGTAAACAGAAACGAGAAACTTATTCGATACTTGTCGTTGCTACTCTCGGTAAATGGAATACCTACTTTACATACTTTACATACTTAGTTCGTATTGGCAGCATTGGAACGAAAACACAGTGAACACTGATATGAATGGCGTTAAGTGAGGTTAAGTTACTCGAGAAGATTTTGTTAATTAATTAAGTTAATCATGAATTTCTTGGCCAGGAGTGTCATGAGCGTAGCAAGAGCTTGCCTGACAAGTTCCATTCAAGGTACATTCGCATAATGCGACGTTACATTTTCGGTCCTAACCTAACCTAATTTGTAATCTCGTTTTTGATGAGCCTAGATATCGTGATAATTAAATAGCGAAATAATAATTGGAACGATACGAATTACATTTATTGAGAATACAAAGTTAAATTTGCGTGATATGGAATGGATGTATTTCGTTCGATCACTTCTGCATTGCGCACATTACACAATAGATGATAGTTTTTTATTTTTATCTTGTTCCAGGTAGCAGATCGAGCCTAGCGATGTTCTACCCGAATAGCTTTATCCCAGGTAATTTCTCTAATTTTCTCTAATAAAAACGAGCAATTGATTGCCGGTAATGAATTAAAATTTTATATCATTGTGCTATGTTGTCCAGGAACCATACTAAACGCCACAAGAATGTGTTTGAACAATACATTACAAGGTAATAAGATTTTGAATATTATTTTGAATATTTACCGTTTCCGAGTACATCATTATCATGTTTCTTGTCACATATTTAAAACTTGATTAACGAGCTTTTAATTTTAATTCTTCATCTGCTTCCTGCGCGATATCGTGTCTGTTCCTCTCAAAGATGAAGTATATTTTTAATAAGATATTATGTATCATCATGAAAATTGATAAATTACATTTTCTCGCCAAATTCAGTTTTATGTAATGTTGGTGAAGTTTCAGGCTGATCGATGAAATCTATTCCTGAGATATCGTAGGCATTGGTTTGGCAAATTAATCAATTATATAATGCAGATATAATGTCCCCTCATATATATTTTTCTTACTTGTTTCTTTTTCCTTTCGGTTCTTACTCTTGTAAAAATCGGCAACGTATGTACGATGAAAGAGAGATACAATCCGTGCAACGCTCCATTCAAGTATTCACAAGTTTATTAAATTTTTAAATATTTAACCACACATATTGAGGACTTCAATCAAATTGAAAGAAAGGTTTTAAATTTTAAGATTCTACATGACGAAACCCCTTAAATGAAAATACAAGATCGCGATAAGAAAAAGAGATAGAATGAATCGTTCAGTTCACCGACTTATGCAAAATATCGGAGAGCCCGTCTTCGCAAAACTAGATTGCCTCGTTTGAAGACCATTCATTGGGGTGCTTCTCGCAGATACATATCTCGGCGATTTTCTCGGATCCGGCGAGCGAAAGGACCTGACGTTGGGTCTCGGTGGAAGTCGGCCGAGTTTCCCATCGCGTGCGGCATTCATCCGCTGCGAAAATGCGCGCAGCCCTCACCTCTTTGATCCCTGCGGACAGAGATGTCGAAATTCGAAAAGGAATCCATTCGGCCACTTCGCAAGAAAGGGCTCGCGCTGCGTAAAGACGCTGCCAACGGTGTGACCAATGAAAATCGCTGGGAATTGAGGGGGGTGACATGTCCATTTGCGGTTGACCAGTTGTCACGGGGGAGGGAATCAGATGCTACGGAGGAAAACCATTTTCGCATGTTTTCCCCTTTCCTCTTTTCTCGCAACCCTACAAAGGGTCCGTGGGGCATTCATGGATCATTCGCGTGAGAGCGTCCGCAAACGAGTTATCAGAATCGGAAATTTTGCGTTTCGTTATACCGATACAGAATTCTCACGCGTAAACTTTGCACATGTTGCGAGGATTTACATCTTTAATATTTTTTACCACATTTTACTTGAAATTCTTTCATGCAATATTTTTTGAGAAAAATTATCAATATGAATATATATCTATATACAAGATTAAATGGCAAGACTTGAAATTTACATTTTTATTGCTCCGAATTCTTAACGCTCGCAAATGTTCATACATAACGCTGCTCAGTTTATAACTTTTCGCGAATGGCGCAATATGTTGTCAAATCTCAGATATGTAATGTTAGATAATTAGAACAAAGATTTAATGTGACGAATGAATTTATCATCAGTATTTACTTGAGAAATATTACGGTACAGGTTCAATCGACGAGATTGATCGTCGCGAGAAATTATTAAATGCAGATACTTCCAATCATAAAGAGGCCGCAACTCTACGATAGAAAAGACGTTTTTCCTGTGAATTGAGTAGTGGCAGAGGGAAAGAAAGGCCTGCGACCATGCAACAAAGGCGTAACAGCGACGTCGAAAATTTTCGCAATGTAATCTTGCGCATTCATCTTTGGGGAAAGGGGTTTGCCTTCTGTGTATAGCTCCTCTTGGCTTACTTAAGCCTAAGTTAGGTCGGATTAGTCAGTGCTCCGGTCGTGGACATCTGTCGTATTGACGGACGGTGGTCAGCCAGATCTCGAAATGAACAACAATGGCGTAGTTTCCCTCGGCGGAAGGAATTTTCTATCTGATCGCAGAAGATCACGCTCCTGACAGACTGATGGAGGAATTGTCGCCTCATCCTCCATTCCGAAAGAATGATTACCTTCTAACGAGTATTCTTTCTGCTGACCACTCTTTCGCATAACTTTTCTTTCTCTTTTTCTCCTGAGGATATCTGCCTCTGCCAGATCCTGGAGAGGTCTCCAAAAATATCCTCGCGAATTTTCCCCGATTACGCTTCCCGTGTTTAAGACATGAAATCTTATTTGCTCGAACGATCTCATTCGAACGGAAATTCATCTTTTATTGTTTTCCTTTTTATTTTTATTAACGATTTATTAAGGATTTTTATTTTATCAGGATTTTGTTATTCGCCATTTCGCGAGCAGCACGCGGTGAAGGATATCCGCTTTGAAGATGCAAAAGTCTGAACACGGCAGCTAGCTATCTTTTGTAACAATATTACTTAACAAGCTTTTACACGCCCGAATGAATGAGAACTGCTCTCTCGGTTTGCAGATGTCAAGCGTCCGTCATATTTGATACCCCGACCGCTGGGATTTTGTTCCCTTCTTGGATCTGCAAGATGTTTGCGAAAGAATTTTCGGTTTCTTTGTACCGATCGGAATATCATTCCCGTTTCTCTTTCTTTTTCTGGGGAAAGGGAAGGATTTTTTACGTTTTCCTTCATTCACGAACCTCTTTGTCACGAATAAACTTACGTTGCCTCCCATACTTCTTTATATCTAGATCAATCTTGTTAAGTATATCTCTAACGATCAGTTGTATACCTATTGCGTTTCCATCTACAACATTTTCTTATCGTGGTTCTAAGCTTGCTTCTGAAGCAAAGTGGTAAGTGCGTTTCGATGTCTCCGACATCATTAAGTCGGACAATCGTCGGACAGTCGTTAATTATTCGTGCTTAAATATTGTTGCAAAACCCTGCGGCTTGACGAGCATGTTCCCGTTTCTCCCCAGATTGTATTTACACTGCTTATCGCAGATACGAATTACATTCTGATGGCATAATCCATTACTCATAATGTCTTTGAAAGTTGTATTGGATTACGTAGAATGTGTCGCCTGCGCTATCTTTTGATTAGTCAAATTCCAAACTTAATCTCCAATGCGTAATCTGATACGGGCTTAACGAGCCAATTTCGAAACTGTGAAAGCACTTTCGTGAAATTTGATGATTATTATATGGCCATTATGTTGGCTAATAATGTTCACGTTGACTGATCATTCGGTGACGTCAGAGAAAGACCTTATCAGGTAGAGGATCATTGCATGCGATTATGCAATTATCGCATCGTTATAAAATTGTGTCATCATCAAAATTCTCTCTCATAAGCTAGCGCTTCGCAGTGCGATGCATTCCGATGCAGTTCAGCACAATTTCATTTCATGCGATCTTTCGGATGTCTTTTTCTTCTCTTCCTTCCCTTTTTCTTTTTTATTCTATTGCGACGAACCTTCACGTTTTTTTATCGCTCCAGGATTAGGTCAGACCAGATTAAAGTTCACGTTGTTGCAACTGCACAGGCAAAATATGAGGCAGAAAAATACTGTAAAGCATAAGAAACGCAAATATTCGAAGAATCCTTTGGACGGCCAGCCATTCATGAAGGGCATAATTTTGAAAACTATCATCAAAAAGCCGAAAAAGCCTAATTCCGCGAATCGAAGATGCGTTATTGTGAGATTATCGAACGGCAAAGAGATGACTGCGTATGTCCCCGGTAAGAAGAACCGTTTGAATTAAAGCTAGAGCGTTTTAGCGGTTGAATTATCGCGAGGGAGAATTTTTACCTCGCATACGTAATTCGTGAATCAGAAGACTGACCGAATTGTTTCAGGGGAAGGCCACAATCTGCAGGAGCATAATATAGTACTCTGCAGGAATGGGCGGTTGCGAGATACACCTGGCGTTAAAATAAAATGCGTACGCGGTGTGTACGATTTACCGCATGTATCAAAGGATAAGTGATAAAGAAGAGAAGAACAACGCGATCGCTCTGTGTATCAAGGATCAACACGGAGATTATCGAAAGTACCATTATTGATTATTATTATTTTTATTGATTACATGTACAGTATGAAAAATGAGGACGATTATTTGCTGAAACGTTTAAGAAGGTATTATCTTTTATCCAGTCCACTATTATTCCACCTTTGTACTTTCTAATCTCGAGGAATAATTTTAAGAAATGACATTCGCGTTGATTGTCCAAGCTCTCATGATCTCTTTTAGCGCGACAACATTTTTAATTGCTTAACAAAGTCTTTTGATGTAATAATAAGGAGTTGGAAAATGTTGAAACGAATTTTCGTTTTCTAACCAAAGTATGTTAGCTTGCTTAGCTTATCGAAGATCTGAAATCAATTCTTAATCATTGAGGTTCTATCATCAGAGACAGTTAGTTAATCGGGCGAATTAACAATTGAAATAAAGGGCCTTCCCGTAAGTTACACAAAATCGATATCCATTAATTTCCACGTTTCAGGAGAATCAACGGATAAAGATTATCGTCCCTCCTACATTTGCATAAACGATCTACGTCGCGCTTGCGCGCGAAGATAAAAGCAATTTCGAGAGATCGCCGCCCCCTAGTTGGCTCCGAAAATTACGATCCTTTGACACACTTTCCGAAGCGAACTGCACCCTACGTTTACCGTTACCTGAACCACGCGTCTCTCGGTCACATTTTGCGGGATAACGGCGGATGGCCAATGGAAGCCCCGGTGTCGGGATGTTACAATAGGGGAAAGGATTGTGACGCAGCCTCCGCTCTCTCGGCGTTATTACCGTAGGGCTCGCTATGAACTTTGCGCATCTGCACCCTGCAATCTCTATTCGCCCTACACACCTACCCGCTATTGACCATATGACACGCTGACCAATATCCTGATGTTTTGAGAAGACCAGCTTCCATAATGAGAATTTAAATCCTCGTTTCGATAGAGGCAAGGAGGGAGCTTCGCGTGAGACGAAGGCGGAGGAATTGTTTTTCGTCTTTTTCACGCTTTATTTTTTTGCGTTATCTCGTCTGCTTTTATCTCGCATACGTTTCTATAAACGTATTTTTCTAGAAACGATCTCTCCTCATTATTTTAATTTTTCAGTCAAATTTCTGTTTATTCCCGCGCAACGTTAAGCGTTTTCTTTCTTCCGTCTCTTCTCCTGCTTACTTTTAATCAGATACATTCTATGGATGGGAACCGACTGTTGCAGACTACGTCCATTATTATTTGAGAAGATGATGATATGTGCGTATGTCAAGCGCCACGTGGCGCGCGCGCATCAAAGTGTTTTCCTAAAGCTTCATATCACGTCTAGCCCTTTCCGCGGGAGGCTGACGGCAAGAGTTGAATTCTGAAGAGAGATTCTGAATCTGTCGGAGACCGGCAGGCCGTTCGATCTTGGAATCGGGCAATCAAAATGCAAGAAACACGAAACAAGCGGATCGACACAGGCACGCGCGTATATAAAGCTTCGTTCGAGATATAAGAACAGCTCTGACTGTGAACATCCGCACAAAGGATCTTGCGGCGGGATCACGGCCGCGGCCAGGCGATTCAGCAAAACCGAAGGCCAGTTTACAATACTGGAGTCTTCTGGTGCTCTGGAGAACCTTTCAAACAAATGGTAAGTAAACGTTTCCCGTACTGTCGCGCGACGGTGCCTCAACTCTTTGCCGTACGGCTTAGTAACAGGACACCGTGCGGTCCGATCTGAAAAGTACCGCAGTCGCAGACTCCGACTACTATCTAGCTGCAAGCACTTTATCCCGTTTAGTCCTATCGTTATTTTTCATGTTCATGTTCATCATGCGATAGATAATGTCTAATGATCGTCCCGATCGGGGCATTGGTATCGATATACGCGTGAACTTTGTTCCAAGAACGTCTACGAGCAGATACTGATCACGTGGACCATCCGAGTCTCTTATTTCAAATTTGACTGTAATATTAGTTGGTAATTTGGTAATTATATCTGTGTATATTGATCGGAAAAGTACCGCAGTTGCAGATCCCGACTACTAGCTATCTAGCTGCAAGCATTTTGTTCTGTTCGACACATTTCAATTCGAATCGTTATTTTCCACGTGTAATGGATAATGTCTAATGATCGTCCCGAAAGCATTGGTATCAATATTAATACGCGTGTGAACTTTCTTCTAAGAATGTTTACAAACAGACTAATCACTTGGATCATCTGTTGTCTCAGGTTTGATTGTAATATCAATTTGGTAATGTTATACGTGGTAATGTGATACATTAATTTTCTAAAGAAATGTTTATAAAACTGGGCGCGCAGAGATAGCGCACGTAATGCGAAAAGACTACAGATTACGTCTTTGAGGTTTTGCGATGTCTCGCCGATGGGCGGGCACACGGCTCGAATCGAGTGTAACTTTCGGGCTCTGCATCCAACGGTTGCATACTGAGGACATCCATCTTCATCGATCTACAAAGCAGAAGATTTTCATTGGAGAAATAAAGTCTGTCCTCATAGCGCGCTGGCATGTCTGTCAATGCCATAGGAACGAAATAAGAAAGAGTTCCAGGAAGAAAAGGCTCTCTCGCGAGAAACGAATGGGCGTGCGCGGCCACCGGAAGCAAGCAAATCTGAAAAATCTGTTGGCAAAACTCTCCGGGTCGGTGGTCTCCGGACTAGCAAGATAAATCGAAAAGTAATTATCACCAGTGTAGCATTCGTCCCAGAATGTCTTAATGCAACCGCGTCTGCCGCGGTTCCTATTTCTTTCCACGCTGGGTTTTTTTTTTTTTTATAACCGGTATACCGTTTCAACACGCCTTTTCTTCGACAGGGCCCAAAACAATTCATCTTCGGACTCGAAGTGGATCGAGATCGATTAATGTCTATCTTTCTGTATTGGCGCGATAGATCGGTACTTGCTATTAACATGTCTCTGTCCGGCGATCAACTTTACTTTTCTTTACAAAAGTTTTTCTCCCTTATCTATCTTTATCAGCAATAATATTAGACGTGCAAGTTAATCCCTCTTTTGTAAAATTCAAAATCTACGTGCAAAGGTACAACAAAGACTTCAATCTTCATCATTTTCGATGAAGCCGTTTATCGGGCAGCGGACCGATCGGACAACAGAAACTTGAGATCATCGATGAATCGAAAGCAAGAAATTAATTTGTATTGCAGTAACATCGTCAACGGTGTGTAACGTTCGCTAATGTTTTGTGATGTCTTCGTTTCGTTTTGCAAAGAGTTATCAGCGTCAACGGTACATCTGGCTATCTATTGTCCAGATAGATTCAGGAACACTTTAGGAAAAATGAAACGGGGTAGGTGCACGTCCAGCCGATACCGTTACGCGTCTGTGAGCGTGCGGCAGATGCAAATAGCGAATGCATTCATCCGTCGACGGTCGCGGGAAAGATCGCAAATAACGGGTTACGGTCGTTCGCGGTGCCATAGAAATGTGGGTTATGCAGCTAAAAGAGCAAAAATTTGTATACATGGGAAAGGAGGCGTTGCGGTGAATCGGGCGCAGGGTGCTTTTCTATGGATGACAAGGCGCTCCGCTCCAAGCCCGGAGCGGACGACTAAATTTGCCGTGACGGCGGAGCATTGGCATTAATCGGTTGTCATCATCGTCATCGTCATCGTCATCGTCGCGAATAACTGTTTCTTCATCGATCGATTCTCGAGCAGAAATCCTCCGATTTCTTTCTTCGAGCTAATGTTTCTTCGAGAATAAAAGCCGTGCACAGGTATCGAGGAGATCGTGAGAGATATATTTATCGGACAAAGTTGCAATGGGTAAAATGGGATTAAACATTAAGGATCTTTATTAGCTCACTTATCTACTCTAGAATCTCCTCAGACTTTTATCGTATCCACAATTATGATCGTCAGAAAATCGTTGATTTCTCATATGCTTAATTGCATATCGTGAATAATGATCGAACATCGAGAGACTCTATTTTTGAAATACGAAAAAAGTCCGTTTTGCATATAATGGAACATACTTGCGATCGATTTAGCTGACATCTTTTATCCTTCCCATTTAAAAGGGCAATCAATAATAATCAATAATAATAATCATCCAGTACGATTAAAGCAAAAGAATTATACATGGTATGTCTTACGAATTTGGTGATTTTCCGATATTGTTGCTCAGAAAAGTCCTCATTATTATGCCCGCTACTTGATGTATTACGGTGCAAGCTCTTTAAAAAGAGGGATTTCTTTCACACACCTGATTTTCCTTTCATCCATCTTATTTTTTATACGTCATTCATAGTTTATAGTTACCTCAAGGTGGAGCAAGATACAAGGTTTCTTCGAAAGAGAATAGTCTCCCCTAGCCTCTACCCTTTCTTAGTTCTTTTCTCTTCTTTTCTTTTCTTTTTGGGCACACAGTAGCGAGAATAAAACAGATTTTCTGGAATTTTGTTAATGGCTGTTCCATGCATGCACGCATCATTAATCAATTTTCTGTCCCACTTTTCACTTTTGGGAAGAAGACGCGGCAGCGTTTGGGGACCGACACGGTTCCGCAAGCTTTTATGCTTCAACCGACTAATTTCCAAGCAGTTTTACGTAAGCAAACCAAAAGACGCATGATCTTTTCGTTTCGCAGCTAAGATCATCAATTATACATAAATCGGCTGGTTTTGAAAAGGATATGCATTTTCCTTTTCCCTTTTTCGGAATGTTCGTTCGGAGTTCTTGATCCAGGACAGAATGCTAGAATTCTGTTCCAATGCAACGCAAAATATTAATAGCGGATATTAATATCGCTGCAATTACAAAATGTCTCTATGTGAGAGTTCTTTGAGAATTACATTGCAAATTTTTGACAAATTCTGAAGCTTTTCGCTTCAAATGCAATTTTATGCTTATAGATATGGATTGCTTAATGTAGTCGAATGTTAATTGAATGTTGTCATTCAAACATGTTTGCATCGATACACACACACACACCACATATACACATATACACATATATATATATATAAAACAATAATCTATGAGAAATTGCAATTTAGGATCAATTTCATTTCAATTTATCATCAACATCAACAACATAAATTTTCTTTTTTTTTTCTACTGATTCGCCATTGTATCTATGTAGACTAAGAAAACATCTATATCAGATTATCTTAATCGCTTTGGCTGATTGTATTTTAATAGAATAGTTACATTGGAATCTTCCGTAATTTATTCGATTTCCAAACCCAAAAGAAATTCAATAAAACAAATTCAGAAGATTTCCAAACGATAATTCGCCGCAAATTACAGTAACAGATTACAATAATAGATTCTCTGCGATATAGACCGCACATGAGAATGATTAGATGCGAAGATGATCAAACGAGGATGACGTGGAAATGAAAGAAAATGCATCGAAATGAAAGAAATTGCGGGACAAGATGGGATTTCGCGTAATGTTCGATACTTTTGACGCGAAATGTCGTGAGGTAAATAGAGAAACGGAAATAAAATAAAACAAGAGAAATACAGAGAGATTTATATACATAAGAAGGAGAATGTCAAGATAAAGTGATAATAAAGAGATTAATTTATAAAGATATAATTTATAGGTTGTGTTTATGAGCTGTTTAGTTATCTTCGTATAAATCGACGCTCATTGGACGTGTGGCCAATGATAATAACAATAGCAATAGCCTGCAGCCAACAGGTATCTCAGTTCTCCCACCATGCGTCCAAGAAGAACGCCTACTCTTTCGTCGCATGCGAGATAAAGCCGAGTCCTTCAATCCTACTCAAAATTTACCGATTCACGCGAAGTTACAGTGGCCGTTTCGACGTTAAATGTCCTCAATGCTAAATATGCATATTAGTTGATGTTGTCACGCCGCGGTTGCATTTCATTAAAATCCCCATAATCGGATATAACAATCAAGAGAATCTCAAGAGGAGACTATTGTCAACAGTGCTGTGATATTAAATTTTATTCTGACTTGAGTAAGTGAAATCAAGCGTATTTGTAAATTGCAAATCAGGGAGGATCGCGTTACGACATCGTTATGCAATATCGAGATGTGATATTTGATAATTTATTAATGGCGCCGCATATACTCAATTTACGCTGGACATATCTTTAATACAATTGTAACATATGTTGTATATCGAATGCTAATTGTTTTGACATTCCATCAATATTGTGCTGCATGTAAAATCGATTGATAAAGTTTTAAAAGATGTCGAGGACTTGTCGCAGGATAAACTGTTCAAACAATTCGTAAGAATCAGAAGAAGAAATAAAAAACTTTTACTTGAACTTTTTACTCTCATTTTATAATACATAGAAATTATATATATCATAATTCCCATAACATTGATATAACAATAGCGAGTGTCTACGTTTTACTTCGAGGTACAGAGTGCTCAAAATTTATTAGAATACATGATCTCTTGAAGGTAGATTCAAAAAATGTCTCCAATATCAAATGTTACGTAATAAGCAACGAAAATTAAGATATTATCAACATTCTTGGCACGGCAATTATTATATTACAGCAGTTACGTAAACTCGCTTGTCAATCGGGAAGGCGTGAGTGAACGAGAGGAAATAAAGTTTCGAAAACTATTATCTTTTGGAAATTATTTCAATGGCTTACTTAAACTTTATAATAGATCGTAATCAATGAATTAAGTGATGCAATCAATACATAGGAATCGATGCGAGTGCTCTTCAACGCGCGAGATAGTAAATTATTTTTGAAGAGATCACGCACTCTGATCTGCCTTTACATAATGTCGTTTATATATCTTGATAGATATATATATTACATTGTATCATATATTTGTATATATTTAACACACACACACACGCATACGTACACGCGCGTAGGCATAAAGACGTATATTTCAAGTCGCATAATAATATGAATAATATGAAAGGCAAAGATATCGGTTCTTCATTTTTTTCTCCCTATTCGAAGTTATTGCAATCCTTGCTTCTCTGTATTTCAGTATAGTCAAAGTTTACCGAGCGTAGTTGTTATACATTTCATTGAAACTTTTTTGTCAAATACATCTGCCACGTATTTTGTATATTAAGTGTGCGGTCGGATTTTAGTTAACGATCGTATCTTATACGATAGAAGTCTTATTTATAAGTGATTCCGTTGAATGGTGTAAGGTGCCATTTAGTATTCTAATCTTTTTACACAATCTTGAACGAATTTACACTCTTTTTTCAATTGGCGTAACGTATTGCATACGTTAACATAAATTAATCCCATTAGATAAAACTAATCGTGATCTTTATTTATTATATTGAATAACAGCAGGCAGCACCGGCCACCGGACTGACATGTTAAAATCCACGCGGGAGCTTGAAATGTACAATCTGGATTTGTCTTTGGAGAAAGTCACCGAGGCAAAGCCTGAAACGCGTATGACACAGAACGTATTAGATTTATCGTGCAAAAGCCGCACGAGCTCATCGAGTAGCATAAGAAATTTAACGGATACGTGGTCGCTGTCGACGTCGACCAAGCGGTTAAATGACGTCGATCACGGCGATCAACACGAGCAATCAAACATCTCGGATGCGGAGAGAAGCAGTCCCTACGGCACCGTCTTGATGTCACCGTATTCGGACACGAACTCACCGAAAAGAGTAAAGTTGAACAACGAGTCGATGGCAGCGGCGAACAACAGTTTTCCCAACAGTTACTCGGCAAGCATGATCGTCCCATCCGCGATGATGCCGCTCATGTATCCTCCGCCACATCTGCTGTCGAATGCTGAACCCATCAGCGATGCTCCGAGAGAACTATTCTCGACGAGTTCGCCCTTGCCCACGTCTTTCGCGCAAGTATCGCAGTCTGTGCCGCTCGGTGAAGTTCCCAGGATAATTCCACAGAGATTTCCACCGATGAATATGCTGTCTACGGTTGCATCGTCTAAGGAGACAGATACATCAGCCGTCCCTCAAGCGGAAACAATCAAGAAAGTAACGAGACCCTTTAAGGCATATCCGAAGGACTCGGTATGCTTCAACAAGGATGAATACGAAAAATACGTGAGATTCCGTGATCGGTTGATGCAATCGGTCAAAAAGATAAGCGAAAATCCGAATCCCAAAATGCGCAGGACCACCAAGAGTCCCGCGTTGCTCAACAGTACCATCGAGGAGAAAGATGCCGCTTATTGGGAGAGAAGAAGAAAGAATAACGCGGCAGCCAAGCGTTCCAGAGACGCTCGGAGAGCCAAGGAAGACGAGCTTGCCATCAGGGCAGCCTTCTTTGAACACGAGAATCAAATGCTCAAAAACGAACTGGAATATCTCCGCAGGATATGTATGTTTTACAAAATTGATATCGATGTCTATAGCACGAAACAGTCTTAGGAATCATACAAGTGGTAACATATTATAATTGTTTAGTATCGTATTATTTAATTATATATACAATTGTTGTTATGTCTGATTATCAGTTTTACATTCTCATCGCAGTCCCTTTTGCGTTACAAATATTTCACATTGCTGATAAGAAACTTTTCGGACGTACCCAAGATATCTCTTCTGCAACGTAGTGCTCTCTAAGAAATTTCCAAGTTAATGCATTTCCATATATTTTGTATATAATATTGTGTATAATATAAATCAGTATCTCGAACGTACTGAAATTAATTTAGACTTGCTAGTTTCTTTCACAATTTTAGAATATTTCATAGGCATGCATGATCGAAAGACTGATACAGATTTATATTGATTATTATTATAAATATAATATGAATATAGCACAGAAATAAGTATATATATTATATATAAAAAATTTATTGTAGAATGTAATATGATTGTTGTAAGTTAAATGTTATTTAAACGTGTCTGTCATTACGCATCAGCCACGTGACGCAATGATAAGCGTAAATCGTCAGTGTCGTACATGACGTGATAGCGATTTTTTAATTTTATTTTCATGAAAATATAGTTTTATCGATAAAGACAAAGAAAGAGAAAGAATATTCAATATTTCTTTGCAAGATTCTTTTAAGCGATACAAGTCCTGTATAATATCTTATATTTAAATGTACATAAAAGTATGACGTGTGATAATATAAATAAAATTTATTTAAAATAAAATTATATGTAGCAAATCGCATATGGTACTTTACAACACAGCAATTTTTCATATCTTACGAACGGATCATAGTTGAATGGTCTAAATTATAAAATATATAATATTTAGGCAGCAAAATTATAAAATTATAAAATTAAATTATAGGTATTAGTGCTAAAATCTTTACGATAGTTGGAATTCGATATGCATTTCCCGTGTTCATTTGATGCGCTACCATCTTTCATAAAAGACAACAAAGCATGAATCTGTCAATAAAATATTTAAACAATTTCCATCAATTTTAATCAGGCAATGAATCTGCAAGTTCCATCATGGTTTCTGTCTCGAGAACATTTCTTTCCTTGTTTTGATTATTCGTAAGTATCTTCGAAAAGGATTTCTGCACTTGTCTAGGAACGAAAGCTAATGGTGTTCTCGTTTTGATAGTGCTTGCCGGAATTGCGTTTGTACTACAGTTATTTTCACGGACAGGAGTAGCGGCAGCCTTTGTAAACATTTTGCTTTTTTGATTTTTATTGAAGATCACTTTATTGATCTTCTTCTCGTTGTCCACTTCCATTTTGTTTTTCTTTTTACAATGTGTAATATCGTCGAATCGATATTTCTTTGGAAATTTATGCACTTCAATGCAATGTTGTTTCCTTTCCATTGGGTTATTGAACTTTGCGTTGCATTCGGAATTGTAACATTGATACTAATAAAATGACACTCATATTAGGTATACATTGTATGATGTACATAATAGAGTACACAATAAAACTAATATGCATAAGCGAATGTCATAAATACCATGGGTTGCTTCTCGGATAGAACCTTGAAGAAAGTATCATGCGTTTCCTGAACATGGATTTCTAAAAGTCGTGGACTATGTTTGGATATTTTACATTCTATACAAGTATATCGATGCGAACTGTTATAATGCATCTCATAATCGAGTAATGTTTTAAAAGTGGTCTTGCATCCTGGGACGTAACATGGGAATTCTCTAATACTGCAATAAAGTTTCAACCTTATTTGTCTTATTCTAAATCTGATACGTACGTGTACATAAAATCATTTTTTTCAGTAAAATCAGGGTTACGTAGATTTATCTTCTAAAAATTGTTCAAGCACTCCTCGAAAACAAGATAATTACATCCAGTTTTACATGTGATACTTGATAAAAGATATCTATCTAAAGATGGATTTCTAGGTTATGACACTGAAAGAAATATTATTCGCTCACACTTCGTGACATAATTCCTCTTCATCGTCGATCGTGACGCCTTTCCTTTGAAAGGTTTTGCATACTTTATAAGAATCGTCGAAAAAGGCATCGTTCACGGGTCGTATTCCGACCCCGAATTGCTGAAGTATCTCTTCCATAGATTATATATTACTAATAATATCTCATAACAAGTTAACAGCTTCACGACAAGGTTTTTATCCTAAAGAATGATTTTCTTACGCCGTATGACAAATTGGCATTCGTTATTAAATGACGCTTTTGTTAACGCGCAATCTAAAAGATAAATCATCACGTTGTGGTTATGTCAGAAATATGAAGGCGGCAATATACCTTCAGTGTCGTTCGATTATGTCAAACGCGCGCTATGGGCTCTCGATGCTGATTGGCTCACGCGGCCGTCGATCGCCAGTTCGACCGATCGACGCACTACGCGATCACTTCGATAATCGAAATTCAAGTAGTAGCCGAGTAGAAACGTCGAAGCGAAACGTGCGGGAGTTTCGTGCCGCGATTTACGAAGAAAAATACGCGAAAAGTACGCGCATTCGCGAGCGAGGATCGGTGGAACGTATTAACGTCGCGATGGTGAATCAGTCGAGAGTGTTTCCGCCGCGGAGAGTGCAAAATTCCGAAATATCGCGCAGTTCCGCGCGACCGCTCGCTCGTTTGCGTCCGAGTCTTGCCATGTTGCGTGCCGCTAAACTAGAACGACGCAATCGCGAATTCGCGGGTGCGCGGTTGAGTTCAATCGCGTGAAACTTTCGTTTCAGTGACCTGAAGTGTTTGTGCATTAATCCGTGTCTCCGTATGTTCTAAAAATCCGACGGAGCGGAAGCGAGGCCGGGATCCGGAGAAGGTAAGTCGACAAAGAGATGGGCATTGCAATTTGTTAAAATGGCGGACAGAACACAACTGATTCGAGCGGGATTTATTTTGACATAAATTTATTTGCTCGTCAGGCGTAAAGGAACATATGAACAACGCATAATAATAATACAGCAAACGGTAATGCATCGTTAATGCTTACCGCCTTACGAAAAATATACATATTCGAGGTCACGCTTATTCGACCAATAATCGCGTCTTCAAATTTTCCAATATCTCGGCCATCTTGTTCTCTAATTCGCTTCTCCGTTGCATTTCCGCTCTCTTCTCCTGCAACATACGCGCAAACGTTTAAAGACGTCTCGATGTGCGTTAACGGACAAAAAGGGCGAGTTGCGAGTCAATTATATTTAGCGAATATTCAATTTCAAACTTTCATCTTTATTGTGGTGATTTCATAATTAGCGTTAACTGATTTGCTTATGTGCAAATCAAATGTTCAATGTTTGTATAGATATACAGAGACACATCGTGGAGAACACTCGAAGAATGAAATTTTTATGCAGGTATCATTTAGACAAATGATTCATAATCAATATATGTATATATCAATATATATAAATATATATCATATTTCATAATGTTGTTCCATATCGCAACGGTATATCGTACGATTCGAGCGATTCGAAAAGAGAGAGAAATAAAAGGGGGACAGCGCTCTCGAGTATACATATTCTTGGGCCCTCACAAACGGGACAATCTTTTTTTATTTCATATAAATATACTCTCATGATTGTGTTTTACATATCGCGCGCAATCTATGCGTACGTATAATTTTTATCATTAATTCACGCGATATGGTACATGCACGTGTTCGTATTACGCTTTATTACGTATCATAATAAAATGGCTTTAGCGAATTGTAAACGTTATCGTAAGGTATGACGATTTAAAAAGAAGAGGACCATGCTTGCGAGACCGCAGCGATGAAATCGCTGCACGTAATTTATGAAATATGCGAATTTTTCATCCTACGAAGCAAGCTTCGTCAACGATCCACGTATCAAGATCCGATCGTAAAATCTCGCTGGCCGCGCACTCTCCTGCGAAATACCACTGAATACCGCGCGCGCAAAGTTGACCCTTGCCCTCGACCGTCGGTTTCAAGATCGCGACCTTGCTCCTGTATTCCCCGACGTTGGCTTTCTCTTCTTGCGCTTCGGTCTCGTCGCATCCGCGCTTTGCGGATAAGCGGCCATTTCCGGCGCAACCGGCGCACTAGATCCTCCCGCAGCCTTGACCTTCACCTCGATGACCTTCGACACCATGCCGAAACCGTTATCCGCCATCAGGGAATCGCGAGTACTTCGAGGATCGCCGGACTTGCTTCTTCCTCGCGACAGAGAAGGATCCGTCCTTCCGCCATCCTCGCGTTGACCTTCCGATCGCGAGTTGTTAAGTTTTCTTCGTGATGCTAGCGAATAACGCGGTCTTTCCGGGGATTTATCCTGCGCGCGAGGATAATTCGAGGATGCAGCGTCCCGTGACGCTGCAATCGGCGATTTAGTTGCTTGATCTCGGGCTCGGGCTTGCATCCCGCTTGATTGGTCCTCCGAATTGATTATTTGACTTCTTGCGTTCTTATTGGCATCAGGCGACTGTGGAGTCTGGTCTTGAGACGTACGCTCCTCGAAGACGTATTTGTAGCGATCGAGATGGTCGATCGGAATTTCTCGCGGTCGATGATCGCGAAAGTCTCTTCCGGTCTCGTTTAAGATACGTCCGGTGGCATCAGGACTCGCTTGAGGTACATGCGGTACATGAGGTACTCGCGAAGACGCGCTCTTGGTGTCTAGATGAGGATTCTGATCTGCGGCTTCGTTGGGAAAGTAATAGAGTTCATAGGGGTCTCCATAGGGATGCGTTGGACTATTTACGACGAGTACGTAACCGGAAGAGTTATCATTATCGTTGCTCGCCGTAAGGCTCCTTACATGTTGATGATTCGGCAGAACGACGGCGTTCGCTGGTTCCGTATTGTCGAAGACGTAGTCGAACGGCGGCGGCCATATCTGCAACCCTTTGCCTTCGTCCTCGTACAACTGTCGCGATCTCTTGGGCAAACCGATTGGCAAAGCCAGCTTCTCCCTGGACGCAGTAGAATCCACGTTGCCTTCCGGAAATCCGTTGCGCATTGGTTCATCCTCATTACTTCCTTGCCGAGTCATTTCTTGCTGCAGCTTGTCGCTGGCGTCGATGTAGCGCACAGGTACGATGAGCGGCATGTACCTCGCGAGGTTGACCTCTTCCTGCGAGCCCGCGTCTTCGAATCTCGCTGGAGCTTCAGCTCCATCTCTCTCGGTTGGCGCTCTCGCGCGACCGCCGCCCTTCGCGCCACGAGGGCGACCCGTTTCAAGACTCTTCGACCTTTCCGATGTGCGGTTCCGCAGCCTCTCGCTCTCTCTGTCTTCCCTGTCCCCTCCTCTCTCGTCATTCACGTCGTACTCCTCGTATTTGCTCTCCGGCAAGGCGTACTCGTCCCGAAGCTTCTGCAGCTTGTCCAAGTGCTCGTCGTAATAGGACCGCGTCGGGGATGCCCGCCCTTCGTCCTCTTTCGAGGACGCGTCTTCAGCATTGCGGACTTCCTGCGACTCGCCTACGTCAGTGTGCGGCTGCTTGAACATGCTGAAGTAACCGGACAGTCTGTCGTCCTGCAGCTTCTTGTTGTCCAACACTTCCCCGTAACTATCGCGAATCACTTCGGGGTTGCCCTCGTGGAAATAGTCGCCGATCGGCAGCTCCCGGTTATTGCCCATTTCTATGTACTTGTCGAGGCTGGGATACTTGTATCCGTCGAACGGCTTGTCAACGTCATCGCGATCCGGGTAGTCCTCTTCGCTCTTGTCCCTCTGATTCTTCATTGACTCTTTCGAGGACTCGTTTGCCTGGCTCGCGTGCTCCTCGTGCTTCTCCGCGGAATTTCCGTCTTCCTCTTCCTCTTCCTCATCCTCGTCGTGTGCTGGTCTCTTCTCTTCCTTCGGCTCGTGCTTCGAGGCGTATTCTCGATTCCGATTGGCGATCTCCTTCTCTCGGTTCCTGTGCCTCTCGTCGATCTCGTCCTCCCTGTAATGGGCATCTCTGTCGCGGTCCCTTTGATCCTCCTGTTCCTTCAGCCTCTCAACGTGTTTTTGCTGTTTACGTTGCACGTTATCGTACCTATCATCCTGTTGCTGATTGTAGCTCGGATCACCGACGTACGATTCGCGATTGTAGTCATCCGGTGGTTTGCTCACGTCCTTCTCATCGTAGATGTCTTTCTCCTCCAACGTGTACTGTTCCGTATCCTCATTGTTCCTGTACACCGTCTCTTGCTCCTTTCGAACCGGCGTCTCCGCCTCCGCGTTCTTGCTCAATCCGCTCGCGATCGAGATCAGTGGAACCGGATACGACAACTTGAAGTCTCTGATGGGCATGGTGGCCGGTGGTAAATTAGGCGCGATCGGCAGCGGGATCTTCACGAAGAACGGCGCCAACAGCGGCGCTTTGCTCCTTGGGTCTACCGAGGTGTTCGTTGCAGACATCGGCGCCGGCTTGGGCGTCGTCGTGGTGTTGCCTCCACCGCCGTGGAAGATTCTCTCGTAGCGCTGGAGATGACCCAGGATGTCCGAGTTGTTGCCAAAGTTCACCACGCCGGTGAACCTGATAGTCTCCTGCCGCCTCGGCGGCATCGTGGCATTCGCCGAGGCGGGTTGGGAGGACGCGACCTGCTGCTTCGTGGTGTTGCCTGCTGGATTCATCATGGCTGGTCTCGTCGTGCTGTTCGGCAGCGACGCGATCTGGATCGGGGTCACGGTGTAGCCAAAGATCTGAGCCAGACCCGATAGCAGAAGGCCGAGGGCTCTCTTCTCGCGAAGCCTGTTCGCAGATTGCCCTTCACTCTCGTTGCTTCCCCGAGGCATACCCGAGGGAGCCTCGTACCTCAATGCTCCTTCCTCGAATCCGACGACCCTCTCTTCCGGGTGCATCGCCGATGTGCGCGCAACGCACAGCAGGCACAGGATAAGCGTTCCCGCGCGGGCTTCCATTCTGAACGGCGTTCAGTCGATACCAGGAAACATTGGAACAGTTCGCGCGTGCTCTTAGATTACTCCGAACGATCCCAAGCAGATTGCGGCACTCGCGCTCATTGAACGGGCAACATAGTCTCCTTGAGTCTTCTCGGGATAATTTTCAGAGATTCGGACACGCGTGTTGATTGTATCTCGTGGAATTCACTTTGCATCACGAATCGGACTCAAGTTCGATCAAGAGGGTTAGCTCGTCAGGGCGCGATGATTGGCAGCCGACTCGCGCGGGACTCTTGCATCTCGGAGCCTCGTAATGACTGCCGATCGACCGCGGGGACGTGGACGTCGTTAAACAATATGCTCTAATGGCGGGGATATGTTTTTGCATAACATCGGAAAGAAATGCCGAGTTTCTCCTGGATTGTACGGCTCTGCTCGTTGATTTGCGACAACTGAAGCGGCACGATGCAATACGCGCGCGGAGTTACAAAAAAGACGACTTAAAGATCGACTTTCGGTTATGTGATTCTCTCGCGGTTTAATCGCGAGTGCACGCGTCTAGCGGGACATTACGTTACTTTCTGAGGCGCGGCTGTATGGCGGATTCGTCGTAACGTTTTGTTAAGACGCGATTCGTGATTACGAAATCAAGATCGAAGGGATTAAACTTCGCGACAGCTCGATTGTTACCTCGGACATAGCTAGTTAGACAACAACAATCTCGGCAAGAAATCTCCGTTCACCACCAAGAACCAACCCAATCGTTCCTTCTCTGGCTGATGATTTTTAATTTACGGGAATCGCTGCGCTTACTGCTTCGACGACAAAAATATGTGAAATGTTATGAAATTATCAAATTTTAACTGCAAAAATTTTGAGGTAAAATCGGCTCTGGAAGTTATGCCGGAGTTATCATGGACATTTCGTCGTCCGTGCGTTTCCCTCGTTACTTTGCTAAGTGAAAGGGGATCCATCGATGCGTATACAGGCATATAAAATTATGTTTACGTTTAACTGGCACATCTCAAACTTGTCTAACGAGTGCAGATATTCTTTCATTTCCCCCTATAACTGGTGCACAAGACGCTTTATTGCTTTAGAAGGTTCTTATTTATGAGTCGACATCCTCCTTCTCTGTCTTGCTCTTTTTCTCTTTCCCTTCTTCTCTTTCCTTCTTTCCCTCACAATGGCGCACGTTTTTATGGCTAAACAAGAAGATAAGTTCTTATTAAGAACTTATGGCTTATCCAGAAATGTGAGTTATTTAATCGACGGAAGGATAAGGAAATTAATTTCGAATGAAGCATTCATTTATCAATCTACATAATATTTAAATTCCTATCGACTGCCTGTTTTTTACAAAAGTGAAAAAAACGGCTGGATTTCCAAGCGCCACTTAAGTAGCCAAGTTAAATTATCAATTCAAGTTACTATTACGATATCTGAGAAAAATATTCCGCACGAACTCTGAAAATGTGTCGACCACAGTCTTTCTACATGCTACCCGGATTAATTAATCCAACGCATTTGGATAACAAAAGCCGAAGAAAATTCCCAGAAATTAATTTTGCTGAATCTAATTGCAGGAACGGATACGCTCGCGTTGAAATGCGCGCAGGTGTGCAAGCGCATTACATAAAAATTCCATGTTCAGTGACACGGGTGGCTTCGCAAAGCCGATTGCGTCACGCGCAATTACAATCGACTGTGACGACGGAAAAGCGGGGATTTGTGGGATTGAGAAAGACCGACAGCGGTAAATATCAATTCGAAATGTCGTTTGTCGAACGAACCGATCAGCGTCGAGGACGACAGCGTTGCTCGGACGTTTCCTGGACTTTCGTAAGTAGACGAAGAAATGCACTACCGGTTCTCCGTTTAGAGAAAGCTGGCTGTTTCCTAGTTCGGCGAAACGTCACGGAGAAACTATCCGCGAGGGAGAAGCGAACAAAAACTCGCGGTTGCGTAACGGACGCGCTCTTGGCGTGCACTCGAAATTGCGGCTTTTCTCCCGCATGAGAGATAATGGAAGGACTCATTCGAGGACCGTCACAGCATCCCTGCGAGAGATACGACGCAGATGGCGGATGGAACATGAACGCGTCTTCTTTCTTCTCGTCCTCTTAATGGCGTTCAGTTCTTGGGATCTTAGGAAATGCCAAAGATCAGAAGATTTCGATGGAAACATCGCATCGCGTGCTAAATACATGCCAAATACGTGCAAATCGACGCTATAACGGTGATTATTATTATTATGGCACTCTTACGAGCAGACTCGGTTCCACTCGTGCGCGATAATATTCTTTCTTTCTTCTCTTCTTTTTCCTTTTCTTTTACATGTATATATGAGATAATAGCAGAAGAGGAATTTGTGCGGAGGTGGGTTTTTCTGAAACTCGCCTTGGAAATCGTGAGAGATAATAGTTTCTCCATAGCGGTGCGTTCTTCCATAGAGTCTCGCGAAAGTGATCGCGGCATTAATCGTGACAGCCTGCCGATATTTTTTGTTCGTCTCTTCAGGCCGCCGCGTGAAAGTCGAACGTTTCTATCTCGCATTGTTTTTCTTTTCATTAATTTTTGTAATCGCGTTTCATCGTTTCGCGTTATCGTGTACGAGCGTGTCCGATTTTCCTCTTATAAATATTCTCTTCACTCATTGCGTCATATCGCGTCACACAGGATGCGACTGACATGATAATAATGCCTCAAGTTTTTCTTCACGTTCGCGCTTCGGCGCTCTGTCCCTTCCGTGCAATCGTGTTCCTTTAGATGGGAATGCTTTTGCAAGTTGTCAATCAGGATGTTAGTTATGCGCACATGCGTACCAATGGATCTATAATTTACCATAAATTTAGCGAACGATCTGGAAACGGTGCGTATGAAAAAAGTGTCAACCCTTTAAGTGCCATCAGTTCGTAAGTGCACGCGGCTGTTGATATGAAGAAACTAAGAGCAATTAGATTCACGTGAGAGAATCCGATTGCAAATTAGCAAAGGTGAAATGATCGCGTTTTAGATTTCGAATCAGAATTTCGACAGATTGTTCCTATTACGGATCTGCCTCATCTTCAAGTAACGTGTGATTAAAACAATCGGATATCTTAACTGGATACTGGTTCTTTCTGGATACATCCGGATCGAGGATGGCTCCAGATAAACTCAAATTTAGAGACACCGTAATCCAATTTCGAAGCTGCAAGCTCGCTTAGTGCATATAGATTTCTTTGTTCATGCATAAAGCATGTACACGAAAATGATTTTTCTCCCTTTGTTCAGAACGCTCGTTCGTGTATTCGCTGTTTGAGCAACGACGCAAACGAGGAGGATCAAAGCTCGAGGCGCAATTGAACTGGTGAAGATGGTAAAAGAGAATTCGTATCGATAAATCAAAATCTTAAGCCGTTATTTTCCATTGTTTGTCTTACATAAGAATGAAGCGGACCCTTTGACCCGTGCCACACACGTTACTCTTGTCCTAACGATCGTGCCATTCAAAAGTTAGAGGATCGTAAACTTAAAAAAAGTCTATTCTCCGAAGTCTGAATAATTTGCCTACGATCGTTAGGCCGAACGGAACCGGAACGTTCCACGCTGCGCGTTTTGATCGCAGCAGTTCGCATTCCCCATGTAAGAACGATTGTTTCAGCTCTTGTTATCAGCTCTCGTTGATCGCGCTGCTCTCGATAGGCGGAAGATCAGCTTGGAATAACGGCGTGTCCTCGTCAGCGGCGAGCGTTCTCGCAAAGCATCCAGAAAACTAGGAAGAGCTACCCTCTGTTCCCCTGGACTATGTAGAGGAGCTTACGCTCCTGTATTGCCGCGATAAATAGTGCAAGCGCCTCGACAGCGCGCGAGAGAACGGAGATCTCGAGCGAGTAGCTCGAGCTTGACTCGACGATAACTCGTGTGGTCTATTTCTCAGGTATCGATTGGGCAGATCGAGTAGCTACGAATTGTACGGATACGGTTATCCGGGCTGGTCATTGTTGTACGATGTTTGGTACAAATTCCGAGGATGAAGCGCTGCGATCATCGCGCGTCCACCTTGCGGCGGTCCCTTGATCGCTCGCTGATCAGCGGAAATGAGCTTTCCGTTTGTAGCGCGACAGACGCGCTGCGAGGATTCTTGATATCTTAACGCGCGGACATCTGTTTGCGCTGAATAACGATCGTCTGGATGATGGGAAAGTTATGCATAACGGATGCGAGATGCGCATAACTCGCGCATTCTTGCTAAATTACAGGAACGATTAACATTAATACGATTAATGATTCACTTGAGGCGAACGGAAAACTGGATTAGGCCTGGCGATAAACGCGATGATTAATATTTCGATGATCTATAAATACCTTGTCGCTTGTATTACCATAATTCCCCAGCGCTGTATCCTCCGAGTGCATTTCAGTGAGCGAGTGATGCTTCTTACTCCAACTTGTTCCACAACAATTTTACGGGCTACTTGTGGACATTACGAATTTTTTATGTTCCTGCGACGCCGATTATCGATTGCTTCGATCATTCGATGTGTCATTGCGATTGCTTACAGCGTGACACTGCGAGATCGCACGATGCATTGCTTGAAAATACGTGACGTTCCTCGCGCAATAAGAAAGCAATGGAGGCAAGCCAAATGAAATAAACAATTTGCGAAAGATCGCGAGTTATTCTGCGCATACCTTCAATCGTTTCTTTACGTAAGTCGCCAGTATCTCCTCGCATATGGTGAGGTTCTTGTCCGTGTCCTGCGCAATAAATCAAGCCAACTCTTAGAATCGTCAAAGAGCGACGCGCTCTTTTCCGAGCACAATGGATAGGAAATGACAGGTCTCGTGAATGATCTCTGCCGCGAGTGAACCTTCAACATGTTCGTCAGTTCCTTCATTTTCTCTAGCCGGGCCTGCTCTTGCTCGGTGGTCCGTGAAACGCTGCACGCCCGTCGCGGATTCGACCCGTACATCTCAGCAAGGTGCGACAAGTGCCAAGGTGGACCGACAGTGTCGAGTGTTATCTCGAAGGCCCGTATCACTCGTCGCTCGCCATCGTACGTGCGTTCTCGCTGATGCGCGAGCTGCACGATACGTAGCGCGGGGTTGCCTAGGAACAAGGGGGCAACAAATATCTCGACGGTTTTCCAGAAGCCAACGTCGAGCATTTAGCATTCGCGATGCATGCTGCGAATGACGATCTTGCCGCAGAGATCCACTCGAAAATCGCGATCCCTTCTTTTGTCTCGCCCTCCCGACTGAATCGAATATCGCGCGTCGATCGAAAGCTTTTCTGCATCACTGCGATGGTACATATCGATAGAGTTTCCTTTACTTCTCGCAGGTCACTTGCCGATTAGTTGCTTACCATTTCAGCAGAATGCACGCGAGTGAATCTTCTTCTAATTATTTCTAGTGTCGGATGCGTTCGATCTGTCTGATCAAACGCGTTGTTGATTATAAAGTTGTTCAGCGAACGAGAAGTCGTTCCTCAATGTTTATCGGATGTCAGAACGAGAGTTTCTCGAGTTACCCACCTTGCTGGCTACTTCGCAGCTACTTTGCCAGAGGGCGGTCATATCTCGCCGTAAAATCGATTTCGCTTCTGGCGCGGTCCCGACGAAAATGAGTCGCAGAGAATGCCCTACTGGCAAGACCAGGTATCTGAATGTATTGTCCAGCGTCGCGCGCGATCGCGACGCTAAAATCGTTAGCAATAATAAATTGTCGATAATAAATCCAGCAATCAGTTTAATATGATTGTCTGACAATTCAGAAGAGAGGAATAATCGAGCCACGAATCATGATGGGAACAAAGTTTGACAAAAAACACGCGAGAAGAGAAACACGAGAGTTTCTGCTCTCTCTCTCTCTCTCTCTCTCTCTCTCTCTCTCTCTCTCTCTCTCTCTCTCTCTAAAGAAGGCTACATTAACGCCGAAACGCCAACGATTTATGCCTGCAAACTACCGCGAGATCGGGAAAGGGGAGCAACCCTTTTCGCGTGAGAGAGTCAAAGGCCAACCGAATGCATAGTTTGCGGTCGCGCGTTTATTAGGCCCCGCGCGTGGACGGCGCAGAGCAAGACGGAGAAATGGCAGCATCTCCCTCCCGATGGACCAGTTTTTTTCGCCCGGAGCGGGAACCTAAGCGGGAGAATCCTCGGGACCAGAGTCAAAGGCTAACTGGACGCGTTTTGTGGCTCGATGTTTGTATACATTCGAGTGGACAGCGGCCATTGTTGCCGCTTATTACCGCCGGAAGGGCAGCATCCCTCCACGTGGATGGACCAGTTTCTCCTGCGGCTCATCCCCGGGCGAGGATGAGCCCGATAGGATAACCCGGAGTGGGACCTCGCCACGCGAGCGAACAGGTCTCGCCGGGTTGAGCGGGGAAGCGGGGAGCGGGGAAAGCGCTTCTCCGCTTGGGGAAATGGATCGCGATCTATATCAGGTGAAAACTGGTCCATAGTCCGAGCCCTCGCCCCGTCTCGGTAGCCGCTCGTGTGTCATCCACGAGCGATCTGGCCGCGCGGAGAGATCAGAGATCAGAGACTGCCGAGGAAGGCGACCAGGGCTCCAAAGGCGGGAACAGGTTTCGCCGAATAAACGGGATCACGATCTCCGACGCAACATCGGCGATGTGGAGCAGGTGCAGGTGCCTGGAGCAGGGAGGTCTTTACGCAGCGTGCGCGTAATGGGATCAGCATAATGCCGCGACTTTGCGCTCGCGCTCGTGCGCGCGAGCACACCGGAAGGAAACGCGTCGCGCAAGTATTCGAACGAGTTGTTTATCCGCTATGAGAATATCATCCGGCGGATTCAATCGCCACTTCTCGACGCGTTGCCTGAATGGCTGAATCACTGAATTACTCATGTGATGCAGACAAGGACGACGTGCGTGAATTCCAAACGATTTGAAACGATCAATTCGGGATTGATAGCGCACGCTTGATGCCTGATCGACGAGACGATCTTCCACGTGTCACCCGCCGCTGAGGAGTGTCGTACCACGTTCCCTGCTGCCTGCACGCTCTTCGGGCGTTAAATGAAGAATACGGTAAAAAGAATCTACGCTGCCGGGGGACAAAGAACGCGCAGTGCTCGATCAAAAGGCCGCGAAAACAAAAGCGGCTGACGTGCGTGTCACATGAGACGTCGAAACCAGCCCACATTGGCCACTTCTTTCACCTGTCCATCATCCCCGACCTGGAAAGAGGACGCTTCTGAAAGAGGACATTTGCGTTTCCGCGCTCGTAGCGCGGCCATTGTGCGCCTCTCTCTCTCTCTCTCTCTCTCTCTCTCTCTCTCTCTCTCTCTCTCTCTCTCTTTCTCTATCGGCATCGTTCCCTGCTTTCCTCTCTCCTGCTCTCCGCTTGGCGAATCCGCTCCGTGCCGAGTGCGTGTCTTGCGCGGGGATGAAGTAATCGCGTAAAAGTACTTGCTATTATGATCGGTCACCGTCTGCTCTGCGTGATCCATTTTCCATCAGTGCCTTTATTCCTGCGACTGGAAATCAGAGAAAGAGCAAGACGATCATGATTGCGCGAGGGAGGCAAACGGGGCGCTCGATATCGCAAAGGTTTGTCGGAATTAGGATTCCAACCACGCGTGAAATCTTTCTCGATTCGCCTGTCGCGATGTCGCTACGAGCTATAAGTTCGATCATCATCTGGCCCTGTATGTCTTCTGCATTCTGTACTCGATTAATCCATTACGCGTAACGTACGTCCGCTTTCAAGCAACGTCACCTTAAACCGAATCAGGATCGTTTCATCCACGATGTCATCGCTCGCCAGCGCAGAAGTCCAAAGAGAACAGTCCGATGACCAATCGACAGAGGCGCATTGATGAGCGGGATGGAGAGGAAGAATCGCGAGGGAAAACTCGCGGTCGAGTTAATTTCAGCTTTGGAAAAGCCGTTTTCCGCGAGAGCAGAGACCACGAAGGGATCCCACCGCGAGATACGCGGCACATTACCCCCATTCGTATCGGCAACGAGGTCGACTTTACTCCGCACGGCGTGGTATTACCAGGACACCCCGTATAGAGGGAGGGCGTATTTGTTTTACTGCCTAGCTGCCGGCATTGGTTGAGAACGTGCTCCGCATTCTTGAAATCGTGCCACCCTTGTTACTGGCATAGACTCTCCACCGTCGTTCCCTTTGCCCCGCCATCAAACCTGGCTCTTTTCCTCGTCGCCGCAGCCACGCCGCGAGAGGGATCCCGTCGATCCCAGCCTCTCGTCCCACCTCGCGCGATCGTAAAAAATTCTTAACTCCTGTAGCAGCACCCGCGGAATGCATGTAAGCGCGTCGCGCGGCGCGGCTACGCAGGATGTTTCTGAAATTGCGGGGATACGTGCGCGCCGACAAGAGAGTACAACTGCCGCGACAATCGCGTCATCGAGATCGTGCCGCTTCTGTCGTGAAATGACGCCGTAATGCGTGTCCGCTTTGAGAAACTCCGGGGATACATCCGGGGGATGCAATCGCCATTTTCAGAGCCCGTTCGGCGCAGCGCGGATCATCAATCTTGCCAGGCTTCGTGCCAGGCTCGGCGCTAAAAACCGAGAGGATTGTCTTCCCCCTTCGATGAGTCCGTAAGGATTTTCAACCCGCGCTGGACGCAAAGTGGCGCAGGCTCATCGTGAAATGATAATATTCTCCTCTCGATCTGCCGTAAGAAATGATTTACCGCATCTTTGTCTCAGGAAACGGAGAGGGATGGACAAATTTTCGCAAAATAATTCTCGGAGCAATCTCGTCGACAATTATGCTCCTGGTCGAGCTCGTTCACCCTGATTCATTATCCGACACGTAGCGCGATTATTAGCGCGGCGGTCTCCTGTATCGATAACTCCTGAGAAAGCGATCTTTATCCCTTTCCCTCCGAACGGTTCCTCTTGGAGAGGCTCCTCGACGGTTGATGACCAACATTGCTCGCCATCCGGGCTCTTCGTAAAACCATCGTCTTCTTTAATAGCTCTGCTCGAGTCCAGCGTCTCACTCGGTGTTTGATTTTTCGATAACGGCAGCGCGTTGTGCTGCACGCGCGTCAGAAGGATGAGAGAGATAGAGAGAGAGAGAGAGAGAGAGAGAGAGAGAGAGAGAGAGAGAGAGAGAAGGAGAGGGAGGTGGGCGAAGGAAGAGTCCGGCGCTCTGCCGATCCTAATTTACGGCCGGGATTTCAGGCGTTTATGCCTTTCCGATAAAGTCGTTCACGCAGATGCCAAGCCCGCACCGATGGATCTTCCTCGTTCCGCGCGCTCCTGCACTTTTTCTTATTCCGCTCCCGTCGACTACCGGCGTGCCGATAGGAGGCGACGAAACGTCGGCGCAGGGTTCGTTCCGTGTCACACAGCTCGTCGTTAACGAGAATACGGTGGGATCCCGGCGTCGATTCGTCAGGCGCGATCGCGTACCTTGGATCCCAGATTGCCAGCTGTTCCCGCTTTTCTAGCAACATCGATCGACCGTCCGCGGAAATCTAGAGGCAGGATCCAACCACGCATAAGAGGCCGTGATTCCTTGCTGGAAGATAGCGCGAGCACGTCAATATCAGCAATGCGATCGCCCTGGAAACCTCTTTCCGTCGTTTGTCCGGGACCGATGTCCGCCTGCATCGAGGAGCAACGACGCAATACTTTGGTCGGACAATCGCGCGCGAGGGCGGAGGGCAGAGGGAATAGCTCGAAGCTTCCAAGCCATCAGCTAGAAGTCGGGCAATATTTGTTTAAAGGCCAAGCGACCGGAGATTCGATCAAATTGGAAATTTCGCCTTTTTTCCCGTCCATCGGAGGGTGTTAAATTCCCTGTGAGATTCGATTGGTCGGCAGACGTAGATTTCCTGTCCGGAAGAATCGACAAGGTGGGCTCGCTCATGATTCTCCGTTCGCCTCCCTCTGTTCTTTCCTCTCATGCTTCGGCAATCCTCAAGAGAAGTCGGATTTCGACAGTCGATCTCTCGATAACGTCCAACGGATATAATAGTCGCGATTAATAAGCATCAAGCAGATCGAATATATTATCTGGTCGCTGTTGTATGTCGTGTTGAAATCGTGTTGATATCGCGCCGAAAAGCACAGCGAGAATACTGAAACGATATCCAAATTTCTTTGCCTGTAAATTTTTGTCTTGAGAATACTTGGCTGCGCGTAAAGATCCCGATCGGCGAATTCGAGCTTCAACATTAACGAGTAGGAAACGATACGCTGAGATTCTTCTCGGCAAACGTGATCTTTGACCTATTAATCGCGTAAGACTCGTTAATTATTGCTAGATGGCCTCTCGAGCGAGCGAGCGATC
This sequence comes from Eciton burchellii, assembly GCA_020341155.1. NCBI lineage: Eukaryota > Metazoa > Arthropoda > Insecta > Hymenoptera > Formicidae > Eciton > Eciton burchellii. Next base: position 467,973 of record JAHMML010000073.1, read on the forward strand.
GAATCAGAGAATCGAAACCGAGATATTCGCGGGTAAAACTCATCTCGCCCCGATAAAGTTACGGTTAAATGCGAAAATTTAAATACGAAAATAGTCCGCGATGTGCAGAATCGTCTTTGCACTCGCGAGAGCATGATCGACCATGTACGATTTGCAAGGATAATAGTGGCTTCACGCGATTTGCCTGTTCTTGCCTGTTCCCCGCACCATTCCTGTGTGTCCGAAATAACATTAGCGCACGCGATTGGCTACCTTTCGCCATCTTTCCGCGATTCGATCGCAAGCAAGCGAAGACGAGTGGAAAGAAGAGCCGATCTCATTTCTGGATCATCGCGTCGTCCTCGAAAGTCCTTCAATTTTCTAACGAGTACATCTCCGTGATCCGTGACTGATGCATCTCGCTCATCAAGGCCAGCGTGATTCGATGCGATCGCTCATCGGCAGAGCGCCGTTCCCTGTTACTCGCTGAAGCGTGCGAATTCTAAACGAGGCCGCCGGTAGATATCCACGTTTCTTACTTTTGGCCACTATCCCGCGACGCCGACAGGCGGGGTGAGATAGAAGGGACTCGGGATGGTCAGAATTTATAGCGTCTTTGCGAGCGGGATGGGAGGAAGGGATGGCAGAGGGGGTGAGGCAGGGCCGCCCCAGACTCAATGTTTTCCGCAGGGAAAGTCGGAAGTCGAGCCGAAGCCTGGCCAGGACTAGCCGTCTGCCATACGTCTTGCTAACGGACCGGAGAGGTTTGGTCTTGGCGGGCAAGGCGCGAAAAATTTCTAGAAAATCGCGCCGGCTGCCCGGCGATCGGTCTCGCGCGGCGTGTCGTCGGCCGCGGCGCGCCCGTTCGTCGCCGCGAGTTTCGAGTCTCAGATCGATACGACCTAGTCGGGGCGAATTTCCGAGGCGACCGCCGCGCGGACAATTGGTGTCCGTTATCGGGTAGATTTACTTGGACGAGCGGCTCCCTCCATTTTCCGAATGGACTTCTGACCCTACCGTCCCACGGCGCGCGGGGATGCTTTTTATTAGACTCCGCCGGGATCACCCGGTATACCCCTCCGTCCGCGTGTGCGTGTGTGTGTGTGCGCGCGCGAGGACCTCGTACACGCGGAGTGGCCATGTTCGGGGTGGAGGGACAGCCCCATTCGGCAAATTAACTGCGTTAGAGACCGGGACCCGGGGATTCTTTACGCTTTCCTCGACCTACGACCGGCCATTTTACGCTGGATCCCGCGACGGAAACGATCGAGTCCGTCCCTCGCCCTCGATTCCTCGCCTTTTCCATCCGCATTTTCCTCCGCTTACCACGCGTAATTCCCCTCCTACCCCTCCTTTCGTCTCTCCTCCCCGCCCACCCCCCCCCCGTGGAATACGCGCGATGGACGGATTTACGAGGGCGTTACGACGTTCGGTGTCGCGCCGCGTTTTAACGTTTCGAAACTTTGCCGCGCACTGCCGCGCTCGATCGCGAGGATATCGATTCGATAGCGGTGAGTCGCGAGTTGCCGCACGCTGGACCGATCGCGGGCCGAGTCAACGAGTCGCTGCGGACCTGTTCGACTCATTCGACTCATATGTCATCGACAACTGCGACTGACGGAAAAGGCACGCGCGCGCGGCCGCGATACTCGCGATACTCGAACGAATCCCGAGGACGGCACGGGGGAGGGGGCATAATTTCTTGAGGAAGTTTTCGGTAAGAGGCGAAAGTGCATAACGCGCGGAAACTTGAGTAACGATTCCTCTGAGAAAGTTCCGCGCGGCGAGACTTTAAAGCCGAGCGCCCGAGACAGCTTCTTAATCGAATCACTAATGCTTGTAAAATCTTTGTTCGAGGTTCCCTTAAAGAGAAGGAGATGAAGCGCCGCGCGTTTCACCGAGAGTAAAAGCGTTTACCGCGGCTTGACGAAGTACCAGAGTGAAAAAGTGGATTTGCCTCCGTCGACCGTGAGCGCCCGCGCACAACGGAAATCGACTTTACAGGCTGGCGATCAATTACGTCCTACCTCGCGTAATTTGCCCCTCGAGCCCTTACCTGCACCCGTTTATCCCTTCGCGGCACGCGAATGTGCAAGAAATGCATCCGCTCGAGCGGATCGTCGCACGTTACGCTTACCCCGTCCTCGAACAAGTATCTCACGCGAGCATCCCCATCCCGCGTACTTTCGAGCGCCATTGTCCGGCCGTTCGCGTTTAGACGTCGCATCCGGCACCCCGCGAATCCCGGTCTCCCCTCGAGGAGGGGAAAGCGAGGCACTCCGGAGGAGATCGTTTTTCAGATCGCGGATCCCAGCTCCGCTCTCGAGAATTGCCGAGAGACCGTTGCTTGGACTTGGTGGAGAAGGAGAAGGAGGAGGAGGAGGAGGAGGGATCTCTATTAATTCGCGGCGGCGATCAAGAAGACTTGGCCGCTCGATTCGCTCGGAGCAATTCGCCATCAAGCTCGTTGCTAGCCGGTCCATCCGGAGGCTGCGGGCTGTTCGATCGCGGACAACTTTCTGAATAGGTGATCACGTAAAACTGATTTAGCAATTCGCCCATTCCCGGGACGGCGCGATCTTAGTTCAAATTGAGTATAGTCCAAGTCTTACTCGGGTGAACCACTACTAATCCAATTCCGGAGATCCCGAGACGTTCCGGGTGGCTCGTGGAGGTGGCGCGCGCAGGGCGGGAGGGTACGCGAGGGGTAGCCGAGAGAAAGAGCCGCTCGGGACGCTCTGCGGATGGCGAGTGAGGAAGAGACGACGTGGCAGCTTGCGGGGTGAGAAAGACAGAAAGAGAGAGAGAGAGAGAGAGAGAGAGAGAGAGAGAGAGAGAGAGAGAGGGAGAGAGAGAGAGAGCGGGGGATGGAGAAAGAGAGTGTGCGAAACGAGGGTGGGTGGAAGGTATAATATCGCCTATGCAAATAGCCCTTGGACTTGGATCGACTGAATGTACTTTGGAGCGGGCGCGGGGGCGAGTTTAGACCGCCGTATTTTCCGAGAGAGAGAGAAAGAGAGAGAGAGAGAGAGAGAGAGAGAGAGAGAGAGAGAGAGAGAGAGAGAGAGCGTGCGTGTGCGCGCACGCGCGCGCTCTTAAAAAATTCCATCATCGAGAACCGCGCTCGTCCCAAGGAGACAAGGTCCTCGCGCGTATATCACCCCTTTCCGGGGTGTCGAGAGACCACAGGCGCTCTAAGCGGGTTACGGCCGAGGGTGCTCGCCGCTCCCGCTGCCTTATGATTGAATTTAACTGGCTAGCTACGCTGCGGATCTCTTATCTCGAGTCGCTGGACAAGATTCGTCGACTTGCCAAGCGACGATTCCGTATTACGCCGATTCTCCGAATCGGCAGGAGAACGCAACGGCATTCGGGATCGTTTTAAGATAATTAACACCTTGGATATCCCATTCAGAGTTTCACTTGCGCCGGCGATCGGATTTTATCGCCGTTAATCTGATTTCAAGCACCGGATCCATCGTTGATTCTTTTATCTCTCGCGGTGGATTGTTATTCCGTTATACACATAACTCGCCGTAGCCGTGTAACGCTATTGCGATCATTGAAGAGTTATTCCCTGTACGTTGTACGTTCGATGATGACCCAAAAGCTCCTAATCCCACGGATAAAACGAGTTATTACAACACATACGCGCGCACGCAACGAAGGAAGAATCCTCGAGTGGTATCGAAATCAGCGGTAAAAAGAAGTATGCACTGCGCGCCGAGAGAGCGAAAGTTGCCCGCTAATTAAGCTATTATCCGGCAATCGATAATCCGCGCTTCATTATCCGGCGTTCATTATCGTTTAACGCTTACATCTACATACGTTACACGGCTCGCCGCATGGACGACGCGCGGAAGGAAAATTTGCGAGAAAAAGTCGGCGGGGTGAGATGAGGAGGAGGGGGGACCGCACGGTAATAAGGGGAAAACGCACTTGAGTGGCAAACGTAGCCGATGGGGCGAGCGGAGGGTAGCAAGAGGAGCTGGGTGCGGAGGGGAGAGAAGGGACGGAGGGGGGATTGCAAAACCGAGCGGGCTCGGAGGAGGAGGGGGTCGACATTAGGCTGGGTTTCCAGACGGAGACGAGGGTAGGACGTTTGAGGTCAGTTCGGGGCGGTTTTTTCAACCCCCGGAGCGACTCGCTCAATACCAGGCCGCCCCTCGACTGACCAATGGTCGGCCTCCGGCCCCCACCAGCCGGCCCGGCTGACCAGCCAGCCGATTGGACGAAAACCTCCCGAGGGATACTCTATCCGGCGAGGGATACTCTCTCGCTCTCGGCCCCGGATCTTCTCGAGATCCGCTAACTAACCGGAGAGCAAAGAGAGAGAGAGAGAGAGAGAGAGAGAGAGAGAGAGAGAGAGATTACGTACCGGGTGTGCCCTCGATATCGGAGATCCCGCAGAGATATTTCCTGCCCTCGGAATTCGCCGCTCGGTCTCATCCGGCAAAGGAATTTCTGATGAGGGATTAGAACGAATTTACTGTCTCGGATACGGCCAACGGTTCGCGCGCTCGGAGACGCGCCTCGTGGAAAATTGAAACCTCGCGGCGATTGATTCCGCCGTTAATATCGAGCGACTCGTTGCTTCGCGAACGGAGCTGCCGTTGCGAGCGGTCAATCCGCGATCTTTCGTCTTCCAATCCGATCCAACCGTCACGACAGCGAACGCGCTCAGGACGCGACATGGCGAGCAGGTTTAAAGCGCGCGTTCCGAGGAGAGCGATGTAAACATCCGCGATGCATTTTATCGCGGATGCAAACGAGAGGGGCTTTCTCCTCCCCACGGTCGGATACGTCCATCTCCGAAGAGTCGGGCATTTCCGCTCGTGTCACCCGCTAGACGCGTCGGGATAGAAACCGTCACGCCGCGGCGATGCCGACGTGTTTACGAATGTTATCAGCGTAATAATGCGACACCCCGTGTATCCGTCCAGCGACGCGCGGCTCGTCCCAGCCGTTGGTCCGCTCCAGATGATATCGCTCGTTCTACCTCGTGCCTTTGCGCTGGATCTGCCGTTACTAAAGCAGATGGAGACCCGAGAGCGGATCGGGACTTAAAGACACCTTAAAGTCAGCGACCGCGACCTCCGCCGGAAATTTCGGACCGCGCCGTCGACGGCCGCTGGAAATGAAATCGCGAGTTAATCCCGATCGATCGCCAACTTTGCTGTTAGGCTTCTCGCTCGCGTCCTCCCGCGCGAGGAAGACCAAACTTCACCGAAGGATCCCTCCTGCCCCTCTTCAACGCGATGATCGCCCCCCCGCTTTTATCCGAGCCTCATCGGACCCCCGCTGGCTCCGCGAAAAAGGCCGACATCGGTTCTTCGGTTAGACCGCGCGAGGCTCTTATCCGCCGCGATCGGCGTGCTCGCGCGCACCTACGTTTCTCTTTCTCTCTCGCGCACGAGTGTCTTGCGACGGCACGTATGGGTGATCGATACACGGCCTGCCGGGACGAAAATGGCAAAATACGTTCTCCCGCGATCAAGACATTTTTTATGACGGCTCCTCGCCGAAACGGCAATTCACCCCGTGAAACGGCGCGATTTTTTCTTTTCTTTCTTTCTTCTTCTTCTTCTGCTGCTGCTGCTGCTGCTGCTGCTGCTGCTGCTGCTTCTTCTTCTTCTTCTTCTTCCTCCTCCTCCTTAGCGCGACAGGTATTCCGCCGGTAATTTTTTTTTCTCCCCTCCCGGCGGCGGTCCTCGCTCGTTCTCTGGCGCAGACAGGGTCAGGGCGGGAGGGTTGGAGGGACGGTTGAGCCCACGGGAACGGGATCAAAGGAAGAATTATCAGGGTTCCGAGCGCGGCCCGGGATTTGGTCCCGCAGGAGACTTACCACATGTAAATAAGGACAGAGCTTCTGTAGCTCGGCGCTGTCCTGCGTAAATAACATTTTTCCGATAACGTCGGAATAACCCCGCGCGCCCGCCAGCCAGTCCGGTGCGAATCCCCGTCTCGTCTCGGGCTTCTTTGTTACCTCGTATCCGCGGCGGCGCATAATTTCCCATCTCTTGCCGAAATTTCAGCCGTCAAATATCCGCCGCGCCGTGAGAGAAGCGCCCATCCAGGTTTCGCCGTCTCGCGAGGCGAGGCGAGGCGAGGCGCGTTAACGAACGTCGCTCTCCCTGGAAAGTATACGTTCTGATTACGACGCGGATGAAACGTTCTCGCGCGAGGAAGGTTCACGCGCGAACGAGGCGCATTCCGCGTTCACGATAGATCACTCGTATCGACGATAACGCCGGTGTCAGTCGCGCAGCAAATTTACCGACTACGTACGCGAGTGAGACGCGGGCGAGTCGTCGGGCGCGACGAAATTACCTTTCGAGGAGGGCTTCAAAGGGCAAAGGGATTTTAATACACAGCGCATTCGAGACATTCCGAGCGTCTCTTGATTCCTCGCGCACCTCGTTTACCCCGTCCGTTTTTCCCCTCTTCTCCTCCTCCTCCTCCTCCTCCCGCGGCCGGGTAGCACAAACGGGAGACGGATATTTTTGTTTCCCCTCGTCCCCTCCCCTCTCTCTCTCTCTCTCTCTCTCTCTCTCTCTTTCTCTCTGCCGCCCCTTCTTTTTTCTCGCCGGGCCGGCATATTTGGCGCGGTGGCGGTGGTGGTTCTACGTTTCAAAATGTATGCAAAAGACCGGGGCACCCCGCGCATCCTAACACGGTACACCCCGCGGAGAAAAGCTACCCCTCCGCGGCAGCGACCCAGCCGTGTATTTCTCTCGAGATTGACGTCAGACCGGCTGTCAGGCGGGATAACCGAGGGTGTCCGCGGTGGAAATCGGTATCGACGGGACGCCCCTTTGTCAAAGGACTCGTCCCGCTCGCTAAAGCGAGCAAACTCGCGAGACGACGTTGCCTTCTCGCCCGACTGTACCGGACAAGTCCGGCCGGCGTGGTTACCATCGATTTCGTGGCCGCAACTGTTTCGTCGTTTAAAAAAGGAACGCCTCGAGTCCCGGGGTGGAAAGACATCCTTCGCCGACATATATTTCTGTTTGTCCAAGGGGCTAGGCACCAACCGCCGAACAATATAGGGTCATTTTACGTGTTTCCTTACGCGGAAGCAGGTTGCCGTCCCGCCCTTCGCGCGTTATCCCTCTCCCGCGCTACCTACACTCCAACGGATACCCCTCTTTTCCTCGCTTCTCGATACTCGATACTCGTTGCAATCTCGGACGGAGGATCCTTGGGACGAATTAATATCGACACGTCTCTTTGTCAGGAATTGCGAATGTTCATTGCGTAAAGTTCTCCGCAAGTTACGTCTCCTCTCCGATAACGAGCCACGCGAGTTCAACGAAAAGAAGCAGCGAGAGTCATCGACGAGTCTCGTCAAGGGCGCGATGTCCTCGATTACTCGAACGACATCGGTAGCGCAGCGGCTCGCGAGTCGTCTGTTGCGAGCCACGACTGCCACGTCGGGATCAAACGATGCTGGCAGAGCGATGTTGTCGACATCATCCGCGAGGCGGAAGAGGCGGATTCGGAACTCGCTGCCCTGGAATTTACAGGCGATCGAAGTCTTTGCGGGCAACTGTACCCGCTGCCGAACGGCCACTCGACCCACGCTCGCGTGGGCGAAGTGGATTCGCCGTGGCGCATATTGATTCGCGATAATTTCATTATTTTTCCGGTCTCCCCGCTAACCGACTAATGTCTCTGCCGGGCAAGCGACCGCCGATTGAAATGCAAACGAGCCGCGGGGCGCCGCGACCGATTCCTGATAATCCAGCGATTCGAGCTTCGCCCCGGAGCGAACTCGGCGATTCTCCACCGCGTCTCCTCCCGTCTCCTTCCTTCTCCTTCCTTTTCCTTCTTTTTTCTTTTTTATATATATATCCGCGCCGCGATAAGGGAACGTATAAATACGGAGACGTACGCCCGCGAGAGAAGCTCGTGCGGCAGAAACGGATAAAGCGGCTGGCTGGCTGGCTGGCTGGCTGGCTGGCTGGCTGGCTGACTGGCGAGGAGGCAAAAGGGCGGCGAAGGGAATAGGACTGCTCGCTCCGAGGGAGAGAAGAGAGAATTTTATTGGCTCTGACTTGGCGCCCCCTAACGTCTGCTCGTTTGCCTCGCAGATTTTCATATGTTTTCATCCACTCGGAAAATTAGGACGTTATGCAGGAAACGGACTCGCCAACAGGAGAGACTCCTTTGTACTCCCGCGTGTACGCCCTGCGCTGCTCACTCTTTCTCCTCCTTTCTGTCGAGCTATCGACTCTTGTATACGTCGCAGGAACAATCGCTTCTTCGGAGACCGATCCGCGCGAGTCGTTTAATCCTTCACTCGCGCAATATCCTGTTATCGAACGCTTTCTCGCGATAAAATCACGGATACGGCGATATTGCGAGAACAATTGAAAGAAATGATTAGACCCTCCGTTGAGCAGCCTCCGTTGTTCCCGGTGTTTTTCCTTGAAGGAAAGAAGGGCCGTCGCTCTCGCGACGCAAAGGGAAATTTAATTAATACGACGTCGCGCGGATCGCGCTCCGTTCTCCGCGCGCAGAAACGATGAAGAATTCATGAAAACGGCGGAATCTCACACGCGGATCTGGCGCGAGTAGGGCCATTATGTGGAAACGAATGCTCCTCGCCAGCCGGCGTCGCCCCGAACTAAGAAATTCAGCATCGAGTCGAGGGTGGTATCCGTGTATCGGGACGCGGCTACATCCACCGCACAAGGGCGGCGCATAAAAAACATATTTCGAGGTCCTGTCGTGGCTGCGGCAGGGTGGACCTTCGCTGTAATATATCAAGCCAGATCGATACTATTCCGCAGACTTCGGTTGTTCGGAAACCTTCCAGCGCGCCCCTCCTCTCGCGCCGTCTTCTCTCCGTCTCCCCCTCTGTGTGACTACACTCTCAAATATCCTCCAAGTTGGAACATCAGCGAGACGTGGATAAGCCAACCGTAGACGTTGGGAATTCAGCGAGTCCGCGCGTGCTGTGCCCGAGTCGCAGCGATTTCATCAGCGATACACATCGTACCATTGGCAAAAAACGATCTTTATAACGTTACGTACGTGTCGCGCCCGGTTGTACCCGGTTGTCTCGTCGACGAGATGTCGGACAAAGTCGCTGGGAAATATCAGGATCAGCTACAGATTAAACGGAGTAGCTCCGCCTTGAATATTCCAATCACTTCAACCGGCCGTCTTTCTCAGTCTCCTTGGTTGGTCTTCTTCCTTTTTCTCTCCCGGCGCGAACCGAGGAATCGTGCCCGAGTTTTCCCCTTCCGTCCGTCGTCTAGATTCCCGGGAACGTCGCGATGCTGGCCGCACACTCGCGGGAGAAACGCATCTTCGGAGGAAGGGACGGGGAAGGGCGGCCGGAAAGACGCGTAACGAGGGAAAGTGCCGGGCGAATCTGTATCGATCGGCGCGAAGTGCCGGGAGGGCGACGAAATCAGATTACACAAAGGCCTCTTACCTGATGCGCCGCGTGCGAAGCCTGGCCCAAAACTGGCACCCCATCGCCACCGGGGAGGCGAAAGGGGTGAGCCTTTTCCGCGGTTGCGAGTTAAGGGCTCGCCTCTCGCAGCGCGCAACACCGGTTGGCATACGCCAACCGTCTCGTTCCCGTTCCCTCCCTCTGCCCCTCGCTTTCTCGACCCCTCTCGCTTGCCTATCGGCAACTTGCGATATAGTCGCGAGCAACATTGGCGACGATGCTGCGACGCAACCGTGAAGAGCGCATCGCGAAAGTGTCATCGAGCACGGTCTCGACGTTTCTTCACGTCATGGTTGCGCGAACGTGAACGGCTAATTTAGATATCCAGTTGCGCGCTTCTTCTGATCTCTTCCGAGATCAGTTTTCGATCAAAACGACGATTGGAAGAACGATCTCGTGGAAGGGATCTCTCCGATTAGCTCGCTCCGCGCGCTTCCCGGCGCGATGCGCGTTCATCATCCACGGCTGGTCTGGTGGACTTGCCAGACAGTTGGCGCATCTTGCTCTTATACCGATGGTAGCGGAAATCCGCTACGTGCATCGCGAGAGACTCGGCGTCGCGATCGCGCGCTACGATACCCCGCTTCCGGCGATGCGGCGCTTCGATGCGATCGGTACGAGGCAGAAAAATGGGAAAAAAAGAGCTGGCCCCACGGCGGGGTGGGTGGTAGGCTACGGATAGGAAACGGCAATCCCCTCGGCTCCGAAATCCTGGATTCGGGCGGAGGAGATCCGGCGGAGGAGAGACGATAGCCATGCGCGATAGCGCGAGATTCGCGCGGGCCATTGGGCATAGGTCAGGCAGAAGCCAATCCGACGAAACTCTCAGATATATGATAAAAATTGACTGGAGGCGTCCCTCTTCCACCGAGCATCGTCGCGTAAGAGGCCGAATTCTCGTTCGTCCCTTAAATCCCTCGGATAACACCGCGCGAGGAAGCGCGTCATCCCCCTCGTCCGTTCCCTTCGTCTGACGATAACGCGCGGGCTTGCGGACGAGCAAGCGAAGCGGCGAGGGGTGAGAAGGAGAGGGTGAGTCGCTGCCGAGTCATCGGCGAGCGATCAAAGAATGATCCAAGGGCTAAAAGGCGCGAGATAGGGTCGACCCGATGATGTCCTCACGGCTCGAGCGAAGCTCTCCTCTCCGATGACGAAGAGCTCGGCCAAGATGAGTCACGGTCGAAGCTCGATGCTCTCGGACCGCGGATCGCTCTCTTGTTTCCTCCTTTCAACTTTTCAGGCGCGCTTTCCATCTCTCGACTGCGAGTTCGCCATTTCTTTCTATCGGCCAGATTCGCCGACCTGGACTCGGCAGGGCCGGAAGAAAGCGGCACGCGATGTCATCGAGTCAAGGATATCCCGCGTGTTGCGACTTTGCCGAGTGATCATCATACCTGAACGGTCTCCCGGTGAATATCCATCGCGGGGGGAATTTAATATCGGAGGAATCCGTTTTCAGAGCAATGTTCCGGTATCGTGATTCATCGCGGACGAGTGTGTTTCGTCTCGCGAGCCGCCGTCACCGTCCGCGTTGCGCCCGGCGGCGGAAAAAAATTCGTGGCATCCTCCCTTCCGCCAGCTCCCTTATCCCAACAACCGGCGGTCGCGGCAACTTACCCGGGTGCGGAAATTTCCTCCGCAACATACGGGAAATATTTTCCAAAGACCCGCAAAGCCTCTTCAAATCCGCGCCGTGTATGATATCGCTGCGATACGGCGAAAGTTTTGTCGCCGACGTCGCTGGCGAACGCGAACGCGCGATGCGATCCGCGACGCTGCAGCCAAACAATCGTGACACGCGGAAGCTGTACGCGCGCGCGCGCGCACACACACACACACAGAGAGACGTACACACGTCTCGCGACTATTTCTATGCGAAGTCCTTTTCCGCGCGGTCGGAGATCTCATTTGTACGAGCAGGAGAAATGATTAGACGGAGAGACGCGTAATCCTTCCTGTTGTGTTCGCGCAGGATACAGGATACATTCGTCCCGAGAAGGACGAATTCTCGAGGGGAGGATGCGAGGGAAGAGACCGTAGCGTTGCTGATCGGTGCACTGCGCCCTGCGTTTCCTTTGTTAGCCGGAAAACGCTGAAAAATTGGGCAATACATGTGCCGCTTCGGAGCCGGCCATTTTTGTGTTTGTTTGAAATTTTAATGTGCTCGCGAGCGGGACTTGCCAGTGCGACCGAGGGCCGAGGGGTGGCCAGGGGTGGTCGAAGACCCCCGCCAGGGCGGAGGGAGCGGCAGCGGGCGTAAACCGGCGGCCATTACCTTCGATTTCGCAAAATAAATTGCGCGCCATAAACAGGGCGGTCCATAAGAATACATACGACCGGCTTACCGCGAAGGTACCCAATGTTCTGAAAAATGTAGCCGCCGCCGTTCCCGATATCGATCCCTTCGTCACCCTCTCGCGTTCTGCCTCCTTTTCTCCTCGCTCGCCCTTTTCTCGCCCTCCCTTGCCCCGGACGGGAGGAAGTTGGTCGCTTGGCTTAATTTCGCCCCGAATTCGCTCCTTCTCAGAGAGCGCCGGGTATCTTGGCGACCTTTGACTCCGGGGTTCCTTCTTTTCGGCGCTCTTGGCATCGGCCCCGCCGCTCGAGAGCGGCACGTCAAAGGGCAATCCTGAATTTTTCAGCCTGCCGCGGACAGGTGCAGACACTGATGCACGTTGGATTTATTTGCTTGAAAATCGAGCGCATTACACATACGGAACTCGGCGGAATTCTCTTTTTTCCGCGCGACGTCAAGAAAAAGTCAACAGCTTCATCGTCCTTAAATGCACTCTTTTGTCGATCGTTGCGTGGACATTAGTCTCCACTTTTAATAGTCATCGATTATCATTTCACGGATCTTTTCTCCGTTCTTGATTATCAAGCTGGCTCTCGATTAAGTTTTTCAAGGCAAATGAATCAGAATTTCAAAAATCGATGATACGTCTCTCGATCCCGTCCCGATGCGCTCGTTCTGCAAGAACGGAAATTTGGACGCGCGTGAGGACAGGAAATGAACATCGCGCGCGCAAACGAATCCCACGGATGCGGCCGGGACCCGTAAAGACTGTGGCCTTTTCCATCTCTTTAACCCCTGATCCCCCGTTCCGTATCAGGCGATGGTCGATTGCCGAGTCTACCCGCGGTGCGGGTGAACGGGGAAGTCAGCCGCTTTTGAAAATGGCCGCTGCCGCGGGCTGATAAGGAGAACGCGCCGCGCGTTGTCCGAGGGGCTCGCCGACAAATGGCCCGTCACGATTCTCGTAAATCAAGCCTCCAAACTGAGAAGGACCAAGGGCGCGTCGTGCCACGGTCTTCGCTCGTCCTTGCGGAACGCGTAATCCGCTTAACGGCCGCGCGCGTTTCTTCTTTCGTGGGAATCGATTAAATTCGCGGGGAACGCGATTCATGCCCTGCACGATCGAAGGATCGAGCATCAGATTTGCGCGCGGCGATCTTACTCAGAAAGCAACAAGGATTAACTTGTACAAGGGATTAACAGCTCTCGCGCTTCCCCTAAAACGAGGATTGAGACGCGCGTAGCCCTTTCTTTCTTTCTTTTTTAATAAAAGATCAGGCATCTCACGGAAATCGAGATTTGAGAGATAAATAATCGAGATGAACGAACATCGGTCCGAGATCGGAGCGACGTTGACCATCACGGACATTGGTCGAGACTGGCGAGATGTACACGCGCGTCGGAAAAATTCAGACACCGCGCTAAGAATTCGGAAAGAGTGCCGGCACGATTGAGGACTGGCTGCTGCGAATCAGTGAAGCGCAGTTGCGCGCAGCAGCGGAAACTGTAATATTCCACTGGCGAATCTCGCGCTGCGGCACGTAACTTCGAGCTTGTCGAGCACAGTGGAAATATGTTTCACGCTATTACGCTGCCGTTACGTAATCTCCATCGACAATATTTATGCGGAATATATCGCGCACGCGCGTAGACCGACACAAGCGTTCCGATTTCCAGCAAGCTTGAGACATCGCCCGTTTTCGTCGCGTGTCCGCAGAAGTACGCTCGACGAACACAATCCAGAGTAAAGATTGCAACACACACGATTCGTACAACATGCACGACACACCGATGACGCGCAGAACGAATCTACCGACTTCCCCTTCCTCTCTTTCTATCTCTCTCTGTCTCCCTCTCTCTCTCTCTCTCTCTCTCTCTCTCTCTCTCTCTCTCTCTCTCTCTCTCTCTCTCTCTCTATCTCTTTCTCGCCGAACCTGACGCCGCGCTCGGGCAAGTTCAAAGTCTAATCACGCCAATCATCGTCGTGGCGAAGGGGTGACTGCGGGAGCGCGAGGTCGCGGCCGCACGCGTTCCTCTCGAGGTCCCGGAACTCGCCGGACCCCTTCACCCTGCGCGCCCGCGCCCACCGATGGACTACCCCCGATAGTCTCGCGGGTAGTTTGTCTGTGAGAGAAAGAGGCTGCTCGTTAGCCGCCATTGCGATACTCGTGAGCGAGCCGACGACTGCCCCGTTCTCGCAACGATAATAGCAACCCTTTGAGGCCGCCGCCGTCGAGCGCAGCGCTAGCGGATCCTCCGGGGTCAGCCGGGGTCGCGCCGCTGTTTCATTGGCGCCCGCTAGAGTTACCAATCTCAGGTATACGCGAACGGAGCGGGGAGCAGGGAGGGCTTCGCAGAGCGGAAGCCGTTACGCGCGAAAAATCAGTGGGAGAGAAATTTTAAATATTTGAATTAACCCCTCCCTGACGGAGATCCGTATACCTGAGCCTGCCATTATTTTATTCTCGCTCGTCCTTCTTTGCATCTGGCGTATCCATCGATATAATGTTTCCCTCTCGCCGAGACGCATAAAGCTCACCGCGCTCGTTTTCCCTTTCTCTCTCTCTCTCTCTCTCTCTCTCGTGCTCGTCTAACCTATCGCGCTCCATGTAAAATTATGTTAATGGATTATCCTTAAGGGTCGAACGCGGCGCGAGGGGGGGGAAGGGGTACGGTTTTCCAGGTAGATCGCGCGCCAGAAGGACGACGCCCTATGCAGGGATTTTTTTCTTTCCCCTTTCCCTCCCTCCCTCCCTCCCTCCCTCCCTCCCGGCAGCCTTTCAATCCTTTGCCTCGCGGAAGTAGGTCGAATTGCTGTGAACGGTTCGCACGCAACTACTGCTACTCTCCTCCGTAGGGATGCGCCCGGCGAAAGGACGACAGATGGGGTTAAAAAATCGGTGAAGAGGATTAGGGATGCGCCGAACTACATTATCGATTTTGCGTCGAACGCGGGAACGAGCGATAGCTTCTGCATTTTCATTTCGGTTGGAGCGAACCGCGTCACCCTTCCTCCCTCCTCTAAGCGTGCTTTCTCGTTCTCTCTCTCTCTCTCTTTCTCTGTTTCTCTTCTTTCATCTCTTTCCTTCCGTGCCCGCCTCGGAAAAACCGTAACCTGATCGATAAATGAGGGCTTCGAGCGAGAATTAGCAGCTGTTTTAATATCGGAAGTCTGTTTATGTCTATCGCCTGCGATTGATCGCGACTGATCAGCGAGCCCTGATATCCTATCTTCGGTATCACCGTTAACGTTTGGAGAGAGTTAGCGATATGGTTTCTTTATTTATTATTCTGCTGTCGGGATCAATCGTCAGAGCTTGTCTTGGAGGAAATTTCGAGAAACACGAACCTAAGAGATTTGAATTCATCAACGAGGACTTGCTGTCACAAAAAGCGACTAACTCGAAAGAAAGGCTCTCAGTTTCTGTCGTTTCGAGTACTCGACGGATACAGGCGAGGCTCGCCTCTCGAGATCTATCCGCAGAACAGCACGATACAACACTCGAATCAATTTAACTGTCCTCGAGGCGCGTCGGCGCGAGTGAAAGCCAGCGATTTTTCCAAGATTGCGATCGTTTACAAGGACGCTTCTCCGTGGATTCATGCAGCGGGTCGGAGATCCCGGATAATTCTCGGACGCGTCCGAGCGGACTCGAGGGTTCTAGAGATACCCGAGATAAGGTATTCAAAGCGTTTCGAGTATTTCAGGGTGCGTACGCCGTCCTTTGTGCAACGTGCACGTACGTGCGGATGCGCGCGCAAGGCGTGAAGCGAGGCGAGGCGCTATGAAACACTTTTCTAGGATTCTCTTCGACATTGACGACGTGTTGCTGTTGCACTAGCGTTAAAACGGAACGGTATCGTCAATTATCTCCTGCCTTCATTTCGACATAATTTCAACGACGTGCTCGCACTCGAATTGATTATCCGTCGAGAAAGTTTCTTCTACGCGATCGTCTTATGCCTCATTGTCTCAGATTTCGTGCGTCGGATTAACAGAGGGAAGCTGCAGGTAGGAGGATCGCTCGATTAAAATCAGATTGAACCTGACGCGCCGAATAGAGGAAGGAAAGGAGGAAAAAGGAAAAAAAGTTCAGCCCGGCTGGTGGATGGCGAATCGGATATCTCTACTTGAACGGCGTTATTTGCGCCCTTTGTCGCCAATTTCCCGCTTCCCCGCCCTGTTTTGGGTGTCGGTTTTCACGTTTTTTCGCCCAAAATCACCCTCGGGCCATTGTGCATCCCGCGCGCCCGCACGCTCTCTCTCTCTCTCCTTCTCTCCTCCCGTTTTTTTTTCCTTTTCCGTCAAAAGCGCGTAATCCGGCACGAGGGGAACCACAGAGCGGGCTTTGACTTTAGCTCAACTGTTTGTTATCGTATAACAGGTTGGTCAGTGCAGGTATGCGAGCGTTTCCACAAATAAAGAATAAACCTCTCGTGAGCGCAGCGCGCATGCCCGCAGATCAAGTGCAGACGATCGGGTGCAGGCGATGCGCAGGAAATAATTGTCGAGATGGCTAGCTCGCGGTGTGAATACGCATCCGCCTTTACCTTTGAAAGGAAGAGAAAAGTCCCAACTGCAATCGCCGCTGCGGCGAGGTTACTTTGCATGATTGGGAGCAGCGCAATGTCTGCCTCAGCCTTGATGTTTTTCTGTTAGATTGGTCCCGTAGGCTTATCTCTCTTCCCATCTGCTTGCCTATTATAGCCACGGTGGCGCGTAATAAGGAGAACAAATAAGCTCGCCTCAAAGGGTTGAGGGTGAGAATGAAAGAACGCTCCTTCCCGAATTTCGCCCGTTCCGTCCCGATGACGATTCGTTTCGACGGACTTAGAGAGAAAGAGAGAGAGAGAGAGAGAGAGAGAGAGAGAGAGAGAGAGAGAGAAGAGATGGGAAAAACAAAAAGCCACCAGGTGTAACGAGATGACGTGATTCAGTTTCGCTTTTCATTCAGGAAATTGGAAAAAGCGTCATCTGCTGCCGCTCCAAGAGAGCCGTCCGCAATCCTTTACCCGTCCGAGTAAATGGCGCCAACGTCTGTGAACCCTTTCGCGACGGGGTGAAAGTAAATTAAATTAATTTTTCTTTAAAGCGGGACCAACTGCCGTCTGCTCTTTCACGCGGAAGCGTGCAACAGCGCGCGACATATAAATTAATTCCCAATACCTTCACGCGACATCCACGCAAGTTACAACAAACACAGCACGAGTGCGGTGCACAATGCCGACGAACTTGGAAACGCAATGCAACGATGTAAAATTATAAAATCCGATATGAGGACGCGGTTTTTATCGCAAGAGGAATCCGTGCGCGCGCGACTGTGTGAGTGTGCTTTCGACGTGCGTGTATTTGCATTCCCAGGTAGTCGCGCGTATTCACGATTTAATGGTCCCGAGCCACGTGCGCGTCTCGCAGACACATTTGCATCTCAGGTAGTCATCAAGCATACGTGCGTGCGCACGCACACGGACGCATGCATCCAAGATCCGTGAATGGGCCGGCTGACGAGAAAAGGAGAGGAGAAAAAATGCGGTTGCATAATAGGGCGTCCTAGCGCGAAACCCTTTCGCTACCTGATTCCCTCCCCGAAACGCACAGCTCAGGTAAGAGTTTTCGGTCCTATCGCGGCTCCTGGGAGATGCACGGGCCCAGTTCCTCGGGCCCAGTCGCGTTTCGGGCTCGCGCACGGCGAGATCGAGAGAGAGAGAGAGAGGGCGGAGGATTTGTCTGGAAAGTGCAGGAGTCAACGATTCGTACGTCACTCATCTCGATACTCGCGTCATCCCGATTCATCTTGTTGGAATCCGTCTTCGACACGTACGACACGCGCGTGTCGTTTGTAGACGCTCGTCTCGGAATCATCGTCTTCGATGCTGAGAGCACGCGGTAAGTGCAGCATCATCGATGGCCATTTCGTGGCCGCTCAACGTCATCTCAGTGAACAACGCCGCAACGCCAGTGAAGCAACGATTGCGTTATCGTCTCTCGCAATCCACGTGTCGCGCGAGAAATTAAACACGATGGCGCGGCCCGCTCAAGAGGAACGATTGATGTTACTCGCTCGCACGAACCGTAATCGAATCGAATCGTAATCGATCGTCGAGATGCGACCATCTCGAATAATCGCGTGTATGACATCGTCCCATCCAGTTGCAGCGTATCCGCGCTGACGCTGACAATGATGACGACGACGATGACGGTGGCGGCGAGGAAATAATTAGAAAAAAACGGATCGAAGGGAGAGGGGGGGGGGRGKGGGKGGGAGAAACGCGGAGGAGGATGTTTTCCGGCGATGGCGAATTTAGCCCGCCGTCGCGAGCGGGGCTCCGGCGCCCCCGCCGGAAATGGAATTGCGGCGGGACGTTTGATCGAACGGAAATCAACATGGGCCCGTGACGCGAACACGTGATCAAACATATTGATGCGAGCGTTGACGAGAGTCTAATTAACGGCCACCTCTTGCCGGCGTTCGCTCTCGGTTCGACTAATTGACCGTTTGCTTCGTCGTTCGCGACGTGTCGTCCACGCTGATCAATATTCAGCGAGCGCCGAGCGAGCGGGAAGCCAAGAGAGAAAGAGAGAGAAAGTGAGAGAGAGAGAGAGAGAGAGAGAGAGAGAGAGAGAGGGGAGGGGAGTACGCGAGAAGAAGAGAAAAAATGTCGAGGACGTACCGGCGGAAGGAGGGGGAGGGTGCAAGTGCGTACGTGCAATCCGCGCGCACACAAGCGCGCGCACGTACGAGGGGGCGATTCCAGTGGGTGCTTGTGCTTGGTCAGCATTCAAGGGATGAGGTCACCCCATGGTCCAGCGAGCCAATGGCGAGGCTGGATCCTCTTTTATCGATACGCCGATAGCTGGGGGAGAGAAATCGGACCAGCAGGGCGGAGTGAAATAAAATGGTGGACAAAACGCGACGATCGTTTCTCTTCTTTCTTTCTCTTTCTTTTCCTTTTGTTGTGCTTTATTTTTTTCTTGCTTTTTTCTTTCTTCTTTCTCTCTTTCTTTGCGAGCATGAAAACCGCGATGCGAGCGAGCCGGCAGAGTCTCGGAGCCTCGGAAGCGTTTCTTTCGACGCGCCGTTTACAGCTTTCGTTGTTGCCGCGAGATCAGCGCGGAAATTTTTGATTCCACTTTCATAAACTAACCGCGCTGACGCTGAGTACGCGAGATCTCCGACGTACGCCGCGCGACTGAAAAATACATGGAAGGAATTCATAAAACTTTTAAATAACGACACATTGCCGGTATATCGCGGGATGACGAAACGTGTCGCGGTCGGGATCGGAATTCTTGCCAGTTTGAGTGAATTTCACATGACCACCCGCCACGGCTGGGCGAGAGGGCGGAGGGACAGCGGTGCGGGGACGAGGAATAGAGATGAGAGGGTTAGCTCGGGTAAAAATAAAGCACCGAGACCGTGGCGGATCCATTCTCGGGACGATGAGATGGCGAGATTTCTCGATCGACCTACCGAGCGATCGGCTGCCGAGCTTCGGGGCATGGAACGAGAGACGATAGATAAAGATAGAAATTGTTAGGCTAAGAGGTTCCGGTGTCGAGGTAACCTTAAGGTGATTTGATTCCGCAGATAGCGGGACACTCCGCATTATCTGCCATCGTTATTTCCGGTCGGAGTCTTCGATTCACGCCCGGCAGCGCGTGGATCGACCGGGCCTCCCGTGAAATGAGACTCCAATAACGAAAGTAACCCCAACGAAAGTCGCGCGGGGATTATCGCTCCTCTCCTCTTCACAGTTCGTGGCTGGCGTTCGAATGGAACTCTGAACTCTGGAAAAAGGAATCGTTCTTGGCCGTTGGATGGCCGTTCCGAGGAAATTCGTTCGTTAGCGGAGCAACGAACGGATCTCGGCAGATCAAGGCAGAGATTCCAGCGAGTCTCGCCCAAAGGAATTCTAATTCGCCATTAATCGAGTGTCATAAAGCAAGGCGATTGTAATCGCGAGAGGCGGAACGAGTCACCTTTCCGACACGGAAGAGACACTCGGCGCAACTCGGCCTTCAGAGAATCATCCTCATACGTTATTCGGTTTTCGGTTGTCGAACGATAAAAAAAACGATCGCGTAACGTTTTACGGCTACGATATCGTTACGATTTGAAACGAGTAATGCGTTGCAATTGTTCATTAGAATAGAATTCCATAACGCAGCTTACACGCGCGCGGCCGGCCGCAGCGATGGCGCGTGCCGTCCGGTTTTTGACCCGGAAGCGAAGCACGAAGGCAGCTGACCTCCGACAGCCCCTTGGACGTGCCTTAAAAGCGGCGGAGGGAAACGAGTTTTGACGTTTCTTGACCACGTGCCAACGCCTCCTTCCGATCTCTTCCCGTTGCATCGGAAACACACCGCGTGAGCAGAAAAGCGGAAAAGTTATTCGCTTACTCTTGCTTGACGATGCTGGCGCAATGCGCCCACGCGGACGACTATATAATTTAATATATATATATATATATATATATATATATATATATATATACATGTGTCTTTCTTGAAGGTGTTAAATAGAAAATCGCGTTCTTCGCGAGAAGAATAACACGGTCCCTCGCTGCAGAAATAACGAGAGGGTATGTGCGGCGGAGGCGCGTCCAAAGCAAAAAGAAGAGGCGAGTCGTTATAGTAGCAGCACCTTCGCGCGAGTCTTTTCTCCAGTTTCTCCTCTCTCCTTTTCTCACTCTTTCTCTCTCTCTCTCTTTTGCCCGCGCATCTTCGTCGTCCGAGGGATGGCCCCGATATAAAGAACGATTCAAATAGTGCGGCACAAAACATCACTTAGGAGCGCGGCTCCCGTAGCGCAAACACGCTAATGGAGCTTCCACCGGCAGCACCGGCTTCCATACATCTACACGTGACCTTCTTTTCGCACCTACATCAGGGCTCGCGGATACATCGATATCCGAGCGCCTCCTCCTTCTTCTCCGCCTCCTCCTTATCCACCTTTTACCATTGCGGGTAACCGCGTAGGCGCCCCTTTGAAAACGTGTATTTGGTCCACATCTTGACGAGACGCCTCTGCAAAGGACACTTTCCTCCTCCTCCTTCTTCTCCTCCTCCTTCTCCCTCATCGGAGATAATAATATCGGCCTCGGTGAGAATTTCAAATTTCTCGCCTCGCCGTTATCAATCGCTCCTACCCCTCGAGAGACGGCAAATTCGCGAGTGAGCCAACAACGTTGATGGATTTTTCTCAGCGCCTACTTTGTAGGGATAACTTTCCTTCTTTCTTCGTCGCAAAGTGTTAACGATCAAACATCGTCGTTAACGTTAGGTCTCTCTCTCTCCCTCTTTCTCCCTCTCTCATTCGCGATGGTAGATCAAACGAGAGACACGCATTGCTAAACACGATCGCTGCGATCAATGTCCCGGTGCAAACTCGCTCGGCGAATGGACAGAGCGGAGCAACCTCGACGGCAATCTGCAGAATGTCGACTGCAGAATGTAGGCTGGTATAAGAAAGATTCAACGAGAGGGAAAAGAAAAACCGAGGCGCGAAAGAACTTCAAAGCGAAGTGGAAAACGGCGATGGACGAGACTCTAACGAGCAGGATAAACTTGAAAACGAGACGAATCGAGACACATGCTAAAGGAGATTCAACGTGTTGTATTTTAAGGAAAGTGTTTCAAGCGCTTGATCACGAGTCGAACGTTTCGATGCTGTCCGCGAGACAGCTTTGACCTCTCACACCTCCGTGAATCCGTGCAGGGTCGCGGTAAAAAGACGACGCGTTCGATAATACACGGACGCAATTATTCGAAGGTTATCCGAATCGCGATTGCAAGGCGAGAGAGCGCGCGTATTATTTATGCGCGCGCGCGTGGAGACACGGGCGTGTGTGTGCGTGTGGAGGGAGGATCGGCTTTGTTTGTTGCGCGCGGACATATCGCCATAGATCAAAACGATGTTCCAATTTTGCGGGAGTGAGACAGGGTGGAGGCGCGCTCGGATCGCAGAAAGGAAAGAGAGGGACGCGCGTGTGTGTTTGAATTTAAATTTCGAATTTCGACGTGACGCCGCGACCGCCTGGCCCCCTGGGAATTCTCGGGGGTTGAGGAGGGTCCTGGTCAGCCGTCGGATGCAGTTTTCGGTCTTGGCGTCCTTCAATTTTTCAACAGGATCGGCCGGAGACGGATCCCACGGGATCCGTCGACGGAAGACGCGACACGTATGTACGGATGTACACGTGTGTATATGTACGTATACATGTATGCGTATATATGCAGCCGGGGTAACGGCGACTCCATTCCCGAACTGTAAACTCCGAATAACCCCCGTGAAGGTACATCGCCAGGTCGCCATTTTCGAGTTATTTACGAGAGAGCGAGGCGTATGCTCTATCTATCGACGACGATGTGAAATAATCATGATGGACTTTTAGCCGGGCATTTCGAGTTTAAGCGGCATGCAGGCGTATCTAGGGAGAAATGTTGGGATATTATTACACTCCGATCATCCCGGTAAGATCCAGCGATATCGCGATACCGTTGCCAACTTCAAGTTGGAAAAGATAGAGCGGAGATCATCGCGGGGGTAATTGATCTCGTTCACAACGTTGCGAGGAGACGAAGACGGGGTTGAGGAAAGACGGGGTTGGAAACGCAAAGCGAAGGGATGATTCCGCGAGAGTCTAAATACGTTACACGAGGCTTGACACGGTCCTCTCAAATTTGCAAGACGCGGCTAATCAGAGATTCAAAGCCGTAAAATCATACTTGGATCGCGACGGTGAAAATCCTTTATCCGGAAATCGAGAATGCAATCTCGCGAGAGCGCGCTGCCGGATGCAACAAGGAGACGTAAAACTCGGTAAAAGACGCGATCCTTTTATGATCCGGCTGCTCTTCCGTCGTTACTCTCGATCAACAAATTATCGAAAATGGCGTTCTCCATTCAGGCCGAGTTACATCGTGTCTCTTCATCTCCTCCTATCGAGAATCCTCCGAGTGGATGCCTCGTAAATCCCGATGCCTGGCGGCGAAGTCTCGCGATCCCGCGCGATCCTCCTTTTTACCCCCGTTCCGATCCGCCCGGCGGAAGGGTTTTCCCGAGAAGGAGCTCGTCCTTCCTCTCCCAGGATGTCTTGCGCGGCCCTCCGGGCGAAAAAACCGTTGCGGGGGGGAAAAAAAAGAGCGCGATCCCCGTTTGCGAGAGACATCGAGAGGCAAAGGGGAAAATCGGAAGGGGGTTGATCGAGATGACGGCGAGAAGAGAGAAAGGCGAGTCTAACCCCGGACACCGGAATTGACGCTAAATCATTAATTTGGCCGGTCGGTCTTTTCTCCCCGCAGGTAGACGGAACCCCGTTTCCCCGAGCAGGTATGCCACCCCTCGGAGTGGCATCCTCTTGGGGTGCGCGAGGAACGGGAAGGAAGAAGAAAGGACACCGTCGCTCTCTCTACCCCCGTTACGTCGCCCCTCCCCGGCGCCCGAAAAGGAAAACACTCCGCGCTGTCATATCGGGGACTAATATATTTTTGATCGATACCCCCTCCCCCTCCAGGCTCCCCGGGCCCCCCGGGCCCGGCGGGAGAAGAGCGGATATCATGAGAGCCGGGTTTCCCACGGGGCGGAAACGAACGGGTGACACGGAAAAAGTCGTTGTCCAAACAAACACACCCGGGTGAACGGGTGACTATCCAGCGAGTGAGTGACTCGGGAATCGTGCGACAATTTCGCGCAACTCACGGTGAAAATGGGTTGCGCGCGTGACGACCGAAGGGCTGGCCCGCACCGGGAGGATGATCCCTCCCGTGACTCGTCGCGTCGTCGCGTGCGTGAATCGCGGCGCGCTCGATAAGAGGACGAGATAATTGCAACAGCAGGCGCAATCGGGAATCGAGATGTGACGTGCGAGGGTTTACATCGCGAACGAGAGGAAAACGTGACACCACGTGATTGATCCCGCGATGACGGAGCTCGTCGGATTTTATTCAGATAATAAGAGATAAATGTCATCGCTTGCGTTTTGCTATTCTGTTTTGCTCCTGGCGAGGAGCATCTGGCTTAAGAATTATTCCGAGAGACGTGATAATGTTGAGATAATTCAGTCCGCTTTGGTCCAGCTTAGTCCAGCTCAGCGTGGTGCTTTGTACTTGGCACTTGACCCCCGATGAGTTTTATCCGCTGGTCGAATTTCCGATCGCAAAGCTCAAATTCCAAGACGTCGCACGACGGAGGCACATTATCGCGGGG
Organism: Eciton burchellii; assembly: GCA_020341155.1. Taxonomy (NCBI): domain Eukaryota; kingdom Metazoa; phylum Arthropoda; class Insecta; order Hymenoptera; family Formicidae; genus Eciton; species Eciton burchellii. Next base: position 491,920 of record JAHMML010000073.1, read on the forward strand.
ATATTGGAACGCGTCCGTGTTTCGGGGATCGGCAGTAGACTCCATTAAAGGGTCGAACGCGACTTAATATGCGACGTCACGAAGCCGGGGGAGGAGGGTAGCAAGATCGACCTCTCTTGCTCTCGTATCCGTGCTCGCACAATGGACGTCTAATTCGAGTGGCGGCTCTCGTCGCGCGAAAGACGGCAAAATCGGGGAAATCGGCTTTCCGTCCAGATGAAACGCGGAAACCAAAATCCCCGATGTAATCCTTCCTTTCAGGCCGCGATTTTTTTTCTTTCCTCCCTTTCGTTACACGCACGCACGCGCGCGCGTTGTCCCTCTCTCTCTCTCTCTCTCTCTCTCTCTCTCTCTCTCTCTCTCTCGCTCTTGCTCACTTTCATTCGACCCCCGATACGCTCCCGACTTTTGCGTCCCGTCCGTCCCCGATAGATCGCTGCGCCCCCCGAGCTTCGGAAATTTTAAGGGTTAAAAAATTGCACTCGACTCGACAATGCGATACGAGGAGAGAGGAAAAAAAAACAGAACGAAGAAGAATGAGAGCGAGCGAGATGGACGCTGCGTATTCGCGGCATCGCGACACGCCGTCCCGTTTTTGCTCCCAGCATCCGTTCCCCTCCGTTCCCCCTCACCTCCGCCCTGTCTGTCTCCTTTCACGAAAATAAATAACGAAATAAATGACAATCGTCCCGAAAACTGTTTTGGGTTTTGTAGCGCGACCATCCCTTTATCCCGGGGCACGTTTTTTCTCCTCCTCTTTTTTCATTCGCGTTCCCGTTTCTCGCAGCCGAGTTCGGCTGGGGCAAACGTGACTACTACTCCGGGGCGACCACCCGGCTAGAAATTTATTAGTTATTTACTGCGCTTCGGTTTCGCTCACAGCCGGAAGGGAAGATTATCTCGTTCAGTTCCGTCCCGGCCGCGTAATTGCCGCAGCGCCGTTTCTTTCCCTTCTTACTTGTCGCGCGATGGATTTGTCAAGCGAATTCGCGACGCGCCCCTGCGCGACACAATTTCTCGCCGCTCTCGGGATTTCGCCGGGATTTCGGAAAAACGGATCTGGGATCCGCGATATTAAAGAGCGCGTTACATCCCTCGGGAAGGGTGGACAATACCTGTTAAACGGGTGCGTTTCGCTCGCACAGCGAAGCGTTCGTCCATTAACAACGAACGGCGCGACTCCGCGGATTCGATTAATCGCCGCGGATGCGATAACGGCGCGCATGGAGGGAGGCGGGGGGGGGGCGGGAGAATAGGACTCGCGGAATTCTATGAATAAGAAACGAGAATTAGCGTTTATATCGCGACTCGTCCTTCTCGCCCCGCCTTTCCTTTTCGCCCCCGCGTTCGACGGTCGCGAAGCGGGCATGTCGGCGGGCCGCCGCTGTCGTCGGCGGACAAAAAGAAAAGTCAAAGGTCGGAAAGAATTTAATATTAAAAAACTGTCATTCTGTGTCGATATGAAAATTCCAGGGATATCAGCTTCCTCTCTCCGACGTCTGTTTTCTTCGCTCCTTCCTCCGCGTATATCGCGGTTCTCCTCTCGCCCCTCACCTTCTCGTCCTTACAGCAGCGGGTGCTGGCTACCGGGTGCTCTTATTGTTTGGCAAGACCCGCCGCCAACAGGCAAATAAAGTTAAAGGATATTGATCCCGCGACAAGGGCTCGGAATGTGCTCCTTCTCCTCCGACGCGTCTCCATTTATCTTCTCGCGCAGCGGATCGCGAATCGTACAGAGACGCGATAATTGGAGAGGAACGCTACGATCGTTGAGCAATCGAGTCCAATGGACGCGTATCGTTACGACAACAGACATATCCGTGACTCGTCGAAGAAGGGTTTATGAACGGATTCGACAGAGAACCCGCTCTGTTGATTTCCGAACGGAGTACTCGCGTGATAAAAGAAGGATTTATGGAGTGGAATATCTGTTGGTTGACGCGGAATACCCGATTTGATTGATGAAACATGCTCGAAGGCTAGAGCAGTGCAGAAGAAGCGGTTCGTTGCGATTTGCAAAACTATCTCTCGTATCGCGTACGAGCACGAGGAGAAAAATCAGAGAGAAGCGAGCGCATGTGGAAGGAACGATGTCGTTGCGCGCGATATCGATTCTAACGCGACCCCGTCCGAGGACGCGCCAAAGGGATGACGCGAGTATCGACCCTTTTCGCTGGGAATTAGAAAATTTTAAAATCGAGGGGCGGCTCGCAGTGCCCGGCGGACTGAGCTAACGCGAGGATTTATTGGCAATTTCTCCAAAGAGACTCTGGATTTATTCCCAATCCGAGCGGCACGCTGTCTGACAGCGCGTGGCGAGAACGCGAGTGTTTTGCACAACAGTGGATAATTGGATACAGAAGGGCGGCGGGGAAGTTTCGGAGAGTTCCCAAGTCGGCCCGGTCCATGAGAAAAGTAATAACTTTCGATATCATTGACCTTGGCGTATTTTAAAGCGAGCCACCGGCGAAAGTCGGTTAATGGCTGTCGCGGACTTTCGATCGGCCGTGGCATCGAGTTCTCCATTCTAATTTCTTCGTGCATCCAGGCGACGAGGGAGAGAAAGAGAGAAAGAGAGATGCGAAAAAAAGCTGTACTTGAAGCCGAGTGTTAGCAGGTTGGGGTACTTTAGAGCTGCAGCAACGGTATGGCGCGATATGCGCGAGTGCGATTTACCTACGGAAGTGCAACGACCGGTCGACGAAGTTTCGGCAGAACGAGCGAGCTGGAACTTAACTAGTTGAAGATCGTTCCTTATTGTTAGCCTTTCGTTGGACAACGGCAACTGCGGGACGGTGTGAGCGTGTTAACTTGGCGATACGAAACCGCCGCGGAATAAATCCGAGAATCGCCTGATGAAATTGTCCCTGCTTCAGTAAACGACGCCAAGTACGGACTTGGCAAGTGGCGACTTGCAAGATGCATCGACCTTATTACACGTGTACCGACGTGTACGTGCTTTAAGTACTCCTAGAGAGAGAGAGAGAGAGAGAGAGAGAGAGAGAGCAGATCTTGATCGACCGAGATTCGCTCCGTGCAGTATCGAGAATGGACAATCATCTGTGAAATGTGACAAATTGATATCGGCTCGGGAACAAGAGCGTACCCGCACGACGACGAAGAGAACGAAATTGAAAATTTCGGGACGGGGGATAAGATCGCGGTAAAAAGCGCGGGGCTTCTTGCGCGCGGGATCGTTAATCAGCCGAGTCGTGAGTCGCGATGCATCTCCGCCGAGAGATCTTCGCGGTCGCCCGACAAAAAGCAGCGCCCTCAGGCCTCCCCTCGGAGCGCCGAGGGAGAGATTCGAGGATTTCCTCTCGAGCGCTCGAGCCGACCGTGGAGGAAAGCTAATGAGCGAAAGTAGATCGTCACGCCGAGATTATAATTAAGCGAGAACGAGAGCGCAGAGGGGAGGGCGGCAATCGGCGGGCAAGAAAGACACGGAAGAACCGTTATTTTTAAGCCGGAGATCGTTAAGTCGGGTGCGTTGCGAGCCTGAGCTGCGAACCAGGAGTTGTTCTCATCGAAGATGCCGTCGAGGACGCTCGGTGGTGGGTGGCCACGAACGGAGGGGGATGGATGAGCAGGGGTGGGTCGGTGGGTGGGTGGCCCTCTAATCGATCGTGGCTGTCCACCCTTATTAGGGGGTTGGGAGAGCCGGTATATAGCCGAGGTCGGTTGTGGGGGTTGCCGCCGCCGTTGCCGCCGCTGCTGCTACCGCTCGTACTTCTGGCTGCTTTGCATGGCCGGCAAAGCTCGCCATCCGCTTGCCACCCCACCCCTCCTCTTCCTCTTCCTGCCACCCCCTCTCGCCTGCCAACCCTGGCCGCGACCCTCGCCGAGCCGCCCTCTCTCTCTCTCTCTCTCTCTCTCTCTCTCGCTCGACCGAAAAACCAACCCTTAAAATAGGGTCCGCAGACCACGGCCATTGTTGCCAGATGCCCCGCGCATTTGCATTTTCCCGCAGATTCCGTGAAAAATGAAGCTGCCCGTCCCGGAGCCGTCCCTTCGGAGAGATACGCACCCTATGCGCGGTATTAGGACAAGCTCTTCAACTTTTTCCTTTCCGCCTTTCCCTTTCCCTTCCCTTCCTTCCCTTTTCCCGGAGCGTTCCCTTCCGCGCGCGTTCCGCGAAGAATCTGCGATATGCAGAGATCGCTTCTTACTCGCGATCTTGGGATCTAGATGTACGAATGAAGGAACGTTATTCGACACCGAGAGGAGAGAAATTTATTTCTCAAGGAGAAGAACCGTTACTTTTGTATAGAATTTGTTGGATTGACACAATCGCTTTCGCGATTACTTGAATCTTGATGAATTTTTTCTAGAGTCTACAGAATCAGAACTCAGAATCTCAGAGGAGCGAGGAGGTAGATCGGAGTATGTAAGCTCCTCGGATGATCTCTCGAGACGATAATCGATCGAACGAATCGCTCTTCTCTCGAGCTAATCAATCCCGTTAGCAAAACAAATACTAGCCAGGTCTCCATCTGTATTTGAGCGCTCCGTTGTTTGAACGAGTCGCGCGAAATCCGTATTTACGCAAAGGCCGACGCCACTCTATTGGCCCAAGACTTATACGCGACTGCCGGTATAAAGGATTAAGAACTTGGATACACGACAAGTACAAGCTCCATCCGTTTCATTATGCTTGCTCGCCGCTCGTCCTTTATCTGCCGCTGATCCGGCCATTATTGAGCGAATGGACACAAATCGCTAAACAGGATGTTGCAGCGTGAACTTCCACACCGGGAATGATCCTCAAGACGATACGTCTGCGCGATTAATCCAGAGTAGATAATTCCCTTCGCCATGAATGTGCGCGTGTTTCGCGAGGTGGCTCCGTAAAAGTGGCTCATGAAATTATCCTGTCTGGAGGCCATGAAGCTCGTTGAAGCGACTCGTCTCGCCGCGGACCATCCATTTCCCGCGCGATGTATTCTCTCGCCGGCTCTCCCGGCAGCTAAACTAACGGAAACAGGACCGAGCCGCTACATTTGCTGACCCAGAAAAATGCCGGCGGGACGTTAGACGCGCTGCGCTCGGGATCTCGCGGCGATCGCAAGACGCGGGAATCGCTTCGCGGTTTCGCGAGGTGTAAGCGGTGATAGATTCCCGCGTCGGGAGAATTTAATGGAAAAATCCGAGGTGTCAGGCACAGACGCGCCGGCGATACGTCAGGCCATTCACCGCTCCGGCCTCGCGCGCGAGGGTGAGCCCCGACGCGGGGGTGAGATACGCGCCGGAAGTAACATTCGTCTGCCGGCGAACAATCGCTGCCGCGCGCCGTGTCGTGCCGTTTTCAGGAATCCGCGCGAGAGCCTCTTCCGGCGGATTCGCCGCAAGCCGCGCGTCGTGCACGCGCCGTCGAGCCGCATGCTCGGAGCGTGCAAATCCCGGCTGATGGAACGGCGTGGAAGAATTAAATCGACCTCTCGAGGCGGTCGACCTGTCTGTCGACCAAGCGAACCCGACGAGCTCACGTGTCTGGCGATCGATGCGGCGTGCCGTCCGCGCTGCGAAAGCACCGAGAATTCATAATCGGGTCACCGCGTTCCTGAATTATCTCGCACGGGTCACCAATCGCGCGGGTCAGCCGGAGGGTAATTAGTATCGCCATATTCGAGATATCGAACGCGTTTCGGAGACGCCGGATGGATAGTCTCAGATGCTTAAATCTGGACGCGAGCACGTGTCCGAGCACGGGTCGTTCCTCTCGGCGGAATTTCCCTCGTGTCTCTCTCTCTCTCTCTCTCTCTTTCTCTTTCGCAGGCTCGTCAAGTGTAAAACGGCCTCGCCGGGATTGTCGCTACGGGGTCGGTAAAATGGCAGTACCGACATCTGCCGATGGCTGCTGGTCAAAGCAGAGAAGGGCAAGGGCTGCCCGAGTAGTCGGTAACACAGACAAGCCTGGTCCCTAGATCTAGTTTCTATTTCGAGAGGGGAATGAATTTCCTGCCCCGGGCTTGCCCCGACTTTGGGTCCCTTCCATGTCGGAAAGGGCTGTGCGATCAAGGGGTGCTAAAGGGGCAACCTGGGACTAAGAGAGAGAGAGAGAGAGAGAGAGAGAGAGAGAGAGTGAGAGAGAGAAGAGGGAAGAGGGAGGGAGAGCGCCGGGCCAACAGCGGTGCGGATGTATTGCACATCTCCCGGATCTAATGAAACTTTAAAATCAATTTTACCCCGAAAACGGATATTGCTAATTTACGAGGCTCGCCGGAAAATAATGACCATGAATAATAACCTGCTGGAATTTAGTCTTTTGAAATGTTAATTGCGCCCTCGCGAGTTTTCATAGTCGGAAGGCGCGTTCGCTGTAACAAGACGTTCCGGAATTTTCTTTCCGAAGAGACCCGCTCTAGTAAGCGAAACGGAGAATGCTCGCAGCGTAAAAATTCCTGCCGCTCGTATCTCGAAACCAAATTTCCCACAATGTGACGTTCGTCGCGAGGAAATTTCAGACGGCCGAGTAAATCCCCGCGTGTTGTAAATAGCGTCGCGAATATTAATTAATCTTGATATTTCCCCACTCGTTCCCCTCTCCCTCTTGCCACAAAATCACGCTCGCGTGATGCTTTTAACGGAAATCAGAAGGCGCTTATTCGTTTATTCTTACTCTTCTTCTTGCCCCTTTTTCTCTTTTCTTCTAAATTAGCTCCCTCCTTCCCCGTTAAAAATCACGCGAGAATACGAGGCCGGAGGCACGGCACCGCGTATTTCTGAGGGGCCGACGCGGCCATGTCGCCATGTCGGATTAATTTGGCAAATTGAGCCGGTTCTTCCGTCGAGTCCGATAATTCGGTGACTACCTCTATCCACGATATACATCCGCAAGGTCGTATCCACCTTGCGATTCGTCCGCGCATCCCTCGCGAGGCGACCGGATCCGTACCTGGAAGTCTCCGGGCTGGTTAAAGGGAATTCCAGGTTCTCCGGCTGCATAGCTAGTTCCCTAATCGAATTAGAGGAGTCAGGATATTGCGTGCCGCTACGGCACCCTCAATTGTTTTAAGTCGACATCTCCGCCGAACTGTTTCCGCGCACCGCTCTCTGCCCCGTCCGCGTCTCTCTCTCTCTCTCTCTCTCTCTCTCTCTCTCTCTCTGTGTGTGTGTGCGTTCCCGGACATTGAATTTGAACTAAACTATCTGCCGAATATCGGATTATCGGTCCGTCGAAAAAGGCTCCCGCCTATCGGCGGAATGGCGGCTCCTCCTCTCGATCTTCTGCCGAAAATCAGATTTACCGTGAACGAATATTCGACGACGACGACGACGATCGACGTTCGTGACACACGTGAGCGTGGTGTGTCTGGTGAACGTATCGCGGCAGAAAAGCGCGTCGCTATTCCCGCGTTAAAGGACATCGGGGCAGGGAGGAAGGTAGAGCTATCGATTAATACGACGATATCCTGTCTCCTGATGGACGGATAGACTTATTCTCGGCTTCGTTTTGAGACGCCCTTTCTCTGGTTCTACATTCCGCGAATTCCGTAGCGCGTAAAGATCGTTTCGAGAGATCGCGAGTTATCCGAGATATCGGCCGTAGACTACTTTGAAAGTCGAGTTTTGATCGCAGCGAGGTATCCAAACAATGAGCGACCATTTCGGCGATCCGACTCTGCTTTACGTCTCTTGCTGACCTCGAATCGAACGTAGAACGAGATTCATCTGAATACGCTTAAAGCTTAAGACGCGTTCTCAAGTAACCGGCCGTGAACGGCGTAACCATCGCTTATTAGCGAAAATGACTCCGCATGCTCCGCCAGCGACGAGCAGGGGCCGCCCTTAACTTTCACTAACGACCCAAGTTTTTCGGTGTCCGAACACCGTAGACTCGCAGTATCATAAATTCAAAATGGCGGTTCCTCCGGAAGGGGCGAAAACAAAAGCCACTCGGCTCGTGTTCGAAGGACCTCGTAGGATCGGGGTAGGTGGGTAACCCTTCTGAACTCTCCCTTACGGTAAGGGAGCAGGGGGGGGCGGGTGTTTGTGGTGGTGGATCGGGGGGAGAAGCGGCGAGGCTTTTCGAAGGGTCGAGCCACCGAAAATGGCGGACCCAATTAAGTGAGTCTGGACTAGCGTGATGTACGCGTCATGGAAACCGTAAGAGGCGGAAAGGAGAAGACATAGGACCGCGTCGCAGGGAGGAGAGGTCCCTTTGAAAGGGACGCACGTAAGAGTCCGTACAATATGCGCGCGTTCTTCTTTCGCCGGCAGACGCGTTCACGTCTCGTTGATTTTTCTAGAAGAATTAGCGTCTAATGTCTCGAAGGATAACGTACGTTTTATTTAATTGATTACATCAAAGTTTAATAAAGTCCAAATGGAGGATTCCTTGGAGAAAGATGTACGACAGTTTGATACATTGCTTGCCTTGTCGATGTTTCGATAACGTCAGCAATCGATCTCGCCATTTAATTTCGGCAATTTAAACGGGATTGATGTAAATACACGCGTGCGTGATGCAGAACTCTTCTCTTTCTAACAAGAAGAATCCATCGAGAAGTCTTTTTTATTTATCCAGCTTTTGTTCCAACGTACAAATGCTAATATGACGCGCGTTCATACGCGCTGAACGTTGAATTAAACGATCAATCTGTCATCGCGCGAGACCGGCTGCTGCAGGACCACGCTCATTCCTCCGGAACTCGTTTGGTCCAGAACTGGACGGGCGAGATGTTGACAGATTAACCCATGATCTCTGGTCCCACCTGACCGAATGCTGGACCTCGTCTCGGTTCGCTGAAACAGGTGTTCCATTGTAGACACGTTTCCGTTCGAGTTACGAGGAGATCGCTTCGACAAGTTCATCTGTATCTTGAAAGCTCGGGACAACTCGCGTGGATCGCTTGACGTCTCTCAAATGGTGCCTGTGTTTATACACACGCACGCGCGCGCGATTATCATTTCCGTCAACGAGGCGTGTGCGGAAACTTGACAAGCCGCGCGTGCGTATTATCGAGAGATATCGGCTCTGTCGAGCCGAAGGAATCTTATTTCCATCATTAATTAAGCCATGCACTTTACCGCGACGGGTCCGAGCAACTCGCGTCGTTAATCTTATGGATAGCGCTTGACGCCGCGACTGATCATTAATAAAGACGCTTCCGATACAAGATCCGTTAACAAAGTTCCGCCTTATTTTCCACGTCTCGATCGCTTCGCCGACCGCGATCGATACCGAGAGATCACCTCGCGGCTGTGTCACGAGGGAAGGCATCATTATTTCTCCGGATCGTCTCGGAATCCCGCCGTATACTTCTCATCCCGGCCAAGGACTCGAGGCTCCTTCAGGAGCTGGCTCAGAGGTTGCGAGGACGTTTCCACGGGCGATCCGCGCGTTCCTACGCGCGATCTTTCACATTATTTCCTACTCGAAACACGCGACGTGAAAGGGGACAAAGCAGGCGGATCCAGGATCAGGCGACGGAAGAGCCACGGCGGGKGGGGGGRGGGRGGGGGGTCAAGGGAGAGGGATGAGGGTCCTGGGGAAGACGGTTAAGGGCCACGACGAGTCGCGAGGAGGCACTGATCCTCGCGATGGATCGCGGGTCTCAAAGGCGAGCGACGACGCTGCTTCTTTGAGACGGTATTAGCTGGCCGATTCCATCGAATTTGCCTCTCCCGCCCCTCTCCGCCTTCCCTTCCGGCCTTCGGAGAGTTCGATCACAGGACACGATGTATCTTATACATTTGTAAAAGTAATAACGGGCGTGCGGGACGAGATGCCCTCTCCGCGGACGGATACCGAGGGTGGCCATCCCTCCTCGCGGGGGTGGCGGGTCGTCGCGAAGGTGAGGAGGCGAAGGAGGTGGAGAGTAGCTTGGCGACACTCGAGTCTGCCCTCTCTCTCTCTCTCTCTCTCTCTCTCTCTCTCTCTCTCTCTCTCTCTTGCGCGCACTCTCCCGTTTGCTCCTCTTTCTCTCTCTCTCTCTCTCTCTCTCTCTCTCTGTTTCTCCGAGTTTCTTGCTTCCTCTCCTCTCCGTTGCTCTCAGGAGCTGTACAAGGGTCCATCTCATAGCAACGCCCACGGAAACACGAATCGATACGACGCACTGTTCTGGAAATTCGCCGGATTTTCGCGCTCGTTTTCGAATTCCGCGTCGGGCATTCCCATTCCCGAAATTGCGAGGTAAGGATCGGCGCAACGCGAGGCGCCGCGGCGCGCTGTCGCGCCGCGGCAATTTTCGCGCTCGAGTCTCGCGACTTTGCTCGATGCGCGAATCGATATTCCGCGATATCATGTGATCCGCGGAGGCAAGGCGCGAAGACAAGAGGCGGCGATCGATCGATCAGAGCGAACGAAAGTCAAAGGGCGCAGAGATGGTCACTGCGGATGCGCGTTGCTCGACGTGATCATTTCCGTTTGATAATTCGTTCGCGTGCATCTAAAGCGACGTTTCTCGTGCTCGTCTGATCGATGTTCCGCGATTTATCATTTATCGATGGCGGGACATCGTATAGGAACATTAGTAACGATCGGAGCAGCAACGAGAGAATGACACGACGAGCAGGGAGAAGTAAAATTTCTCCTTATCATCAAGGAATGACAAAGGACTCCTTATCGTGTCGTCGATGCTGGATGCACCGACCTTCGAGCATCTGAAAAAAAAAGAGAAGAAAGAAATGCTCCCGCTCTCTTGTAACGCATACAAAGTCCATAGTAGGAAGTCTGCATTTTTCCGCGCTTCGATTACTACTCCCCTTTACGAGATGCAGTATCCACCGAGGTGGCTCGTTTTTCTTTCTTACCGATGTGCGTATTCGCGAGGCCGATGAAGGTCGAAGCGAGATAAAAATCGCAACCCACCGCGCTCCTCTCTTCCAGTACCGGCACACGTAGCCGAAATCGGTGTGCGTCGATGATTCGCTTATATCTGAATCTTCATGTAATCGCATCGTCGGATGTAAACTACTCGAATCCATCATGGATGATGTGTAATAGACAGTTAATCTCGCATCTTCGAACCTCGCATGAAAATCGATCCTTTGCGATCGATCTGTCGTCTTTGACGACACTGAGTCGAGCAGCAGAGTAGATCATGAGCCACGCCATTGTTACCGTAACTGTACTCGCTGCCGTCAAGTCAGCGACGGAAATCATTAATATTCTTTTCCTCACCAAACAGATTATTTCACGTATCATACGTGAACGTTACGTACGACCGCAAGACGCTCACTTTGATTTGGATCTGCAAACCGATCGCGTGACTTTGTTGCGGACCAAAGTGTGGACCAAAGATTGGATCTGCAAATGGCGCGATTGGAATGCGAGAGGATGGCAAGGGGGGAGAAATCTTTATTCGTTTTTACCTGCGTGTCCAGCCAGGCGTCCCGCCATGCATGACCGATATCGATACGCGTATGCGCGCGTATTCGAGATCGAGACGCGGTCGCTCGCTCCCTCCGTGAGGGCATGTGCCTCCCCTCCCTCCCTCCCTCCCTCCCTCCCCGGCGTTCCGTTCCAGCGTACATTCGTTTTCAGAGCGGAAGTTCGTGCACGAGGAATCCAGAAAATTGGACGGCGCGCTCGTGTCTACTGTTGCCGGCGAGAGCGCGCTTCAAATGAACGATCAGCTGGAATCCGCTCATGTCGGCGGGGTCGATAGTCGGGGTCGCGCGGAACGTCTCCAATGATTCGCGACGACGTGTCTGCGCGTTGCTTTCCTCGAAGAAGGATCCCCCGTTAAGGCGATTGGGCGCAACAGCGGATACGACGCGTACACTTCCTGCGATCGGAGGAGAGAGCGATGTCCGTCGAGTTCCACTCCGATTCTCGTCCGCGTCTCGTCGAAACGCGCGCGATCGGCGAGTTGATCGCCACTGCCGCGAATTTGTCTACACGAGCGATTGCGGTCACTCGGCACAGGGTGTGCCGACTGCGCCGGATTGGCCGGTCGATCCAGTTTTTCATTCCGGTTCCGGTGAACTTCACCCCGACGACGAGGCGAGCGCTGTCAACACAGAGGCGCGCGCACCGAATGACAAATGTCGCGGCGACCGCTAATGTTGCTGCACAAGGAATTATATATATCCAGGGCGATAAAATCTGTCCCCGGACTTGGATAAATAGTGCTCGAAGCTGACATGAACGTTTATGCGTCCCGCGGCAGGGCGTTTCTTCCCTCGCTGATGGTTTCCGTTGGATTGTCCGCTCCCATGGACAATCTCCGGACCCGCGCGCGTACATTTGTCGCGGAATTCTCACAGAGTCTCACGTCAGACCTCTTCTCTTCTCTGTTGCAGCATCGGCCGATGGACCAGTCCTGGGCGACCGTCATCGCGATATTCATCTGGATATTGGCAGCGGGATCGCTGATCGATTAATCTCGCGGTCGCGGCATCTCGAGCACTGATCTCGTGAACGATGATTGTAACGTTCGCGGATCTCCGATCAACGGAGAATGATGAGAATAAATAAACGTATGGCGGCGTGCAGAAGCCTGCCAGAACCCAGCCATCGTTCCAGATCCTGCTCCCGTGTCTCTCCGTTCTCCCTTCCGCTTCCGCTCGGACATTAATTTCGTGCAGCGAGCTGCAGGTGCGCCGTCAGGTAAGTGCGCGCGATATTATTGGCCAACTTGGGGCAGACGCGAAACCGGAGGAGCCGTTGCGACTCGACACGATCCCCATTAACCATCCCATAAACAGATAATCGTGAATTTCCCGCCGATACCGTTCGCCCAATCAGATAAGACGGAGAACATGGAGATACGAAATTATTGTCCTCGCGTCTCTCGCCTCGTTCGAGCCGGGCTGCTAACGGCGTAGGTGTTAATTAAGATCGCGATCGGATTGCCGGAGCATTCTCTCATCCGCAACATTCGATACGCGCTTTAATTAAAAAGCAGCCATTCAATCGGCGCACCGTTAATTCCTGCCACCGTCGAGCCTCTTGCTTCTTCTAGAGCGGCTAGCGGAGTCATCGAACTGCCGTGCGGACTGACGCGTGACTTCCATTTTGTCTTTACGATCGAAGACTCAATCGGTACCTTTGACCCGACGAGTCATGGCGGAATGAGCGAGCAAACTGCGATTTCATTGCTCGCACGCACGCGTCCTGTCAATCGCTCTGTCATTCGATCGATGCAGGAGAGAACCGTCCGACGTTGCGTACGGTAAGTGCGAAAAGAACGTGCCCGAGAGAAGTGAGAACGATCGGTCGAATGTGTTTATTCCGGGAAAGAATGGCTAGAATTTCTAGAGAATAATGCGCGCAACCGCGTGAGGAAAGTCGGCGCACCGAAAGGATCTCTATTCCGTTAACGGACTTTCCATTCCGCCGACATTCGTACGCGCGCGCGCGTGCGTGCGGTTCGAAATTTACATAACAATTCGCGCCGCATAATTCCGCCACAGCGAGCCGCGGCTTTTCACGCACGTTTACAAAAACATGCTCGGCCGTCCGCGCCGCGGCTAAACGAGCGATCCTCGCGCGGCTCGCTGCGGCGCGGCTGCGTCTCTGTTTGTTCCGGCGAATGCAGACTCTCGCGAGGGCGAGAAAGAGGAGAACGCTCCGTTAATCATTATCCCGGGGTATGTCGAGAGGGCGAAGGAAGCCTCCTTTGAGGCCGGACCACGGCTGCTCTCTGCACGGAATTTCAGGGACTCGGATTACAATTTGGCGAGTCCAGGGCGAGGGGGAGAGTAAAATGGCCGCCGGCGGTAGGGTAGTTTTGCTCGCCGTAGGGTGGCTACGAGGGTGGCTAACCGGGTGGTCGACGAGCAACGATAGGAGAGGAGTAGCGGGGCATGGGGGACGGCGGGGAGGGGGAGTAGGGATAGCGGTGGCACGGAAAATGGAGAGGAGGCGGAGGGGTAGGAGGTAGAGGTAGCGGTAGGTAAAGGGGACGCGGCGGTGGCTGAGGGCCGGGGCAGCGGGGACCGGCGCTAGCCACAACCCCTTAAGGGTCGAACGAACCCTTGCACCACTACACAGAGTCCAAGAACCCCGGCTCTCTCGCTCTCGCTCTCCTTCTCTCCTTCTCCCTCTCTCTCTCTCTCTCTCTCTCCCGCTCGCTCGTTCGCTCGCTCTCGCCCCCGTGCTCCCTCTTCCCTTCCGTTCGCGTTCGCCGCGCTGTCTCTCCGTCGCGCCTTCCACGCTCGCTCTGACTCTCGATTTGTCTCGCTCTCCGTCCTCCTCCCTGTCCCGCCGCCTCACCTCCTGGTGCTCGCCCACCCTGCCCCGACGCTGAACAACCTTTATATCCACAGCCCGCTATACCCACCACCACCGAATACCGAGTACGTACGTACGTACGTACGTACTACCCAGCTCGCGCGTTATTCCCGCGTACGAGAGAGGGAAGCGAGCACGAGCGAGAGAGAAAGAGAGAGAACGGGCATCAGAGGGGGTGAGCGAGCGAGCGGACGGAGACGGACGAACGTGACGGCGTGGTAAGCAGGGGCGAAACAAAGAGAGCGAGCGTTTCAGGGAAACGGAGATCGCGGAGGCGGCGGCAGCGAGGACGCGAGCGCGTTCAAAAGGGTAGAGAGAGAGAGAGAGAGAGAGAGAGAGAGAGAACGGGAGGTTTGGGCGAACAGGGTGTTCGTCGGGCAAGGGTGGAATTTTAGAGCCGGGACCAGCCTTAAAATACACGCCGTGCGAAATGCCGGGCGTGAATTAGAGCTCCCGCGTATACACGCTCCCTCTTCGCCGGGCTGGCGATGCGACTCGACGCGTCGCGTCGCGACGCGTTGTAGCTGCGGACGAGGCGAGGAGAGGTGAGGCGAGCGCGCGTACGAATGTACATACCTTTGGAATTTTCGCAAGCCGCAGCCGTTGTCTCTCCCGGCTGCGTTCGTTGCCGGCCCGAACGGGCCTGAATTTCCACGATCGCGCTCGCAACGACGAGCGCCGCGGCGCTTCATTACCGGGGTCACGCTCGAATGAAACCCTCTCGGAGGGTTTCTCGATTCTCCGCCGCGCGATTCGCTCTCCATCCGATGCAACGACGGAGCTTGCACGCGCAAGCCTTCATTTACGGCGCTTCTTTCCGCGCTCTCGCTGTCGCGCTCGACCGGTCAAACGTCGTCTGTCGAACATCGATAGCATGACGTGGAACGGTGAATCATTCTGACGTCACTCGCACTTTGCGAAAGACAAGGAAGGGAATTGCGAATCGATCAACGCGCGGGGAGATTGTACGGTGTACTTTGCTAATGCCGAGGCGCGAACTGAGCGAGGTCTGAGCGCGATGATCGAATCTAAATCTGGGATTTCCTCGCGTCTCGTCGATGATATAAAATGTCCGGAATCAGGCTCGGAAGGTAAACGGAAAGGGAAACGAGAAATGCAAGCCGAAGCAAGTAACGGGATTCGCGTTAAGAGTTATTCTCACGCTCGCGTGAGAATAACTCGAGATGCGATTAGCACGCGCGAATAATACAGATGCAAAAAACGCTCCGCTGAGGCGAACGGGTCAGGGGATGTTCGGGGGATCAGAGGTGACACCGCGAATTTCGGGAGATTCACGAGACACTAATGCGAGCGCCGAGATCTGGTCGGAAAACAAGTTAAAGCGAAAACGCGATAATCATAGGCGGAAATAACGCGGACGACATGTCGGCGTTATTTGATATACCGACAGGAATTAAGTCAGGTTATTAGATATTCGACGTTTCCAGATTTGCACGCGCGAGTATCCGCGAATACCAGAGATGTTTTAGTGCATTGTTCAACGAAACAGCGATCGAAACGGGGCTCGCCGTCGCAGAAGCCTGCCGTAAAATAATCATTCGCGATCATCGGTCGATCATTGATCCAAACGAATGGCAATCCCCGGCAGCTCACCGAGCATCATTAAATCACAACAGCGGGGGATAAATAACGTTCCGGAGCTCGGACTCGGGCGTTATATCGGCAAAGTTCCGGCGATGGAAGTTTTATTCGAGGAGACGCGAAGACTCGTCAGGCGTTTCGTTAACGTCGGGAGTTTAAGCGTGGCTAATTTCGTATAATAAAGGAGTTTTTGAATCTGAATATCCTCGGCGTTTATCTCGTCTCGCGTTTATCTTGACTCCGCAGCAGATGCGGACAGTAGTCTACTTTCGGCGACTACTGCAGCGAAACGAGCTGCATTACGATTCACGCGCTTCTCCGCATCGATCTTCAAACGATTCCCCAATCTTCGCGAGGCGAGCGATGTCCAACGCATAAAGCGATGACAAAGCGTATCGATATCGATCCAAGAAACGGCATTAAATTCCCAGACCAACAAAATGTCCAACAAAATGTCCAGTATAGCCGGCTCGACACGCGCGCGATCGCGAGGGCTGCGATCACGCTTCGATCATCCTCGCTCCCCCGATAACAAAAGTACCGCCCCCTCGTTGGCCCTGAAAAGTCGCGAGCCGCACGCTCCGGTGTTCCGATCATCGATGCTAGTTTCGCGGATCGCGAATCTCAGAATCGATGAGCGAGGCGCTCGCACGAGCGATCAGCGGATCCGCGGCGAGATTCGTTTCGCGGTGGTTTCCTGCGTCACACATTGCCGCGCGGATCCGACTAATAAAAGCAATTAATGCCGGAGGTAGTAGCTGTGCCGGAGGGGTGGTTTGCCCGCCATGGCATGTCTCTCTCGCCTGGCGGTCGCCTCGGTCAATACCCACCGGACAAGATGGCCGACGCCCACTCCAACACAAACTCGGGGAGTTACATACATTTATGTACTCAAATGTATAACCCACACCGCCCCCCTCCGGACGGGGTTGCCTCTCTCCTTCCGCCTGCTTCAACCCTCCCCTGGTCTTGCCAGCCACTCGGCTACACGGACACCGAACTTCATCATTATTATCTCGCCGGCCCCGGTACCTTCCTACCCGCCGAGTCTGAATTTTGCAAAAGCCGCCCTCGCGCCTCTTACGATAACATCCAAGCGGAAGCGGAAGCGCAAAACTCGATCGCACATGCGTCGTCGCTGATGCACGCGGATTCGAGTTTTCTCTCTCTCTCTCTCGCTCTCTCTCTCTCTCTCTCTCTCTCTCTCTTTCTAGCTCTCTTGAGCGGTCAACGTTGGATTCGTGATCGATGACTTTATTCATGGCTCGCAATCTCCGAGAGAGACGCACGATGCTCGCTTTGTTCCAGGCTTCGATCGATTTTGTAACGCTGACGGATTCAGCAGCGGCTACTTCGTCGAAGGTCGCCGCTCCTCGTTCATCCAGCTCATCTCGCGATGATCCTTGAACTTGGCGGATTATTTACGCCACAGGCGCTCCAATTAATTATGTCGGCTTTTTATTATAGCCGCGCGATACGGCGGCCATTATCTTATCAGGATTTAATTATAGCGGACGAGTATTAATTTGAGGTTGCTGTCAATCAGCCAGACGCGACGAGACTTGATCGTCGTCGATGACGTCGTCGGCTGGCTGTCTGAGTATCGAAAGCATCTAATATCAACTTTACACAATTGTCCAAGAGACAGCGAGAGAGAGAGAGAGAGAGAGAGAGAGAGAGAGAGAGAGAGAATATACATTTCTAGTCTAGTTGAGAAAACTCGATCGATTGTAACAGGCTCTCGCAAGGAATCCGAGATAACAATCGTTGCCGTCATCATAAAGCAGCAACAACCTTGTCAGACATTCGTGCAAGTAACGCGAGAAAGAACCGTTACAGGATTACAGGACTTTCCTTTCATTGTTCCTCGTAACCGTGTACATGCAAATTGCGGAGCATCTCTTAAATAATATTTCGAGCAACATCAATCGACGCGTTCACCGTTTGTTACGCTTGTTGCAGCCAGGATCCTTCATAGTTGAGCAACGCAACATTCAACGCAACAGGATGCAAAATCATCCCGGCTGGCTCGTTAGAGCGCGCTCGTACGCGCGAATGGACCGCGCGAGCAGGCACGTCGTAGCGTATCTCGATTGGTCAGTGCAGAGGGGCGCCAACCCACGCGTCCGATTGGTCAAATCCACCCCTCTCGCAGACGAATGCTGACCCTTCGGGGGTGGGTTCTCGTCGCTGGCGACGATCGCCGATCCGCGCGTTAACGCGACGAGGTGCAATCGCGCTGAAATTGCGAAGCGAGAGGAACAACTCGCGCCGAATTATTATCCGAAGATGAGACTGGACCGTGTGGAAAATAGCGCATCGCAGGGATGTTGATAACGTTCAATCCATAATGCATTTTGGGCCTCGGTCTGGGGATGACATCGCTCGGGATTGCGCCAATCAATCGTGCGATCGATCGATCGTGTCACGCGACACAGACCTCGCGCTGTTGCGATTAATATGATTGCTGGGTCAGTGATTCGATCGGAAATAACGACGTACCTATCGCGGTTTCACGCTCGCAGTGACCGCACAGCCCTCGAGAGAGCTCGCGAAGGGATACTCGCTTGTAATCGATCTAGGAATTTAATCTACTCAATCGAAGAGAGCAGCAGAGAGAGAGAGAGAAAGAAAGAGAAAGAGAGAGAGGAAGCGCTCGACGATACTTCTCCGGTGGTTCTTTATTGGGAAACCAAGAGAGAGAGAGAGAGAGAGGGATGACGGCGCGAGTGGGTATCGGCAGTAATGAGATTGAAATTAATTCGACATCGCGGTGCGCCGGGCCGCGACGAGATGTTCCACGATAAGATAATTCGACAAATTTGCTCGAGTAATTCCGCGAGATCTCGCCGGGAGTCTCGCGAGATAAAATGCTTCCTCCTTGCTTTGCGTCTTCCGCTTCTTTTTCTCCCCCCGGTCGGGCGGCGATATATACAGCGGGGCGCGCGGTCGCTTTAAGCGGAAGACGAATGATCATTACTTAATCTTTTGACCGAGAACGAGGCGCAGCGCGGCGTCGCAGCGTGCCGGCTAATCCGGCGCAATTGTTTTCGTCCATGTTGACTGCTTATCTGGCTTAACGGCCGACTAATTCCGCGCGATCTAACAAACTTCGAGCTCCACGGTCTCCCCGGCCACTTAGCCCCCGTTACCGCCTTACTTTTTCGTCGGCCGCTCCGAGCAGCCCGCTAAATTAAAATTGTAAATTCCGCGAGATAACGACGCGTCGCGGCAACGCGACGATAAAGAGCCGTTATGTTTAAATGAAATTATCCCGGGGCGAGTTCCGTAGCGTCACGCGTTTCTTTGCTTGTCGTCCGTGGACTTTTCCTCGCGACGGTGCGCCGCGACGTTGAATGAAAATTAATTTCTTCCTCATCGTTGTGCCGATCGAGCTGGAAAAGAAGAGTGAATGCGCAATTGCGCGATAAGACGAAACAAAAATCATTCCTGCGATCGTGCTCTTCAACGGAATGAGAAAACAGATTTCTATCAAAAGTAGCTCGCCAAGCTACTCAGGTGTCGGTTCGCTTTCCCTGTTCCCTGATTAATCACACGCGACACCGAAGGACCTTCTGCCTTCCTCACAACGCACAAATTGACGCGAGAGCTTCGTATTTCTCGAATAATATTTCGGCGTATCAACGCGTTCTCCATTTGTCACAACGCTTCGCCGTACGAGCTTCTACAAAGTGCGCAGAAAATTATTATCCCAGGTCAATGTAGTCCCAAGTAACGCATAACGAACGGTTATTATCCATCAGCTAGCGCACAGCGGCGCGGCCGGGGCTGCAACCCTCCGCGCTGGCGTTTAGGGTCTCTTTCACTGCAGGGTGTATAGCAAGTTCGCCAAACTCGCCGGGGGTAGTTTTACAGCGGACTGTACCGCCTATTAGCAGGCAACCGTGTATTGCACCGGTGCCTCTCGAGTTCAGGTACTTTGGGTGCGAGAAACGGGGATTGGCAAGCTACAGCGCGGACAACAGCATATTGGCGCACGAATCAGAAATTGTTCGCCGCAACGAAATTATTTCGCGGACACAAACTCTCACGATAACGTCGATCGGAGATTATTTCTTCTGATATTTTCCTACCGTTTCCTACCGCGCTACCATCCTCATCATAATTGTGATGTGTTGACTTCGGCTGTTGCTGATAACGGTAGCGGCTAAAGAGACGAAAGGTTTGTAAATTCTCCTCCGAGTTCTCGCTATTTAATCTCGATATCTCGGGACAAGAGGTTCATCGGGCTTCGATATTGACGATTCACTCGTTGTATTTTCCGATACGAGCAAGGAATCTCATTTCGCAATTTCATTATGCTCCCTTTTCGATAAGGAGACGCGATCTAAATAAACACGATCTAATAATTCCATCTCGCGGCTAAGTTCGGCTAAATGTCCCGATCTCCATTTGAACAGAGGGGTCCTGCGCTAATTAATAGCTGATTTGCTTAACATAATCTTGTGCAGATATATATATATATATATATATATATATATATATATATATATTTGTGAAAACAAGCGGCAGTTCAGTCTGCTGCCGCTGTTTATTCTGCCAGCGGGATCCCCATTCTGAGGATGATCGCGAGTCACGATAAGAATCAATAAGATGCCATCCGCGACGCGATGCGCAACGGTCACGGCGGAATGCGGGGGAGGCGCAAGCGTTTGACATATTTTGTCCGGGCTGCCGACAGATCAGGAACGAAAACGGCGCCACGGCAAATGCTCGCTGAATGCAGGGGCACCTCTGTTCCTGACGTGCAGATTAGTGTCCGCCATTGTAGTGACGTCACCATAGTTAACACGCATTCAGGCGGCCCGAGCGACTGAACTGGCGAAACTATTGACCGCGATCACTCGCGGAAATCCGAATCTCGCGCCCCGTCTCTGCCACTCTCCCTCTCTCTTTCTCGCTCTCTTTAAGGGCCCCGGCCTGCCCTTTGGAGGAATCTCCGCTTGGCTATCGCGATTATCAGCCTCGCGGGCGCGCGATCAGCGATCAGGGATCGGCGGAAGCGAGGCATCCCGCGTCGCGGCTCGATCGCAGGGCGGACGCGTCGGCTGCAGGATGTGTCAGAAGTCGGTTCGCCAGTTGACAGATGAATATGCCCGGGGGAACAATGGGGGCCGACCAAAAATTAACGGCATTGTCCCAACTTTGCATTCTGATGCCGCTGTTTGCTCCCGCCGACTCGATTGCCACGGAACAAGCACCGAGACCGGCAGACGTGCACACCGGCACCGGAGAAAGCTTCGGAAGCTGCTCCTCTCGCCCCCCCTCTCCCTCTCTCTGTGTCTGTCTCTGTCTCTCTCCGAGAGAGCGGGATTAATCCGACGTTGGCGGTGAATCTTGGACTCGTAATCTATGTGTCGCCTGCAGTCTCTAGGAAGTGCTCCCGATTACAGGTACACCCGTCGTTTCACGTCGCGGATGCACAAATGATAAATATAATTGACAAACTACAAGTAGCGAGAGACAAAGGAATTTTTCAGCCGTTGACGGATAGCTTTTTGCAGACAAGTCAGAGGGAGATGCGAGGTGCGCGACTAACAGGCAGCCTTTGAAGCGGCAACCCGGTGTGCACCGAAGCATCTCGTTCCTGTTCCGGCATGATTGTTCTCGTCCGAGTTCTCGTTTGTTGTCCCGATTTCCAGATGGCAATCGCGAAAACAGTCATACAATTTCCAGCAGCGGCAATTATATACAAACGAAAGAACGCCGAAGGAACATCGTGCATCTCTTCTTGTACGCTTTATCTTTGTTGCGAGTTAAAGTCGATGTATCCGTGATAAGGGCAAGATCGGAAATCTTCGTCAATGCCAGAGTCCTGATTCTTTCTTGCAGACAGGATTTCGCAGCTGAATCGATTTTAAATAAATTCCAAAACCAGACGCTTTGTGCGCGATGGTGAACGGCGCGTCGAGTTGAGTTAAACAATTTACACGATGAATTTCCTCCGCCTTGCGGAAACAGAAGTCTAGAGCGCGGACAATGTCTGATTCCCCGGTAATCGATAATCGATTCTATCCTCGGTAATCGATCAGTCACGATCATTCGCGAAACGTGCGTGCGAGATAACGTGCGTATACGTTATCGATTTTTAAAGGGAAAATCTTTCAGCGTGCGTGCTAATAAAATTCCTCGCGAGAATGTGAACGATTCGATTATTTCCTCTCCGACGAAACGAAATGTCGAACATCAAGGACCTGTTGTCGCTAAACGAGAGAAGGGAATCTTTGAATTATTAACCGGATACAAAGCTCACTCCGTGACACATCAGACACGGAAAAGTCTAGATGTATGTAAGAAAACTTAATCTCTCCCTATCCAGAAAGGAACTAGGGATTAACCAAGGAGGAGGGAGGGGTTGGATGCTACGGGGGTCCAAACTCAAGCACGTACAGCACATGTAGATTATTTAAAAACAATGTCGTTTATTTTAATCGCACAAGACATACACCGTATCTGCTATGTTTTACAATTAGGGATCCCTGCGAGGAAAGCTCGGCCGATGCTTGGCGCAAGCCTCGGCCGGAATTTACTCGGAGGCGTCTGGGTATCCTTTCGCGTTTCTTTTAGTATTGCCTTAATGTCGATCCTCGGTTAAAAGCGTCTCGATGCCAGGTTTAACCCGGTCTTCGCTCTCCCTTAACCGCAGGAACCGAGCTTCGGAGCATGTTTACCCTGGATCAGAAGATCTCCCTAAAAATCCGATCTCCCTGCTACGATGTTGATCGTCTCCCATCCTTCCTTCTCTCTTCTCCCCCCTCCCTAGTCCTTTCCCTGCATTGCCTTTTCTTTCTCTCTCCCGTAGTCGACTGTGCGGATCCTCCCGTTTCGCTTATTATAATTATTAGGAAATATTTCGTAGCTTTAAGTTATATCGAGACTTAGATACTGCTGCGCTCGACTATGCTCTTCCGAGACGTTCGTTCTGGGAGATTATCCTTTACTATTTTACGTGAGATTTACCCTGTAGAAACGTTTGAAACCAACCGGGGGACACGAACGGGGGACCAACATTGCCGGGGGGGTCAACGTTGCGTCCATTAAATCGAGATGACGAAGAATCCGCGCGACTCGAATCGCGCCTTAAACGCCCACGTTGCCTGCAACCATCTCCACGATGGACTCGCGTTACCCTTCATCGTCGTGATGGCGTTTGTCGCGTAACTCTCGGCGCGCGGGCGATGCTCTTCCGTGTCGCATGCTCTTCATCGTCGCCCTCGTCGTATCCCATCGGTCCGATCGCCCGTCGCGAGATTTGCATGTGTCGCTCCTTTGTTTCGGCGAACTTGGTCCTATGTGGGATGAATTCGCATGAGGAAGGATGATGCGTGGGAAGGAGCGGTAGGAGAGGAGAAGGAGGAGGAGGAGGGGAGGGAGGGGCAGGAAAGACTTTTTATCGAAATCAAACTATGCGTGTATTCGTGGTATGGTGACGTGCCGCAGGATTTTTATTTCGTCGATTACACACACGATGCTCCGCCAGAAACTTTCTCTCTCTATCTTTCTGTCTCTCTCCGTTCGCGAATTTCCCGAAGGGGGTCGGTCGCCCACCCCGTGTCTCCCCTGTAGTCCACCCTTCGTTTACGATTCTCGTGAACGACGGAGCACGCGAGTTACGTGAGAGAAGGAGATCGCTGCCTGCTCTTTTCTCTTGCCTTCTTCCTGCTTACGATCGTTACGATCAACGTTGCTGCTCTTCGATCATGCTCTTTCCCTCCCCTCCCCCTGCTTCCGGATCATCGCTACGGGCAGTGCCATTATTTACAATATGTCTCGTATAAACGCGGAGCCTGGCATGGTACGTATTTCGGGAATCGTTCTAACAAATTCTTCTTTTAACTAGATAACGAGAGAGATTTCTTCTTTTTTTCCCCCCTTCCTCTCTTTTTTTTCCCTTTTTTTTCTTTTTCTTTTTTTTCCTTTTATCTAGAACCGTACACACGTCTAACATCGAGAGAACTAGCTGATATGAGTTTCTGTTTTAATTTTCTTCTTTCCCTTTCGACCTCTAAAGCGCCTTTATTACGCTTTCCCGTGCAGCACCGTACTTTCTCTCTCTCACACGCGCAACATTCGTCCCCGTAAACGAAAAGGACAACACGCATCAACGAAATCGCAGGACACGCAATTGACGCTCGCACTCCTCCACATTTTCTCGCGCTCTGCTTATCTTTCTTATCTTATTGCCTATATGTGCGTATACACGTGTGTGTGTATATATATATATATATATGTGTGTGTATATATATATGTATATACACACACATCACACATTTTCTTTCTCTCTTTCTCTCTCTCTCTCTCTCTCTCTCTCTCTCTCTCTCTCTCTCTCTCTCTCTCTCTCTCTCTCTCTC